>CAHIKZ030002933.1:1455000-1500000 GCA_903632075.3 Acanthosepion pharaonis | reverse complement strand
CGGCAATTAAGGTGGTTCTACGCTCCTCAAAACCTCCCGATCAGAGGCCATGCTGCCGGATGTAGTTTATCGTCATACCCAGTGTTCATTATTTACATTATTCGGACTATTGTTCTCATTTGTCGCCATATTTATTACAACGTTTCGGCCGTTGTACGCTCCGGCCTTCTTCAGGTGGTTGGAATGTCGAACTGGGGTAGACTGTTCTAGTTCCACGTGCCATGGATGTTATTGTATCAGTTATCTCCTGTTAATTTCCCTCTGAAAGTTCTCCGCTGTCTTAACCGGGTATTGAACTCACATCCTGTCACTGGAACTAACCAATGCCTTTATCCACTGTGCCATGTGTCCTTGAGGACATCTGGGTATGAATTTCTGGGTATTATAAACCTAATGTCTTCAGCAACCATTTTTACTAGTGCTCATATTGCAATTTTGCTGTTATCATTTTATGTTTTTACCAGAGCTCATATTGCAACTTTGTTGTTATCATTGCTTTTCTCTGGCACTCCTTATTACTGGCTCCCATATTGTATTTATTTCTATGCTTGTTCGGCTCAGGAGATTTTTCTGGCCTAGCATAACTGATAACTGACATCCATCAAACATAGCACGTGGAACTAAAACAGTCTACCCCGGTGAGCGAAATAAAGAGTTCAGTTCGACATTTCAACTACTTGAAGAAGGCCGGGGCGTACATCGGCCAAAACGCAATAAATATGGCGACAAAGATAAGAACAATAGTCTGAATAATGTAAATAATGTATCAGTCTAAATATAAACAATAACTCCTTATTCCTGGATGTCAGATGGGAAATATCTATTTTTCCTCTTGCTCAATACTCCGAATAATGTAAATAGTGTACATAATACCTCATCTCAGAAATATAAACAGATACTAAAGAAGACCGGAGCTTACAACGGCCGAAACGTTGTTATAAATATGGCGACAAAGATGAGGACAATAGTCCGAATAATGTAAATAATGTACATAATACCTCATCTCGGAAATATAGACAGATACTGAAAGGCCGAAACGTTGTAATAAATATGGCGACAAAGATGAGGACAATAGTCCGAATAATGTAAATAATGTACATAATACCTCATCTCAGAAATATAGACAGATACTGAAAGGCCGAAAATAAATATGGCGTTGTCCGAATAAAAATATGGCAGATACAAAGAAACGTTGAGGACAAAGATGAGGACAATCCGAATAATGTAAATAATGTACATAATACCTCATCTCGGAAATATAGACAGATACTGAAAGGCCGAAACGTTGTAATAAATATGGCGACAAAGATGAGGACAATAGTCCGAATAATTGTAAATAATATGGCGACATAGGACAATAATTCCGAATAATGTAAATAATGTACATAATACCTCATCTCGGAAATATAGACAGATACTGAAAGGCCGAAAACGTTGTAATAAATATGGCGACAAAGAAACGTTGTAATAATGTATAATGACAAATACCTCATCTCGAAATATAGACAGATACTGAAAGTCCGAATAATGTAAAATAGTCCGTAATAAATAATACATAATACCTCATCTCAGAAATATAGACAGATACTGAAAGGCCGAAACGTTGTAATAAATATGGCGACAAAGATGAGGACAATAGTCCGAATAATGTAAATAATGTACATAATACCTCATCTCAGAAAGATAGATACTGAAAGGCCGGGGTTGTTCGACAAAGATGAGGACAAATAAGTCTTCCTCATCTCGCAGGTTTTTCTGTCTTCCTAGCAGGTTTTTGTGTCTTACTTTATCAAATGGTTTTTTTTTTTGTACTCTCTTATATTATTCTGATCAAAGATATCGCTTTTCTTGTTTCAGTGTCTTTACAAAGACCACACAATTTTTGTTCTATTTCAGTTTTAATTCTACTAGGATTTCATCAGATTCCAGATGATTTACTGAACACAGGGTTAAATTCAGATGTATTTTTTCAAGTCCCATTTGGAGTTTTAATGTTACAGACTTGTAACCCTGTGCAGACAGCATGCAGGCAACGGTTAGCAAACTACCATATTTGATGGCATATAAGTCGCATTTTTTTTTTTTTTTTCACTAAAAATATCTTAAAATTCTCCTGCGTCTCATTTGCCATATGTAGGTTTAAAATTCGCGATGGTCGTCCGAAATTAGCTACCTGGCAACTTTTATTAGCTTTAGAGTACCTTTCATATCCCTATTGTCATTATTTAAAAGGCTATTATGCAGATTAAAAGTGTTATCATAGATAATATAGATTATATTAATTACATCACATTTAGTACTTTGTTTCACTAAAATTATATGTCATAAATTCAAATTATATATTTGTAAAATATATTTTTTTCCTTAATATTTTTCTTGCGATGACTTCCGGTTGCACTGGTATAAATACAACCAGAAATTTTATATCCTAATTATTCTAATAAGACGTTTACAAAACACAAGTTTTACAGATCATATAAAGGATATAATAAAGTTTTTATAGGCTTGTGTTCTTTTTTTTCTATTATTTTTCGTTTAATTGTAATCCTGGGTTGTTTAACAAAAACAATATCTCATAAATATAGCGCCCGCTGTATCATTTATTAATAATTTTACTAATTTTACTTAGTAATAATTTTTTCTTGATTCGCTCTGCTGAAATTGGGGTGCGTCTTATACACCCACGCGTCTTATATGCTGTCATATACGGTAATCCATTATTTCTGTACTGAATTCGATCTTCACTGGGTGGTCCATATTTCGAAACTTGTTGCAGCTTACATGACGCCGAATTTTATTTCGCAAGTCAATATTTTCACAATAAAATTAGTTTTAAACATCCAATGTTGGTATCATTTTCATTACATATTTATATTTTCAGTATATAGTATGAATTTCAGGTTAGAATATCTTTCTTTACTATATAGTTCACCAAGTACAGGGCTCAAGAGCCACTCAAGGTAGAGGGGTACTGAATGCTGTGTGATATAAACGTATGAAGAGTGAAGTAGTTGCAGTCTTTAGAAACCACATTTTAAATATCTATATATCTACCACTCATCCTTGTTTTGATTCTTGCTTCCACATCTGGCCTGGTGCTTCTGCTGTATATTTACAAATTCTTGATAAAATCCAAAAAAAAATCTGCAATGTTAATGGCCTTGTCCTAACATCTCGGCTTCAGTCTCTTCTTCACGACGGTAACGTATCATTCCCGGTATCTTTTCGATAAATACTTTCATGATAATTGTTCTGAGGAAATTTCCTCTGTCGTACCTAGACTTTATGAATTTAAGCACAATACGAGATTGGCGGAATAGTCTCATCATTTTACAGCCGAAATGGCTAGATGTAACCGTAAGTTCTATGTTTCTTTTATTGTCCTTCTTGCTGGTGAAGCTTTCTTCCGGCTTTTTGCTTCCCAATCAACTTTGATCTTCAAAAATTTAAATGCAGTGTCAATCGTTATATTCTGTCTTCTTACAATATTTACATTATTCGGACTATTGTCCTCATTTTTGTCGGCATATTTATCCCAACGTTTCGGCCGTTGTACGCTCTGGCCTTCTTCAGGTGGTTGGAATGTAGAACTGAATGCTTGCTGAAGACATTAGGTTTATAATACCCAGAAATTCATACACAGATGTCCGCAAGGATAAAGGCGTTAGTTAGATCCAGTGACAGGACCCAAAGAGTGTGAGTTCAATACCTGGTTAAGGCGGTGGAGAACTTCGAGAGGGGAATTAGCAGGAGATAACTGATACCTGACATTCAATAGACATGGCACGTGGAACTAGAACAGTCTACCCCAGTGAGCGAAATAAAGGGTTCAGTTCAGCATGCTAACCACCTGAAGAAGGCTGTAGCATTCAACGGCCGAAACGTTGTGGTAAATATGGCGACAAAGATGAGGACAATAGTGCGAATTATGTAAATAGTGTACATAATACCTCATCTCAGAAATATAAATAGATACTGAAGAAGGCCGGAGCTTACAACGCCCGAAACGTTGTTATAAATATGGTGACAAAGATGAGGACAATAGTCTGAATAATGTAAATAGTGTACATAATACCTCATCTCAGAAATATAGACAGATACTGAAAGGCCGAAACGTTGTAATAAATATGGCGACAAAGATGAGGACAATAGTCCGAATAATGTAAATAGTGTAAATAATATCTCATCTCAGAAATATATACAGATTCTGTCTTCTTAATTTTTTTCTTTTGGTAACCTCTTTCCTTAATATTAGTTTTTTCCTTATATTCTCTAATACTCAATAACCTCTTTCGTGCTAGTGGCTTTATTGCCTTGCTTGGTGTGAAATAAATAAAAAAAAAATGAAGGCTTACTCAGTCACGGAGATATTTATTCGTAGATCGTCCGGGGGACATTAATGCTACTGTTTAGAAAAAGGAGATACCCACTCAAACACGTGTATTCATTAAAAAATACTTTTATATTAATAAAAATAATGTGGGATTAAAATCCATTAATTAATTTAAAATAATTGTTTATACGATGCTGGGAATTAAATGTAATCCGTTTCAAGCCCCACCAAACTCAACGAAAATGCATATAAAAAATCATAGAATAATATAGAAAATTTATAAGTATTCACATAAGTAAAGAGTAAATAAATATATGCAAAAATAAACTAAAACAATAAAATATACCTCTGCAGTACCATGTTTATATATCTATCATTTGTCCCTGCATTGAATATTGCAGCTAACCTTTGTTCCCTGTTTAGGATTGGGTTTCCGGTTCCTTCTAAAATTTACTTCAACTCTATTCATCTAACGTCTCTTCCCGGTCATTTGAACAGGAGTAGAGGTTTATCCATTGTTCCCTGTTTAGGATTTCTTTTCCGGTTTCTTCCAAAATCTACTTCAACTGTATACGTCTAACAGCTCACCCCTCTCTTATGAACAGGAGTAGAGGTTTATCTCTTGTTCCATGTTTAGGATTGGGTTTCCGCTTCCTTCTAAAGTCTACTTCAACTCTATACTTCTAACGTCTCCTCCCCTGTCTTTTGAACAGGAGTAGAGGTTTATCCCTTGTTCCCTGTTTAGGATTGGGATTCCGCTTCCTTCTTAAGTCTACTTCAGTTCTATATTCCTAACGATTTTCCTTTCTTACATTAATATAAATCCACCCAGTAACTTCCTACTTTGAATGGCTTTTGGTCCTTCTATTGGGGGAATATATATATATATATATATATATATATATATATATATATCGATTGATGCCAAGGCGATCCAGTCTCGATCCCAGCTTGAAGCAATCGGATGTCTAGCCACACTGATGAGCTGTGATACAGAAACAGGCCTGACAGGCCGCTGTAACGTAGCTTCCCTGTGCCTTTTCTCTAAATATTTTGTTCTGATGAGCTTTTCTCTCGTGTACCTCGACTTTATGAATTTAATCATCGTACTAGATTGGCAGCTAGGTCTCAGTATTTTACTACTGAAATAACTAGATGTAAGCATAAGTTATATTCTAATATTTTGTCCTCTCGCACTTCTCGGGTGTGGAAATTACTTCCAGCTACCTGCTTTCCTATCAACTACGATCTTCAAAAATTTAATGGTAACGTCAATCGCCATGTTCTGTTTTTTGAGTTCTGTTCTTTTTGTGTGTGGGGGAGTGAGGGTATCGTCCTTTCTCCTCTTAACGTTTTCTCATTTCCTTTCACTCTAACCCTTTGCGTCTTGACTTCATCGCGTTGCCTGGGTTGAAATGATAAACAAAAAAAAAAAAAAACAACTTCTGCAAGTGGTATCAGGTCCAAGACCAGGACTGGCGCGTCTTATCCGCGTTTTTTTTTTTTTTTTTTGTTTTGTTTTTGTTTTTTGGGCCCCGTTTTGGCCTCTAACATTTTTTTCAGCACTGTTTTATAGCCATCCGCGTTGTCATTCATCAACTAATAATATACATCGTGTATCTGCATGGCCAATCCGGTACGTACTACGCCGGGACCCCAGACAAGGCAGGAGCCCCAAAAGGGCTAGTTTCAGTAGCGTCTTTTTTTTTTCTTTTTTTTTTTTTTTGTACTTTTTACTTTTTTCTAATTAAGTTATATTGTCAATCACCAACTATAATAATCGACAGGGCCGGTGCTTACTACCCCGAACCTCTCAACCGCGTGGGACCCCATGCCTACCGGTGAAGTGGGGAAGTGCAGACGTGCGAATTTCAGTAATCTTTATTTCTTTACATTGTAATTTTCTTACTGAACAGTTCAATAAAGAGGGTAATATATTTCGGTAAAGTGATTTTTATTCCAAGATCACCCACTAAAGAGGATATATGATTTTTTTTTACTAATAGTTATACTAACCAGAGGTCCATGGCTATTAATTAAAATAAAATTTCTAGTTCCTATTTTTTACATTTCTAGAATGATAAAACCGAGAAAATGATCGCTTAATAAATAGAAATGTTTAAAGATTTCAACACATGAAAAATTTTCCCGAAAACTGAAATACTGTTTTTAAAACAATTTTTTAAGACAATCCCGTTTGTGTTGTGTTGGAATCATTGGAAAATATATTTTCAACGAAGATGTGTCGGCGATTAATCTTTATGGAAATGTAAAAATTTGCCACTTAAACATGTTTTTTCGAGTAAAATTTAGTTATGAAAATATTGGTGAACATTACAAAAGAAAAAAAAAACAGCATTATCTCAGATTTTCTAAAAAAAAAAAAATGCATTTATTATAAAAGTAAATAAAGAATATGTACTGAAATTTTCATTTAAATTGGATAATTCCCTGATTTTTGATCATTTAAAAAAGGCGCTGCCTTTCCTCTTCAATTTTCCTTCGACAGTTTATGGCCCCCAGGTTGGTACATTCTGAAATCGACATGTAGTAGAGGAGGTGCGTATCAAAGTTGGAGTGGGTTGAGACCCTACGTAAGACCATCAAATTTGCATAAATTCACTTATACTGTCAGCGGCTTTCTTTTATTTTAATACACACTAAAGACACATTTTCAATCTCTTCAATAATTTATTTTTAAATATTTCACTCCAAGCAAGGCAATAAAGACGCAAGAAAAAAAATTAAGGAGAGAGGACAATAAAAGAACAGGGATTAAGACGACAGAAGATAACGACTGACATTGCATTTAAATTTTTGAAGATGAATGTTGATTGGCTGCAAGAAGCCGGAAGAGAGTTCCAGAAGCGAGAAGTGCGACACGAGTAACTGTCAGTATAGAAATTTCAACTTAAAAATGATGAGGCCTAGCTGCCAATCTAGTACTGCGCTTCAAGCCGGTGTACCAAATAAGAAAGTTCATCAGAACAATTATCATGAAATATTTATCGAAAAGATACAGGAAAGCTACCTTACGGCGGTTGGACAATGACTGAATTAGAGATGACAGATCCGGACAAATAACCTTGCGGATTCTTGTTTGGATTTTATTAAGTATCTATAAATACATTTTTTAATCGATTCACCTTAAGCAAAGCAATAATACCACTGAGACGCAAGGGGGCTCTTGGGAGGGAATGAGAATAAAAAGACTGTAGAAGGAACCGTAAACCCAATCCTAAACAGTGGGCAAAGGAGAAACTGCTACTCCTGTTCAAAAGACCTCGGAGGTGTGTGAACCGGACGATAGGCGAACCTATCTACTCCTATTGAAGAAAAATAAATAATTAAATGGCAAATAACATTTCAGAATAGACGTTAGAAGCATAGAGTTGAAGTAGACTTTAGAAGGAACCGTAAACCTAATGCTAAACAGTATTCAAAAGACCTCGGAGGAGTTTGAACCGGACGATAGGCGAACCTATCTACTCCTAGTAACATTGCATTAAATAATTACTGTCACATCTGGTCTGGTGTTTCTGCTATGTTCGATGACTTGCTGAGCAATTTACTAAGTTTGCTTAGTGCCTGAGCAATTTCTTTTAATTCAATCTCTTTTTTAATCTGATGCACATTGTTCGTTTTAAGATTCCATACTCCGCACCGAGTTTACTAACACTGGTCCCACTCCCTTATTTAGAAATCATTACCGTCTTAATTTCCACAGTAATTGATTTTCTTACTTGCTTCTGTCGACTCATGGTTGTTTTTAGTGTGAAAAATATATTTATTTTCAATATAAAATAATAAAATGTGCAAGCTTCGCATCTTGCGGCACGAAATAAATACAATATGGAGACTGAGTCGGCGATGAGGATGAGTTCCCCCACCAAAAAAAAAAAAAAAATTAAGCCTGTGTTGCCAACTCATGGTTCGTTGTTCAAATTTAAACTAGTTTGCTGAAATTAATTTCCTTAAGGAAAGACCGTTCGTCATACAATTTACTCTTTTAATGGATTGTACGAAAATGTGTCTTACTGTATGGCAAACTTTGACCTTTATGCCCGCAAAAAAAACAAAAAAAAACGCTGTTTCAAAAGTAAAGTTTCTTCCTTGACGCCGTTTATTATTTTAGGTACCATCATCCTCGGCAATGTTAATTGTTTTTGTTATGGGGGCCTCCCCTTTTCATATAAGTGGACTCTACCAGTGTTACTTGGACGGCTGCCGTTAAATACCCAGAGTTACAGTCAGTGAGGGTAGTCGGATAGAGAGAGGATATACGGAGAGAGAGAGAGAGAGAGAGAGAGAGAGATGTACGGACGGAGATAGTGTGAGGTAACCTCGTGTAGAAGTCAGTTACAAGCTCGTATACTCTAAGTCCTACTTCGAGACTGTATAGTGATTTTCCAAGCATAGCTTAGATGTGGCACAATGCCAAAATTAGGGGGCACCCAGTGAGAATCGAACTCACTACTCAGCCGTAATTGTTCTAGCGAGACAAGCTTGCTAAGCATTACACCAACTCGAGGTGCCCACTTCGAGACTGTATATATCTATCTATATTTGCTACTAACCGCGTTCCTGGACTTACTAACAGTATTACTCTTTGTATGATTGTGTAAATACATTTTATTTCTTATATTTAATTATTGCGTTTGTCATTCCTTGGAGACCGAATTCATCTCGGAATCCACAACAGTTTTAAAAAGCAACGATTAGAATTTTAATAAAACCTAATAATATGAATCTACATGCATGAGAATTGACAAAAAATAAAATAAACATTTATGAGATTGTTTATTTGCACTATTTATTTATTATATTGTTTATTGGAATTGCTGGAAAAACAGGCTGATTGCTAAATCGTTTCGAACTTTATAAAACGATAAATAATAAGGATTTCTTTATATTTGGTTCACATAGTTTAATAATTTAGTAAATGTTAATATAGGTACCTCCATGAGATCGCTAAAAAAACCATAGCATGAAGAAAAATACGCCAAACTTGACGAAAACAAAACTTTATCGTCTAAATGTTTATGTTATTATTAAGATATTTTGGGGGTATTTTTTTACATTTAATCGTAAATTACATTTAATCGTCCAAAATTTTCGTTAAAAATCTTGTTAAAAATCTTGTTTTTTTTTTTGAGTCAGCAAAATTGACAGATAATCAGTCATGTCAACCATTTTTTTCCATTTTATAAAAAAATGAAAATCTCAGTTTGAAATTCTTTTAAAAATCAATTATAATTTTTTCAAAACTTATTTTAAGAAAATCAGAAATTATAATGTTTATTTAAAATATTTTGAAACAAGCATTACTTACTTTCTGCGCCAAAAAGATACAGTTTGAAAATAAAACAAAGCAGATCATAACATTTCGCGTCACTTGACAGGCGATGAATGACAATTTAAGACGTATTGACAGCTTACGTGAGGATAATTTATTGTACTGAAGGAGAGAAGTGAGATTATTTAGATTTAAGTGAACAAATTATTTACCTCGTTATTTTTAAGGAAAACTTTCAGCGCTCTATTTTTATTTATTTTTTTTTTTTTTGTACTTAGCTTTCACCTTTACGTTTATGATGCTTTATGGAAAATATATTATAAAGAAATTAAAATAAGACTGTTGAAAGTGAGATTAAATTTCATAAGAAAGGTATCTAATTAATTTATAGGTACCTTTTCTTTAAAATATGTCTATTGCATAAACATTGCCGAGAAGTGAAAATAGTTAAAAAATATCGATGCCAAGTGTAAAAAGCCGTCTTTTTGACACACCGAATCATTTTTTTTTCTTTTTGCGAACGCGAAGATTAAAGATTGTCTCTAATATACTGTGTTTCTGTTTTAATTCTTGCAAACTGTTTTCTGATACTCATTGACAAGTGGTATTTGAAAGATGCACGGTGTTAAAAATAAAAACCTATATAAAATGTAATCAAAAGAACACGTGCCTTTTAGTTAAGCAAATTTTAAATATAATAAACTATTATTTGAATCAAATCTTAATTTTGGTCTGTCGTTTTTGTTTTTTAAAACTATTTCTAGGAATAAAATATCCGCTTTTTATTCGACATTTTTTTTTGTTTTGTTTTAGTTAGATTTTTTTTTTTTTTTAGTTTTTATTTTTATTTATGTTTCGACAGTATTACAGGAAACTGTTGATAAACAATCGCGAAGCTGTTTAGGAAAGAAGAAGCTGAAAGACTTTTCTGAAATGTATTTTCAGAAGGTAAGCAATGAGAGGGCTGAAAATACAACAAATTCTCTTTCGGCAAAAGCCGCAAAACAAATAACGCCCTGACAGTAGATAGTGTGTGTGTGTGTGTGTGTGCGCGCGCGCGCGCGCTACCCTGTGTTAGTTGTTTCGCCGAAAGCACGAAAAAAAAAATTGTCTTTTTGTGTGGGCGGGGAGAATGGACCACGGTGATGGAGAACGAATGGGGGAGAGCTTAAAAAGAAGGCGAAAAATAGAAAAATAAAAGAAAAGAAAAGAGAATCAAAAGTGCTGAATCGTAAACGTCCAGATTGAAAAGAAGAATAAAAATCCTAACATTACTGAAGACGATAAAGGAAAAAAAAACATCAGTTTGGCAGACAAACTTAAAAGATCTGACGGTGATATACAAAGGTGGTTGGCTCGGATTTTCGCTTTCAGATAGGAAGTTTCAACATAAATGTTTAAGAAATTGGCTCGCAGCGAAAGGTGAACGCATATCACTCCACACCACAGGGCGACATAAAGGCGGGCTGCCCCAATAATGACTGGGTCGAGCAATGAGGAGTCGACTTGCCATTGCCAATTGTCGATTGAATGATCATGAGAATAAATCAGAGAAAGAAAGAACTATAAAAAAAGAAAGAATATATAAATGAAATGGAAAACGAAAGAAAAAAGTGAAGAAATCAAAACGAATGAATGACAAAAAAAATAAAAATAAATGAAGGATAAAAGCAAATAAAATGGGAAGATATAAAAGAAAGAATCAACGAAGGAATGGATTGAAAAAAGAAAAAAAAAAGAAAATCCAGAGAAAAAGAAAGAAAAATGAATCTGAGTGAATGAAAAAAGCAAATAAAAGTGGAGATATAAAAAAGAAAGAAAGAAAGAAGAAAGAAAAAGAAAGAAAGAAAGTAAACAAACAGACAAACAATGGGTAAGTCGGAGAGAAAGAAAAATGAAGGAATGAGTGAATGATAAAAGCAAATAAAGGTGTAGATACAAAAGAAAGAAAGAAAGAAAGAAAGAAAGAAAGAAAGAAAGAATAAGAGATATAAAAATAAAAAGAGGAATAAAGCGATTAAACGAAAGAAAAATAAGAAAATGAAACAATAAAAGAGGAAATAGAATTCATAAAGATACAGAATATGTGAATTTATTGAAGAATGAAAAAGGAAAGAAACAGAAATAATTATTTAAAAAAGAAAGGGAAATAAAAATAAAGGAAAATGAAAAAGATAAAATAGAAAAATAATGAAAGGAAGAAACAATAGAATTGAGTGACATTATAAGAAAGAAAGAAAGAAAGAAAGAAAGAAAGAAAGAAAGAAATAAAGAAAGAAAGGGTAAATAAAAATGAAGTAAAATGAAAAAGATAAAACAGAAAAGTAATGAAAGGAAGAAACAAAAGAATTGAGTGATATATTGAAAGAAAGAAAGAAAGAAAGAAAGAAAGAAAGAAAGAAAGAAAGAAAGAAAGGGTAAATAAAAATGAAGGAAAATGAAAAAGATAAAACAGAAAAATAATGGAAGGGAGAAACAAAAGAATTGAGTGATATATTGAAAGAAAGAAAGAAAGAAAGAAAGAAAGAAAGAAAGAAAGAAAGAAAGAAAGAAAATGGAGGAAAATGAAAAAGATAAAACAGAAAAATAATTGAAGGAAGAAACAAAAGAATTGAATGACATTATAAGAAAGAAAGAAAGAAAAAAAAAAAAAAAGAAAGAAAGGGGGAATAAAAATGAAAAAGATGAAACAGAAAAGTAATGGAAAGAAAAAACAAACGAATTGAGTGAGGTATTGAAAGAGAAAGAAGGAAAAGAAAGACCAAAAAGGAAAGAGGAAGAAAGAAGTTAAACATTCAGTCAGCTAGAAATATTCGGAGGAAGAAATCAAATGAAAATGGATTAAATATTAAATGAGAAAGAAGGAAAAAGAAAACGCAGGAATTAAAAAATGAAGAAAAACGGGAAGTAAACAAAAACATATTTGGGGGAAAAAAATGAGGAAGAAACGGGAAAACGAGAGAAACGCCGTGAAAGAAGATAGAATGACCCAGAACAGAAGCAGAAACAAAAACTAAAACATCGAGGAAAAATAAGCTCGTAATAAAAGAAAAATGGATGAGATTTTTAATAAAAAAGAAATGAAGAAAGAAAAATCTAATAGGGAAATTTTAATGAATTAACTAAATAAATGAGTTCAAAGTTAAAAAAAAAAAAAAAAAATATAAAAGAAATAATAATAATAATAATACCTTGACGCATACCATCGAAATATTGTTGAACATTGTCAAACACTGCCGTTTCTTTTCTTTTTCTCTTCTTAAATCGCGCTCTTGTATTAAGTGTTGAAAAATATTGCAAGAGTTACATCAATCATTTTCCTTACTACGTATAGAAAAGCGAGTTCTAAGAAAAGAAAAAAAATCAATATTTCGACAATATGTCTGTTTTCTTCAAGTTATGCTTAAAAATTGTATACACCTATAAAAATATATATATAAAAAAAACTACAAAAACATATAATTATGACAAGCGAAGTTTGTACAAAGATATATCTTTTTTGCAGATTTGTATATTTTTATACATTTTTATACTTATTTTTAAATATAACTTGAAACAGAGTGTCGAAATGTTGTTGAACATTGTCAAACACTGTATCTTTTCTTAAATAGCGGTCTTCTCTAATCCTTGAAAAATATTGAAAGAGTTATATCAATCATTTTGTTTTATGTTCTGTTTATAATAAACAGTACTAACAACATTTACCGGCCTGAATGGCCGAGAAATTTCATAGAAAATATATGTACTCCGACGGGAATAGAACCTGTATCCTACACGGAGCCGTCATAGAGACTAATGTGCTATACCATTTAGCTACAGAAGAAGCGTCTAGTTAGCAAGGTCAAATTACTGGTGGTAAACTACAAATTTCCCATGATTTCTCTCGAACGTTCATATCTCCTCGAAGCGTATCTTAACGTAAACAAATGACGTCATCTATAATATTTGTATCTATAAAAGTAATGTATTAACAATAAATATATTAAAATAATTGTCGGACTCTAGTCCATTTCATAATATATGACGTCATTTGTTTACTATGAAATTTCTCGGACATTTAGGCTGGTAAATAATAATAATAATAATAATAATGATAATAAACCGAGAATTGAAAAGATCAGGTATAGGGACATTTTTGAAGAAAAAAAGATGTGTAATGAATAAATGAATGAGGGGACGAATGGGAATTGGAATAAAAATCCCACAATTTAAATCTACCGTCCATACAAGTTTTCAAACAAATCAAGTGAAGGCGTCAATTCTTGAATTTGGGCGAAAATTCTCATTATTTTTTAAGTCTTGTATGAGGTTATCTACGGTGATTTTTTTCACACTCCAACAAATAAAACGTATCAAGCACCATAATTTAATCGCATACAAAACACATTTCAGGAAACTCTCATAAAAAAAAAAAGATCCTCCTACGCTCCTTTATACACAGGGTTGGGGAGACTGCAATATGTTTATGCCACATTAAACGTAGGAAGATTTTACAAAAGTATCCTGAATTTCTGTCAACGTATTTATTCAAGTCGCGACGGAATATAATATATAGTACAGTGTAACCCGGATGTAAGAGAGTTGTCGGGACCGGAGAAGAAGTCTCTTATATCCGAGTTTCTTTTATTTTATATACATTAACTTCACAGGCTCTAATTTGGGACCAGAGAAAATCTCTCTTATATCCGGGTTTCTCTTATATCCGGGTTTCTCTTATATCCGGGTCTCTTATATCCGGTTTACACTGTATTTATCTAAGTTTGATTGAAAACCAATGTTGATGTTCCATGTTGATTTTTTTAAAAATATTTCTCATAATTTTCTTGATTTCCGGTTCGTATTCGTAAATATATGTCCATGTTGGAGCACTTTCGATTAATAATAACCGTTTCTAAAGTTGTTTGTTATGTTGTCAGTTTAAATTACTTAAAAAAAAAAAAAAAAAAAAAATATTGCGTTTCGCGTGTTGGCTTTTTATCGCGTTTCACATATTTACGTGAAAGTTCATGTTTTTTTTGTTTGTTTTTTTTTGTTTGTTTTTTTTTTTGCTTATTTTTTTAAATATTTTTTTCATCGCGAAACGCGATAAAGACAACCCCGAGAAACATGATACAGTGTAACCCGGATATAAGGGTTATATCCGGGTTACACTGTATACACTGACGACATACCAAACAACAAAACGTCTTTGTAAATATATTTGTTTATTCTAGTGTAGTATATAAAATCATTTCAGACACAATACATTTTTTTTAAAATTAATTTCACTAAGCTCTTAAGATGTCATGTCCTGGACATAAATGCCTAATATGGGCCTTAGAGAATGGAGAGAAACAAAATATTTTTCTCTTTTTCCAAGTAAGCCAATTGACGGTATATATAAATCTCTCAAACAATGAAACCACTGCGCATGATTTCCGCACCATTTTACTTCTTCCTTTTTTTCTTTTTTTTTTCTTCTTTTTTAACTCAATTGAACTTTAATCCTTTTTGCCTTCCATCATTATGGCTGATGCTAACCTCCAGGAGACTGACTCATTGTGCCTTCTCGGGCTAACGTTTTCTGATGACACGGATTATAAAGGAGAAAGATTATATCGAATCAATTGCTAAGTCTGCTGCTAGGAAAGCTTCGTCCCTGTGTCGTGCTAAAAAAAAAAAAAAAACTTTCTCACCAGAATCTGTCTTACATATTTATAAGTCTACAAATCGTCCATTCTTCAAATATTACTGCCACATCTGGTTTGATGCTCTTATTATATATTTAGAAATTCTTAATAAACCCCAAATAAGATTCTGCAATGTTATTGCTGCTGACCTGGCATCTCGCCTTCAGTTACTTTCCCATCACCGTAAGATAGTTTTCTTGTGCTTTTCGATAAATACTTTCATAGTAATTGTTCTGACGAACTTTCCTCTATAATAACTAGACTTTAAATTGCGACCGAATTCGTTGCTTTCACTTTCACACACACACACACACACACACACACACACACACACACACACACACACACACACACACACACAATTACACACACACTCGTATATACTGGATGTAACAGCAAAATTGTCCAAATTGTGTAAGAGCATACGATAATTGTCCATCTCACAAAATCTTTAATAACTAAAAAACCTCTAATTGAGTTTCTTTCTTCCGGGTATTCAGAGAAGGCGTTTAGACATCCTGACACCATTTGTCGTAAGAATCACAACCCTTTGAGTTATTCAGCTAGAAAGAGAACAGGTTAAAATCGTTTTGTGTCAGCCCTACTATATCTTCCCAAATGAGCAATGGGGAGAGGAAAAAGATCATTCTGGCCGACAGTAATGGTAACAACATTCATACTTTGGCTTTCATCTTCAAAATTCATTCATGAACCATCAAGAGAACGGTGAATAAGTTTAAAAAAAGAGAGAGAAAAACTGGATCATGAGGTCACAATAGCACGAGGGATCGTCATTTCAACTTAGAGCTAAATACATTCTTACCGTTCAAAGTAGACTCCAACAGTATTATAAGAACCTCAGAGAATTCCAGTAAGATATCTTTAATCATTTCTAAGATACAACAGTACAAAAGTATGGTTTCATCATTTTACAGCTGAAGTTGCTAGATGTAACCGTAAGTTCTATACTAACAGTTTCTTCGATCGCACCTCTCGCTTGTAGAACTCTCTTCCTGCTTCTTGCTTCCCAGTCAACTTTGATTTACAAAAAAATTAAATGCAATGTCAACCGTTATCTTTTGTCTTCTTAATTCTTTTATTGTTCTCTCTCCTTAATAGTAGTTTTTTCTCATATTCTCTAATACTCAGTAATCTCTTACATCCTAGTGGCTATATTGCCTTCCTTGGGATGAAATAATTAAAAAAAAAAAACAAAATAGGAGCAAGCCGATTTGTTTTAATTTGTTCGTATCTCCTCGATGAAGCATCATAAATTATTTCAAATTTATAAAATAATAACGTGAAATGAATAACTGAGATATCTGATGTAAAAACCAATGGGATTATGGCACCTCATAGCGCTAATGTGGTTGGCGAGCTAAACATGGAGTCTGTTGCTTTTAGTTCGATCCATGTTAGATGTTCCACACTTCATGTCTTTCTATAATTAATATATATTTATAACGAATTAATGGATTTTTTTATTTATTAATTTTTATTACTGTTGTGGTGTCCTCCCTCTAAAGAGTCTATATTGAACTCATCGGCCTACTATAAGATTAGTAGGAGAGAAGGCCTTGAAGGAATAGTCGAATAGATTGAACACTTGATCAACCGACACACACACTGACTAGTCGTGTAATACTCTTCTGTTGTATTTACTGTTTAATATATGATATATCCGCAACAATTGTTTTGTTATTTCTTTAACCATTACAATTACTTAAACGTTATTTTAGTAGATACCCATATTTGAGTAGACGCCCCGTTCATGTATTAAAGATGATATTTATTTAGTCCGTAGCTGAGTCGATATAAGCAGGATCTAACGACGGTTTCTCCTGCTAAGGGGAACACAAATGGCTGTCCTACCGGAGAGCGAATATTTTTGTTTAACAAGATTTAATCGAATATTGAGGCCGATAGACGAAAATAAATAGATATACTATCTAATAAATAAACGAAGCGTCTACTCGAATACGGGTATCCACTAAAAATAACGTTTAAGGAATAAAATATACAGTGTAACCCGGATATAAGAGAGTTGTTGGGACCGGAGAAGTCTCTTATATCCGGGTTTCTCTTATATCCGGGTTTCTCTTATATCCGGGTTTGGTCTATTTTGTTTAGGTAAGTATGGGCTCTAATTTGGGACCAGATAAAATCTCTCTTATATCCGGGTTTCTCTTATATCCGGGTTACACTGTATATGAAAAAGTTTTGTTAAATTCATCCAATCGTTGTTGTTTTTCCATTTTTCTGAATATTCTATAAATAAAGGGTGTTTCATTAAGACGGATCAAAGTCAGCAGTAAATAAATTAATTTATAAATTTATTTATTTCTCTATTGGATCATGTTATCTAACTCATGGTAATTATGTGTGAAGAATAATATTGCCCAAATGTCCGCCAAATCTGAAAGAAAAAGAAAAAAAAATCATTAGACACTTAAACTTAATTCACATTTAAAATCGGTCCAAGTTATTGGAACACCCTTTATTTCAGGCTGGTCGACAAAATGAATATTTATACTGTATAATAAATAAACGGAACGTCTACTCAAATATGGTTATCTACTAAAAAATAGACAGGTTTTAGGTCAACTGCCGAGGGCGGATTATGTATTAAAAAAATAAAATTTAAACACAACCCAAATAGTTGTCTTAATTTTTTCGTGGCGGAAGTGCGTCGACAGGTGCTTGATCAATTTCAAGTGGTTAAACCAGAGATTATGAAGGCGGATTTCAGGCTTGTTTTCCCATAAAGTTTCCAGATTTATAAGTAGAATTATTAACAAACAACATAACGCAATTTTTAGTAGCATCCTATTGTATTAACTAGACATGACAAAGAGAATTAACACGTCTTTGCCGCGGCCATGAGAAATATCTACTAAGCTTAATCTGACTCTTCTCTATGCGCCGTGTCCCTTCAGGTTGGCGTTCATGGCTTTCCACAATTTCCTGTCCTTTGTAGCTCCTAATAAATGTTATCTTTTAGCCATCTCTTCTAAACCTTGTTTCATAGTTCATTTACATAGGGCCGGTAAAAGATTCTCTGCCCACGAATCATATTTATTATAAAATCCAGGTTGCGTGCGTGCGTGCGTGTGTGTGCGTGTGTGTGTGCGTGTGTGTGTGTGTGTGTGTGTGTGTGTTTATATATTAGATCGGATTTCCTACATTTTTCAACCGATTTCAACAAAACTTCACAGGACTACGTAAAATTACCTCGCGGTGGCTCTAACAGCGCCCAAAATTGGAAAAACACAATTGTTATTGCACGAAATCAATTTGAAAACACGATTAAGAGGCATCACAAGAATGAAAGGGGGACAACTCATATCGAGTTATACTTATTATAAAACCCAGGTTGTTTGTGTGTGTGTGTGTGTGTGTGTGTGTGTGTTCGTTTATATATGGGATTGGATTTCCTACATTTTCAACCGATTTCAACAAAACTTCACTTTTTTTTTGCAGGTAGTGTTTCTTATTGTCTTGCACACTTTTTCTTTATTTTTACATTCAGAATGCTTTAAAATTCCATTTACAAGACAATTGTTTATAATAAAATTCTATTCAATCGGTAGACTCATAACGATTGAAAACAATGTTTTTGTTTGAGTTTGGATTTGACCAATTCGTAAAAAAAAACAAAATAAACAAAAAACAATTAAGACATGCGTGTCCGTCAACCTTAAACAATAATCTTTGTCAATTTTATTTTTCAGTCTTTATGATGATCGATACTTGATCTATCTCTTACTGTTACATCTCCGGGCAACGCCTGGCTCTACTGCTAGTCTATGATACAGATTACACCCGGATCTATGATATGCCTTCCCTATATTACATCACAATTTTTATGAGGTAATATTCATATAAAACACAAATCTTATTGTAATCTAATTATGTATAATAATGGGTCAGATGTAATATAGGAGAACAAATATAAATAAAATATATCTCACTGACAATTAGAGACATGTAATAATATATCATTCCATCTTAAATTAATAATATTTTGCGGCAATTTTTAGCATCAACTTGAGATTTTAAGATTTTTCTTGTTAAAAAGTTTAATAATTTTAAAACATTCAGCATTAAGGTTGGAAAAAATAGTAAATTTTATATATTGTTTTTTCGAGACATAGCATGTGCAAAACAAATTCACGGATTTGGACATAAAAAAATCCCAGAATGACGTCAAAATCTGCCCCCCCCCCAACCGTTGTAGTAGGCGCTGGCCCTGCATTTACTCGAGCTCACTAAATAGGTTATATGTTTTCTTTGTCTCTCTTAACTTGAATCTGTACTGTGCGTATTAGATTTTCCAAGCCTTCCTTCTTCATTATGTACTCTGGAAATTTCAACCTTATCTTCCTGATGTTAAGTACAGGGTGACCCAAAAACGGGGACTTTTTAACAATCCAATAAAACCAAGAGTGATGGAAGAAAAATATTTTATTCATAGTAATTGAAACCTTAAAACATGGCATTTAAGAAACAATGATGGAAGTTTCATTTTTTAAAAATTACGTCCTGTAGATGGCGTCCTCCTGTACGAATGCATTCTTGAAATCTGCTGTTGAGATTCCTCATTGACTGCTGCAACATCTCAGCTGGGATACTATGAATTTCATCTTGAATTCTAAATGGCGAAATGTTTACTTGCTCAAGGTCACTGTCTCGCAGTGTTGCCACTTGCTCATGTCTGGCAATACGCCCTTCAAAAATTCCCGTTTTTTGTGAGTCATCCTATATAAGTTTCATTTTTGTTTCGATTTTCTCTAAAACTTCGTCATTGCTCACATGTTCGGTCATGGTCTCCTCAGCATCCTTCTGTAGAACTACAGTTCTATGGTTTTCAAGTCCCTTCTTCATCTTTGAGATTTTCCAGCATTCAGTGTCATATAGGAGAACACAAGTCCATAACCCTGGAGTAGCCTGTCAAGATCAAATTCTGTATTCTTTGTTTGCTGAACCTGCTTCTTAACTAATAGATTCAGTAATTAATTTCCGTTTTAGGGAGCCAATTGTTATAACGAATGTATCGTCCAAACTAAATGATCCTTAAAAATATCACACCAGGCGATGAAAAATCGATTGCATCCAACAATGTTCAATGCAAAAAAAACAGCGGATTGATAAGGATAAAACTCTACAACCGATACCGAAAGCTGAGCTCCAAGAAAGAAGAATGATGTAGCATCTAGTGGGATTGTTGGGGCATTCACTGAAAGTTCTTAAAACTCAAGGAAAAAATGCTTGCACGTTTATACGTCTAACGGGTGTACCTTGATAATGCAAGGCCGAATACAGCGAGAATAACCAGGGAAAAAGAAACTCGGTTGGTCTGTTCTATCCAACTGACTATATTCATATAAAAAATTTGAAACTCGCTTGGTCAGTTCTATCCAACTCGCTATATTCATATAAAAAAATTGAAACTCGCTTGGTCAGTTCTATCCAACTGACTATATTCATATAAAAAATTTGAAACTCGCTTGGTCAGTTCTATCCAACTTCTATCCAACTCACTTATTCAGTTCTATCCAACTGACTATATTCATATAAAAAATTTGAAACTCGCTTGGTCAGTTCTATCCAACTGACTATATTCATATAAAAAATTTGAAACTCGCTTGGTAGTTCTATCCAACTGACTATATTCATATCCAATCCAACCTGCTATATTCATATAAAAATTTGAACTCGCTTGGTCTTCTATCCAATAAAAATATTCATATAAAAAATTGAACTCGAAATCCAACTGACTATATTCGTATAAAAAATTTGAAACTCGGTCAGTTCTATCCAACTATCTATATCACTATCCATTTCAAATAAAAAAATTGAAACTATAAATATATTGAAAAATATTTGAAATATTGTAACAGCATGCGATAATTATCCATCCTACAAAATCTTTAATATCTGGAAAACCACCAAACAACTTGAGTTTCTTTTTTGTAGGTTTTCGGATAATACTTTCAGCCATCTAGACATCATATGTAGTAAAAATCATTGAAAAACCCTTTGAGTTATTCAGCTAGAAAGAGGACAGGTTAAAATCGTTTTGTGTTAGCCACAATATGTCTTCCCAACTGAGCAATGGTGAGAAGAAAAAGATCATTGAGACCTTCAGTAATATTACCAACATTTATACCCTGGCTGTCATCTTCAAAGTCCATTCAAGAACCATGAAGAGAATGGCGAATAAGTTTAAAATAGAGGGAACAAATAGGCAGTGGCGTAGCTAGGGAGGAGGGCGGACTGGCCTGGGTGTCAGCACAAGAGGGGTGACAAAATGTCACCCCTAACAAAATTTTTCAACCAGGCTAAGGTGCCAAAAATAGTCTGAAAACAGTGGTGGAGACACAGGGTTTCGCAGGCGGGCATATGACCCCCGCCCCAGAAATAATTTATGACCCCCTAGTTTTGTCCCCCGTCAGAAAAAATTAAATAGAACATTTTTGTCAAGAAAAATACTTTCAAACATCATTGATAATTAAATGGTACCCAGAAAATGATGCAACGGAAAATTGGACACCGGAAAATTAGCAACAGAAAATTCCGTCAACCATGAGCCAGTCGAGACTGTCGGATCTGGCTGTGCTGTCCATTGAAAACGAGCTTACAAGACAAACAGATTTTGACAATGTCATTGACCAGTTTGCCACAATGAAAACAAGAAAACATTCATTCTAAGACCATAGTATCGAATGTTATTCTTTTGTGTATTGCCGTGTTTTGCATTTAGTTGTTCTGAAAGTGAACAGTTGCATTTTAAAAATCTTTAGATTTGAACTGATTATTTTGTGGTATTGGATTTTGTCTTGGATCATACATGTAAACAGTAACATACCGGTCAGTAGAGTAAAGTAGAGGTAGAGCATGTATGAAAATTTAGCTACAACTAACCATTCAGCATACGGTAAATCGTGGTCATTGGGGTGACATTTGAGCGGACCGCCGCGAGTGACGTTTACTCTAGCTACGCCACTGCAAATATGTAAGCTTTATCAGAAGTTCACATCAGGAAGCGGGATCATCATTTAAGCTTGGAGCTAAATACATTCTTATTGTTCAAAGTAGAGTCCAATAGTTTTATTAAAAAAAATATCTTGGAGAATTCCAGTAAGACATTTTAAATCATTTTTAAGTTACAACGTTTCAAATTTTAATCTAACAATTGGACAATATATATATTATGTATATGAAGAATAAAATAAAAACAAATATGTAAATTACAAAAAAAAATGACAAAGTACGAATACACACATGAACAAAAGTAAAAATAATAATAACAATTAAGAACAAATAATAAATTGATAATAATAAATAACGAGCAAAAAAAATTAAAAAAGAACACTATGAAGTAGCTACAAATAACTACAATCGGATCCACAATTACTTCTACTCAACAGCCTCTAAAATAATTTTAAAAATAACCATTACCGCCTACTCAGTAATCATTAGGATAATGCAACAATCCTTCTACTCCCAATGCATCATTGACCAGCATATATAGATAGTCGAGCAAAAACACAACACACATGGTCTGAAGATCGCGCTTAGGCATGAAAACGACTGTCACCGCTTGGTGTTGACCTCAATGCCCACTTTTATATTTACATACTCTCCATCCCAGATACTGAACTTTAATCCATAAATGTGACATACATTAAAACTGTTTTTATCATATAGATACATAATACACACACACAAACACACAAACACACACACACACACACACACACACACATATATATATATATATATATATATATATATATATATATATATATATATATATGCAAATATATTAATAAACTAGTAAAGAGCCGTCAGATTGATGATCCGAAATTCTTTAGTATTTTTGTTTTTAATTAAAAAAAAACAAAAAAAAAACAGTGCTCAATACTCAAGTAGAGCCTAGATTATAATTATTTTTTAAATATGATTCCATCGCTACACAGGAATTAACATGTTTCAAAAACAGAAGCTAAAATCTTCCGATTCAATTATAGAAATTAAATTAAAGTACCTAGTTCTGTTTCATTTTCAAGTATATTTTGGAATAACTTATTTTGAAATTTACGGAGATTTAAAAGCACATACATTCATAATATTAGTTTCTATGGATATGGAGAAACCAATCATTTTAATAAGTGGCGGTATGGTATTCATTTTCACTGAAAACTATTGTATCAACATATTAGTTACTTTCGAAAGGGGGTTAAATTTCAAAATAAGTTATTCCAAATTTAGCTTGAAAATGAAACAGAACTAGGTACTTTAATTTAATTTCTATAGATGAATTGGAAGTTTTTAGCTTCTGATTTTGAAACATGGTAATTTCTGTGTAGCGATGGAATCATATTTTAAAAAATAATTATATATATATATATATATATATAATATATATATATATATATATATATATATATATAATGAAATGTTTCCTACTGCCACGCCAAGACAAGATGACTTCAAAGAAAAGGACTATATTTTTATTATTAAAATAGTTACAAAAGTATCTCGTTTAAAAAAGGTTTTTAGGTGCCTTTCGGCCGACTAAATATGTTCCCAGTCAAGCAGTGGTTTCCCCGAATAGGGCCAACTTGAATTTCATCTCCGTTGTCTACACAGGGCAGGACGTTGTATATTAATGACAATAGACTCCAAGATGTCTAAGTGAAGTCTCGTCCTAGCCCTGTGTATGAAAGAAAAAAACTCAGGAGAATAACTCGTCCTACAAGCTGCAGAATTTAATAGGTGCTCTCCAATCGCAGATTCATGAGTTTGCGAATACCCGGATGTAATAGGTTCGTGTCTTCGCACCTTGCCCGGAAAATGCTGGGTGATCCTTACCTCTAACCGCTGAATGGTCTTGCCCATATAGCCGTTCTCGCATCGATATTTATATTGGTATATAACAGAACTTTTTTGACAGGGAGGCAAGGCATCCTTACGGTGACGGGGGAAAGCCTTTTTCTTAATAAAAATTCTTTGAACAGTAACAGCATTAAAACACCGTTTAATTGAATTAACAATTCTGTCTGCATACGTTTGACTCCCAGTACCAATCCACTGGAGTTTCAAATAAACATGACACTTGGAGGGGCCATGTCTCTGAGACTCATTGAACTTATTGATCTTTTGTTCAATGGTAGCTGTCAAAACACATTCATGGTAATCATTCATTAATAAAAGATGTTTGAGTTTCTTCAGCTCGGCGTCGAGTCTACATAGCCGGTGCGTCAGTCGACTGGCTGATCGGTTAAACTCTCTGCCTTTGGGCGGGGAGGAACCCGAAGGAGGCTACGCCGAAGGGCGGATTCTCTTTCGGGGAGGTAAACCATACGGCTTCAATGGGCATATTTTTTGCCGAGCCCACGGGCTCGGAGATCCCACGTTAAAAAGGCCTTGTGCCACATGACGCCCTCGTGGGGTGGGGGTGTGACTGAATATCGTCGAGTCTACATGTTCAAAGCGCAATATCAATGCACGATGAAAGTCCGCACTATTCTGAATATTGTGTGCCTCTTTTCAGTTTGCTGATTATATGCGCAGACTGAAACCAAAGTTCGATACTAAGATTTTTGTATCGTTCGATATAATTAGTCTATTCACTAATTTTCCACTGGATGAAACAATTGAGATTCATGCGGACTTTTTGTATCGTGGCTCTGTACCATCTCCATCTTTCCCCGAGAGTGTTTTTGTTGAGTTGATGGAGATGGCTACGAAGTCTGTCTCCTTCAACTTTGACAACTATATGTACCAGCAGATATTAGGTTGGTGCAAAAATAATGACGTAATAATGTCATTTTTAACGTCAAAAAACGACATTATTACGTCATTATTTTTGCACCAACCTAATAGATTGAGTAGCGATGGATATTCCTTTGTGTCCTCTGTTGGCCAACATTTTTGTTGGCTTTCATGAGAAACAGCTATTTAATAAGATTAATAATCCTTATTGATACTTCCGCTATGTAGATGACACCTTTACGTCTTTTTTAACTGTAGGTAAAGCGGAGGAGTTTTTTTTTTTTCTCTCGGCTTAATAATCTCCATCCTTGTCTAAAATATATCATGGAGATAGAAGGGTATGATCAGCTTCCTTTCTTGGATGTACTGGTTGATAGAACACCTGTAGGTTATCTTACCAGTGTTTATCGTAAACCCACTTTTTCTGGGCTTTACTTAACCTGTGATTCTTTTGCACTCACATGCAGGAAGATTAATTTTATTAAGACCCTTACTCATCGTGCATTGATGTTATGCTCTCAACATGAAGACTCGACGCAGAGCTGAAGATTCTCAAACAACTTTTATTAATAAACGGTTACCCTGAATGTGTTTTGACATTTGTGGTTGACCCAAGCATTGTGAGTGAAATTGGGTAGACGGAACCCTTGGGTGCCGTCGATAGTTGTGCTAGCACGAAGTTACAAGTCATCGTGGCCAAGGGCTTGAGCGTGCTGGCTTTGTTCAAATTGCTGATCACGCTAGATAACACGCTCTTTCCCAGAAATTGTAACTAAGGTCTGCTCATCATAGTTTCAGTATAAACCATTGGTAGGTTCTGTGGGTGTTGAATAAACACAAACGCCCCTAAGCAAGCGTCTTCAATAGGGATTGGCTAGTAGACAGGTATACTCAAATAGGTGTGGCCAGCTATACATACATACATACATACATACATCTAATATTACATCAACTTTTCTCTCATTTCTCTCTCTGACTGCATATATGATTCAGTCACTTTTGTAGTATCCATTTTGTTCAGATATGCAAGGTTTCAATGTGTGTATAAAGATGATAGCCTTTTGCTATTAATCATTATTTATTTTTAGAAAACTTTCTCGTCCTCATGCTTCCCGCCACAACTTTCTGGAATGTTGCACACACAGTTATTGGTCATATTTCCTTCTACTTATTTTCCAACCACTTTTTGAATATTCTCTTGGTGTGGTTACAATAATACAATTTCACATAAACGAGGAACTTATTCCGAACGGATATTTCTGCGGTGCTTATTATAAATCATTTAAAAAGAATTCATTTAAGTACTGGAGCACCAAGCCATTTAGTATTTAAAGAAATATCTGTCTGTATCTCTGAGATGAGTCATTGTGATTACTTACATTATTTACATTATTCGGACTGTTATCCTCGTCTGGAGAGTTGAGTTAAATGGAAATAACTGAGAAGAGGCATGGCACGTGGAACTAGAACAATCTACCCCGGTGGATGAAATAAAAGATTCGGTTTGAAATTCCACCGGTACGTACGACGGCCGAAACGTCGTGAATATGGTAGTGAAGGTAAGAATAACAGTCCGAATAATGCAAATAATATAAGTTAAAGAAATATGTTTTAATATTATTATTATTATTATTGGATTAACACTGTCAGATTACCCACTTGTTTGCCAAATAATTTCTACTAGACGACGTTGTCAAAAACAATATATAAGAAAGAATCTAATCCTTAGTAGTTTTAAGGATTAGATCCTTAGAACTAAGGATTAGATCCTTAGATGTCTTAAAAATGAGACGTGTCTTATTTTTGCTCTAGGGGACTTTTCTATCTCCTGCGAACCACGTGTCGTGTTGAACACGACATATTACACAGTGTTCAAATGTCTTAATTTTACTTGACTACACATATGTATACCCAATAATCTTAACAAAGAACTCTTCTCAAAATGCTTCTTACAATCTTCATGAGGAAGTTTACACACACATACGTACTGAAAAAGTACATATCTATATATATACTTTCATTACCTTTTTGTATTCTTTCTATTATGTTTGTTTTGGCAATCTTGTTATTCATTGTACGTCCTTGTTTGTATATTCATTCTTGTGCTTTCTTTTTTGAAGAAACTTCAATTCGTCCATCATAAACTAAGATAACCACACTATCCCTCGAACTAAATAGATCCCTTCAGCAGTTGGTGACACCTCTACTAGATCACATTGCCATATTAACCGACACGACTTTTTCTTTTTAGGTGCCATGTCCTTTCAGGACATAGGCGATCATGGCTCTCCACTTCTCTCTATCCCTTGCGGCTCTCAACAAGTTTCTTCTCTCTGCCACCTGCCACGTTCTGTCATCCACTTGCTTAAGCCCGCTAAGTATGTCATGCATTACTTTCCTTTGTCTCTCTTTCACTCTATTCGACCCGTGAGTATCAGATTCTTCAGACCCTCCTTCCTCATTACGTGTCCCAGGAACTTCAGCTGAACCTTCCTGATGTTAAGTATAAGCCTCCTCCTTGTTTGCAACCTCCCTAAGATCTCATCGTTTCTCACACGCTCGCTCCATGATATCCTTAGCATCCTTCTGTAGAACCACATCTCCGTTGCCTCGAGTCTCTTCTTCATCTTTGAGGAAATCGTCAAACATTCGCTGGCGTAAAGAAGGACAGATGTCGCGTAACTGGTCGGTAACTGGTCGGTATTCTTTTCTTTGTTACCAAAGAAATCATCCTGTCTCGCAATGTCGGTTTAGGTGGTATTGAACAGTCTGAAGTCTTCGGAAGATTCGACGGGCATAGCCAAGTAAAGGAGATATAGACAAAAAAGCCATGTTGTGTAACCGCCGATATAACCACTTCTATTCACGTGCTGAAACGACTCCGTTATACCAAGTACCCCATTGAAATAAACAATCTGGTGGGAATTTTTCAACTTATAAAACAAGCGTGTCGGTTCAAATAAACATGGAACATAATAATCGTGCCGCAGAGAAAATTATATATAAAGCAGGAAGCGTTCCGTCCCACACAAGCACCTTGTCGGGGAGTGGGATTGCAAAGAAAGAGTTTAATCGTGCCGGCACTTCTATTTGGAACACAAGAGTATAAGTCAAATATAATGTATCTTGTTCATACTTAGAGACGATCGAGAGAGACCTTTTACAAAACAGATATTGAGATAGATTGATTTATTTTTTTAATCATTTCACCGAAGCAAGACATTAAAGCTATTAAGATACAAAGACATACTGAGTGTTAATATGAGAAAAATTCTATTAAGGAGAGAGTACAATAAAAAAAACAAGAATTAAGAAGTCAGAAGATAACGATTGACATTGAATTTAAATTTTTCATGATTAAAGTTAACTGGAAAGCAAGAAGATGGGCCAGAGTTCTACAAGCGATAAGTGTGATAAAAGAAACTATTAACATAGGACTTGCCATTTTAACTGTAAAAGTGACCTTGCCTCCAACCTTGTACTGCGCTTAAAGTTCATCATTTTCATTTATTCCTTTTCAACCCTTTGCAGAATTTTTCTTCTTAGATTAAAATTTTTGTTTTGTCTTTTTATAATAATAATAATCGTTTAGGGATACAAGTTTTACTAATTAAACAATAACTTGAGGGAGAGGTAGATTCATGCCTTTCCCAGGGACATTTGCGCTTAAATGAATATAATGAACCCAAAAAGAGTTGGAACTCTTGGAAAACAATTCCGAGCGAAACAATCACAGCATCTGGTATTCCCATGCGGTTACCCGTCTCGTTGCTTAACTTCGGTGATCGTACGGGAACCGATGTTTCAACATGATATGGCCGTAAGCCATATTAAGACAAACAATGTGTGTAACGAGGAGCATTGTTTATAAGTGGTAATTTTGTCTCTGCTCTTCCCTCTCTGGTTACCTATTCTATCTTATGCCAGTCTTAATTTAGTCCCTTATTAATCAGAGTTCGCTACAAGAAAATAATCTGAAGCATTGTATCGAAACAATTCAATCGACACTCTATCCAAAACAATGTTTTCTTTTGTAATACCACGATAATTAACCCTGAAACCCCTCACTAGATTTCCCCTGTTAACACGGCGACATGGCGACCAGAATTTACCCTCGTGACGTTGCTTATTATAAGCTAGATGGATGATTGGCAGCTTGTCATAATTCTACTTGTTTCGAGCTGATAGTAGGGATCAGACACAGACTTCAATGAAGTCATGGGTCCCAATTATCAACAAAATACTCTGAAGGCTGATGAACCCATAATGGTGTTGGATCTGGTTATGTGGCAGAAGTTGAGTCCTCTGGTTCGCCTAAACAGGTCTTTGACCAGGGACCTCTATATTATATTCCAACAGGAGAATGGACCTCTTCATCCGAACTAGGCCAGCCAGAATTGCTTTGTGAAACATTCTGGAGCATTTTGACGAAATGCGTGACCACAGGATTCGCTCGACACGAGACAAATCGTATATCTACAGGACGAGGTGGCAATGGTCTATTCACACGCAAGTTCATGTACCTACAATTATAGGTAGCTATCGAAACGGCGTCGCTTAACATCTCACCAGACAGAAGTCTTCCGAGCACTGGTAGGATTGATACCATGTCTAGTTGGTACAATTTGTCGGGCTAGAATGTATCTTACGCAATACTAGGCCTTTATGGCGTGACTTTTACAATCTCAGTGTACTTACATCTTTCTCTGTTACATCTCTCTCGTCGTCCCTTTCTCTCTCTCTCTCTCTCTCTCTCTCTCTCTATATATATATATATATATATATATATATATATATATATATATATATATTTTGATTGAATAAATTACAGACATTATGTCAGCTAATTTTAATAAAATCCGTTCATATTCACGAATAATCTTCCGTGTATTGATGTTAAAGGATGAGAGAAATATGCTATAGCTGTTTAAATTTCTTGTATTTTCATTCCCAAAGTACTTTCGATTTTCTCCCAAGATCATCTTCAGGGGTGCATGTGGTACAAAACTATATGTTGTTCATTAGTATTAGAATTTATATAAAGATGTGCGTTGTTTCCATTACCGTAATTTTTTCATTATGCTTGCGAAATGAAAATAAAAGAAATTTAAACAGCTATAGCATATTTCTCTTATCCTTTAACATCAATACACGGAAGGTTATTCGTTAGTATGAACGGATTTTATAAAAAAAAAATTAGCAAACAAAATGTCTGTAATTTATTCAATCAGACATATCTAAAAGAGAATTTGCTGGCCAAATATCAAATATATATATATATATATATATATATATATATATATATATGATTATAATCAAATGAATAATATAAATAGATGTACGTTTCAGTGCTAGCATACAGATACTTACATATATTCCTTGGCGTAAGAAAAACAGTGCTCAATCTTTAACTATAAAAGACAGAATGTGTGTGTGTGTAACGAATGCACGACCGCAATTTTCGACGGATTTTCACCAAAATTTACATGCACATGCTCCAAGATAGTGGAAAGGCCAACACCGACTTTGGATTTCCCAACTCCCATCGATAGTGGAAATAATCGATTTTTTCATGCTTCTACGGCAGTTTTCATGTAGTTTGCGACCATTTTCTTCTGGCCAGAGTGAGAGCCTATAGCTGGCTGCCACGAATAGGCAGGAAGATTCTATTGGCCAGAGTGAGAGCCAACAGCTTACTGACACGAATGTTAACTAGCATGCTAGCATGCAAAAAAAAATCGATAGCTGCATTCATCACAAGTGGGAAACATTTAAATCTGCATGGCACTTTACTCCAATTGGCTCATTCGCTTGCTTAATCTCAACGTTGATTCTGATTCCGCAGAACTGGATTGGGTGTGAAAAAGTATTTGTTGTTAACTTTCTTTTTTCATTCGGTTTTTCCAGTTACGAGTCCTTTTTTTTAAAGCTGATCGTTTTGTGTTCATTTTGTTTAGTTCTTTTTTCGTAACAGATTTAATATTTGGTATAGAGCATAGAAAAAATTAGCAGTGTGAGATAAACAAGAAGTAAGGCATGTAGCAACATCAGCACGGCAAAGGACGCGCCTTTAAAGGCAAGGAAGGGCAAAAATATTTTAAGTCAAATGATAGCGATTGCTGTATGAGTCGTACTTTTTTTGAATCAAGCACAGGCAACGCCGGGCCATGCTGCTAGTACTAAATAATAGAGCTATTAAGTTTATATTAATAAAAATACTTAATAGCCCACAACGACAGTACGACTCGGAGATTCATGCCTAATGCAATCTTCATGTACTGAACGTTGTCTACAGTTTGGTTAATATTTCTGGGTCTCGCGTGTTCGTGATGTTTGGATGAATTATTATAGTTGCTAAATATTTAATTGTACTATAATCTAACTTTGAATTTAAATTTGGCTCAAACTTACACTTAAAGTTGAAAATAGAAATTAGAAATACTAATGTTCGTTTAAAAAAAGGCATTTACAGACACGATTGGAGATAAACGTTTGAAAATCAAGGGTGGTAACTCTTTTTTAACTCAACAGTAATAATTCATCTAAACATCACGAACTCTCGAGACCCTGAAATATTAACCAAACTGTAAACAACGTTCAGTACCTGAAGATTGCAGCAGGCATGAAACCCTGAGTTGTATTATATATATATATATTAATTCCTGGCTTTGTATTGAATGAACAATTAGTAATATATATACCGATGTAACAGCAAACTTGTCCAAATCAGGTAACAGCAAAATTGTCCAATTGTTAGATTAATATTTGAACCGTTGTGTTTAATGATTAAAGATATCTTACTGGAATTCACCGAGGTTTTTATGACGCTACTGGACTCTACTTTGAGCAATAAAATTGTATTTAGCTCTAAGTTAAAAGGATGATCTCTCTTCCTGTTGTGACCACCTGATTCAGTTTTGGTCTCTACTGTTCTCTTTTTTTAAAACTTATTAACCATTCCTTTCATGGTTTCTTGAATGGACTTTGAAGATGGAAATCAGAATATGAATGTTGGTGCCATTACTGAAGACCTGACTAATCATTTTTGTCTCACCATTGCTCAATTGGGAAGACATAGTGGGGCCAACAGAAAACAATTTTAACCTGTTCTCTTTCTAGCTGAATGACTCAAAGAGTTTTTCAATGATTCTTACGACAAATGGTGTCAAGATGGCTTAACGTCTTATCTGAAAACCCTGTAAAAAGAAACTCAATTAGTTTAGTGTTTTTTCAGATATTTAATATTTTGTAGGATGGACAATTATCCCATGTTATTACATGTTTTGGATAATTTTGCTGTTAAACCCTGTATATATATATATATATATATATATATATATATATATATATATATATATATATTATAATTAGAGTTGAATTAGATCAGGAAATAGTAGTATTAAAAAAAGTGCTCAAGATACATATAAAACGATAAAAAAATTTTACATCTAGAGCTTTTAAGCATAAAAAATAAAGTATTAGAAGATCAATTATTCGTAATCGCCTGAAGATACGGAAAGGTTGAAACCAAGGTAGCGGAATCGGCTGTATTTGTTTGTTGGGCCGTAGACAATTTTAAGAAGTCATTTATTCATTCATATATATATATATTAAGTCATTTATTCATTCATATATATATATATATATATATATATATATATATATATATATATATATATATATATATATATATGAATGAATAAATGAGTTCTTAAAATTGTCTACGGCCCAACAAACTTAAACATGTGAAATCACCAAAATCAAAGTTTCTTTTACTTTAAAAGCTATTCTTAGTCAGGTTAAGATCGATCCAGCACCCAGTCATAAACTCAAAATATGAGTTTTCTCGAAAAGTTTTACTTATCATTTCAAGGAATAGTGTTTATTTGCATAGTGACATAAAGCATTAAATGTTTTTGTTATTCAACTACTATGGTTAGCATTGAAATACATTCAAACAGCAACTATTTGAAATTATCACTTTGATGTATTATCGATTTCCGAAACATTCGCTAAATCAATCGTTTGAAAGGGAGAGAACTTTAGCTATGTGTGACTATTCAGTGCATTTATGCAAATGAGATGGGCGTGTCTACGAATGTACTTAAGTAATGCCCTCTTCTTTCAGTTTATTTTTCTTTTTTGCTCACGTCTTTCTTTGAAATTAAAGTTTTTCTTTATTCTTTCGTGTTTTTTTTTCATTCGTAATTCACTTTCCCACTCTGTTTTTTTTTTCTGAAGATCTATCTTTTAATACTCATAAAACTAATAAACTCCATGGTTCTCTCTTTTTTTTAATATCTCCCCAAACTTACTTACTTACTTTCTTTCGTTCGTTCTTTCTCTTTCTTTCTTTCTCCCTATTCTTTCCTTCTTTCTTTTTTCCTTCTTTCTTTTTTCCTTCTTTCTATATTTCTATATTTCTTGCTTGCTTGCTTGCTTTATTTCTTCCGAATCTTTCTTTCTTTTTTCTTTCTTTCTTTCTTTCTTTCTTTCTAATCTGTCTTGCTAATCTGTCGTTCTTTCTTTCTTTATTCCTTCTTTCTTTTTTCGATAATTCTTTCTTTCTTTTTTCTTCTCCTTAATTTTTCTTTTTTCTTTCTTTTTCCTTTTTTCTTTTTTTCTATATTTCTTCCGTTCTTTCTTTCTTTCTTTCTTTCTTTCTTTCTTTCTTTCTTTCTTTCTTTCTTTCTCCCTAATCTTTCGTCCTTTCTTTTTCCTTCTTTCTTTTTTTTCTATATTTCTTCCGTTCTTTCTTTCTTTCTTTCTTTCTTTCTTTCTTTCTTTCTTTCGTCTTTTCTTCCTTTCTTTCTTTCTCCCTAATTTTTCGTCCTTTCTTTCTTTTTCCTTCTTTCTTTTTTTTCTATATTTCTTCCGTTCTTTCTTTCTTTCTTTCTCCCTAATCTTTTGTCCTTTCTTTCTTTTTCCTTCTTTCTTTTTTCTATATTTCTTTCGTTCTTTCTTTCTTTCTCTATATCTTTCGTTCTTTCTTTTTCTTCTTTCCTTCTTTCTTTTTTCTATATTTTTCTTTTTTTCTTCTTTCTTTCTTTCCTCTGTCTTTCTTTCTTTCTTTCTTTATTTATTTCTAATTCTACTATTTATTTCAACTTCTTTTGCTAGTTCCTCTTTCTTTACAATCCCTTTTTTGTTTTTCTCTTAACCCTTTGTTAGTTTTAAGAAATTAGTAAAGTTGCTTTCAGAATAAATATAAAAGAAGTTCATCAATTAATAATCACCTGTAGCTTACGACCATATCACGTTGAAACACCCGTTCTCGCACGATCAGTGAAGTTAAGCAATGTCAAGCCTGGTTAGTATCTAGATGGGTACTGCTTGGGAATACCAGGTGCTGTAAGCTTTATGTACGAATTGTAAGGCTTACGGCCATATCACATTGAAACATTGGTTCTTGTACAATCACCGAAGTTAAGCAACGTCGAGCCTGATCAGTACCTAAAGGAGTAACTGTTTGGGAATACCAGGTGCTGTAAGCTTGGATGTGCGGGTGGTGTAATGGATAAAAGCTCGGAATTGTTAATCGGGGAACTGAGTTCCAATTTCAGCTGGGGTCGTTATATTCACTTACGCTGAACTACCATCGGGCATGAATGTACATCTTTTTCTCTCAGTTATGGGTTTATTAGTAGCACTAAATCGTTATTATCTAAAAAAAAAATCCTAACAATCTAAAATATTTTCTGGCTTTAAATAACCTGTAAAGTGTTTACAAATCATAGAAAATGAATCAATCAATTAAAAAAAAAATCATGTCTCATCCCTGCATCGTCCGGTAAAAGCTAACCAGTCATCCCAAACCGATATCCTATCAGCCCGCCACCCCGAGACGACATTAATCTCTCGCCCTGCTGAACAAAGTCTAAGAGTTGAATGCATTTCTTTCATTTTCTACTTCCAAGCATTCTTTTTCTTTAATGTGCTGCGTTCCTTCATAAAAAAAGACGGCCATGACTCTCCACAACTTTCTAGCTGAGGTAGCACTTAACAGTTTTTTCTTCCTCTACTAAGGCCAACGACCCCCGTTCTGCCAACCATTCTCACAAGCGGAGATCAAAAATTTAGAATCTAAATTTAAGTCGGGTAAAAAAAAAATAGGTGTTAGATTAAATAAATATATTGTGTGTCCATAAAGTCTCTTTACAATTTAAAAAATGATTGCAAAAGCAAATAAACAGAAAAATATGTGAAAATGAGTAGTAGATATTAAAGTTTTTATTTAACAAATTTAATACACCTCTATATGTGCACCATTAGTTGCACGAAGCACATCAAGACGATACACGATCTCTTCCTATGTTCGCTGTAGCATAGCCTCAACAATGGTGGCAATGGCATCAGTGATCGTTTGCTTTAAATCAGTGATGTCCCCTATCTTTGTTCGATACACGATACCTTTAACATAACCCCATACAAAAAAAGTCCAGGCGAGTGATATCTGGTGAACGATGTGGCCAGGAAATTTGGGTCATTCCTTCCAATCCACCGATCTGGAAATGTTAGGGGTTCATTTAACAGAACCTCTTTCATTAACAAGGTACTTGAAATACACAAAGGCAATGTGATTAAATACTTTGATAACTACTGACTACATGGAACAAATCTGATTAAGATTTCTCATCAATTGCCTTTGTAACATATTTTTGAAATTGTAAGGAGACTTTATGAACAGTCTGTATATCATATTTAAAATAATCGTAAATCAAGAAGACTGACTCTTTAGCCATCTTCACAATAATCTCCTTAAGACATTATGTACTTATCTCAGCATCCTTTCAACTTCATATATATATATATATATATATATATATATATATATATATATATATATATATGGTGTAACATAAAGTCTCTTTGCAATTTAAAAACATTATTGAACAAGCAAATGAACAGACAAATATGTGGAAATTGTTATTTAATGAGGATTAGATATTGAACATTTTTTTCATAACTAAGTTAATACACTTCTATCTGGGTACCATTAGTTGCACGAAACACATCAAGACGGTACACGATTTCTTGCTATGTTCGCTGTAGCATAGCCTCATCAATGGTGGCAATGGCGTCAGTGAGCATTTTGCTTTAGATCAATGATGTCCCGTATCTTTGTTCGATACACGATATCTTTAACATAACCCTATAGAGAGAAGTCCAGTGGAGTGATATCTGGTGAATGAAGTGTCCAGGGAATTTGGGCCATTTCTTCTAATCCACCGATCTGGAAATGTCAGGGGTTTATTTAACAGAACCTCTTTCACCTACAGGGTATCTCAAATACGCAAATGCAATGGGATAAAAACATGGAACAAATCTGATTAAGAGATCTTATCAATTGCCTTTGTAACATATTTTTGAAATTGTAAAGAGACTTTATGGACAGCCTGTATATCACATTAAGGAAAAATCGTAAATCAAGAAGACTGACTCTTTAGTCCACTTCACAATAATCTCTTTAAGACGTTATGCACTTATCTCAGCATACTTTGAACTTCATATATATATATATATATATATATATATATATATATATATATATAGATAGATAGATAGATAGATAGATAGATATAGATAGTGTCCATAAAGTCTCTTTGCAATTTAAAAACATTATTAAAAAAGCAAATGAACAGACAAATATGTGGAAATTGTTATAAAATGAGGATTAAAAATTGAAGTTTTTTTTTAAACTAAGTTATTACACTTCTATCAGGGCACCATTAGTTGTACGAAACACATCAAGACTACTCCTGACTACATAGAACAAATCTGATTGCGATATCTCATCAATTGCCTTAGTAATATTTTATTTTAATTATAAAAAGACTTTATGGATACTATGTGTATGAGAAGTCAGGTCAGGCCGAAAATGGACTACTGCTGCTATATTTAGGCCGGAGCTGCCAAGTATACACTTTCCAGTCTTGATAGAGTTCAAAAGTTCAATCCACAGGTCTGGAAATGTTTGATTAAGGAACCTACGAACATACAGTCCCCAATGTGGTGGTGCACCATCTTTCCGGCAAATGACGGTTGGGTGAAGGTCGAGTTGTAGTTCCACATCAATTGCCTTTGTATTATTTTTTTTTTTAAATTGTAAAGAGACTTTATGGACTCCTTGGGTATATATTTTGTATCTAATTTCCTTAAACATTTGGATAACATCTCGTGTTACAAATGCTGTATATACGAACTTAACAAAATCAAAGAAACTTAACACAATGTTTTAATTCTTCTTCCATGTGGCATGTTCATTCAGGATGTTGGGGATCATGGCTCTCCACAACTTTCTGTTCTTTCTAGCCTGCAATAAATGTTGTCTTTTCGTCATCTCTGCCAAACTCGGCTCCGTCATCCATTTACACAAGCTCGCCAGGTAGGTTATGCGTCGTTTTCCACCGTGTCTCTTGCCTTCCATCTGCCCTGTGAGTATCAAATTTTACAAGCCTTCTTCCCTCATTATGTGCCCTCGAAATGTAAACCTCCTCTTCCCGATGTTAAGCATAAGTGTCCTTTTTGTTGTTATTGTCTCTAGAACTTTGTCGTTGCCCACATGTTCGGTTGATGGTATTCTCACTATCCTTCTGTTGCATCAAGTTTCTACTTCATCTGTGAGGAAATTGCTATACAGGAAGACTGATATTGTTTAACAATTCATTGATGTTATATATAACAAACAGTATTGGCGTAAGACGGATATATATATATATATATATGTGTGTGTGTGTGTGTGTGTGTGTGTGTATGTGTATGCGTGTGTGTGTGTGTTTCAGCATAAGAGTATACGTAAGGCTTTTGTTGTTAATTTCCCTGAAAATTTTGCAACAAAATTTGATCTCACTTGTAATGTATTTGATCGCGTCTAAGTTAGGCGGGCCTCAAAATTCATCAAAGACGCCACATACAGTGTATATGTGTGTGTGTATGTGTGTGTGTGAGAGAGAGAGAGAGAGAGAGAGAAAGAAAAAAGAGAGCGAGAAGTGACATTTACGTAACAACCACGCACAACGTTGCCACATCTGTGCAAGACTAGGTAATATCCTAGCAGGACTAAAAAAGCCACATCCTCGCTGTCCATATTTGAGGATTGAACAAACGATGACCATTGAAATTCTGTATTCATATATATATATATATATATATATATATATATATATATATATATATATATATATATATATACTGTTGATGTTTATGTTATGTTAAGTTCATTTTCAGTTTCCTGTTGCTCCTCTTTTAGCCTTGTTGACATTTACATTTTTCTATTGTATTTCTTCCTCAACTTTTATAACTCACCCTAAAAAAAGTTTGTTTCCATTTGTGTTTGGGTTTCCTGTTATTTTTGTTTTTTTGTTTTTTTTTGGGGGGGGGGTCTTTGTTTTTTGTTGTTTTTTTAAGCGGGAAATTCTATGGTTTCTACATTTATGAATCTGGAAAATTTTGTTTTATTTTATTTTTTTATTTTTTCACGAACATTCTATTTTGTACGTATTGCTTAAATTCGCTGTTGGCGTATAATTGGAGTTTATCTTCACGCTAATTAAATCCTACGTTAATGTTACTTGTTCCTTTGATCTTTAGTTTATTAGGACGTATGTTATGTCCAAACATTACCTTATATATATTATAGACAATTCGGTTTTGATCGCGTGGAAAATACGGAAGAAAATATCAGACATGCTGTTTGGTTTTAGTGAGTTAAAAAGGAAAGAAAGAAAATGTTTAACGCCTGTTTCAGTGAAATGGAATAGGGAAACTTGTCGATTTTAGATCTTTTCATTTGTACCCTCCTACTTCTTTAAATAATAACCTGGATTAATACTTACGACTTTTATTACAATATTTTAAACTCAGATATTTTACGATATCGTAGTGTATCAGGACTGTATCAGCTGATAAAACGAATGAATGAAGTGAAAAGATAGAATGCATCAATTAATGAGAAAGAAAGAAACAAAAGGGAAAATGAGTCGATAGGGAGAAATCAACTATATATCAACTGAAAAGGAAGAAAGAAAGAAAAGAAAGAAAGAAAGAAAGAAAGAAAGAAAGAAAGAAAGAAAGAAAGAAAGAAGGGAAAATTTATCGACGGAATGAATGAAACTATATATCAACTGAAAAGGAAGAAAGAAAGAAAAGAAAGAATGAAAGAATGAAAGAAAGAAAGAAAGAAAGAAAGAAAGAAAAGAAAGAAAAAGAAAGAAGGAAAATTTATCGACGGAAGGAAAGAAACTATATATCAACTGAAAAGAAAGAAAGAAAAGAAAGAAAAGAAAAGAAAGAAAGAAAGAAAAGAAAGAAAGAAAGAAGGGAAAATTTATCGACGGAAGGAAAGAAACTATATATCAACTGAAAAGAAAGAAAGAAAGAAAGAAAGAAAGAAAGAAAGAAAGAAAGAAAGAAAGAAAGAAGGGAAAATTTATCGACGGAAGGAAAGAAACTATATATCAACTGAAAAGAAAGAAAGAAAGAAAGAAAGAAAGAAAGGGAAATTTATCGATGGAATGAAAGAAACTATATATCAACTGAAAAGAAAGAAAGAAACAAACAAACAAACAAACAAACAAACATTTATCGATGGAAGGAAAGAAACTATATATAAACTGCATAGAAAGAAAGAAAGAAAGAAAGAAAGAAAGAAAGGGATATTTATTTACGGAAAGAAAGAAACTTTATATATTTTCATGGTTGATAAATTTGATTCGTTTTTTTATAACTTATCAACCCATTCCAGGTTATTTAAAGCCTGAAATTATTTTTTAGATAATAATGATTTTGTGATACAGATCTTACTAATTAACCCATAGCTGAGTGGAGAAGAGGTGGCTTCATATTTTTCCCAAATGTGTTTGCGCGTAAATGAATATAACGAACTCAACTGGAATTGGAACTCAGCTCTCCGATTAACAATTACGAGAGATTATCCACTATACCACACGCACATCCAAGCTTAAAGCACCTGGTATTGCGAACCGGTCAGCCATCTAGGTACAGACTAGGCTCGACGTTGCTTAACTTCGGTGGTCGTACGGGAACGGTTTTCAACGCAATATGACCGTAATCTCACGTCAATTTCAGTGAAATGGAATGGGAAAACTTGTCAATTGTAAATCTTCTCATTTGTATTATCGGGCCTGCAAGTGATAATAACTATGTGCGGTTGAAATGGCCACCATGTTCACCTGACTTGACACCTTGGATTTTTTTCCATGTGGCTATATAAAAAGGTAGGTCTATATCCCACACCTCTTCCCATAAGGCTAGAGAAACTTAAAGTAGAGAATCACTGAGGCGCTGGAGAATGTTACGCAAGACATGCTACATCGTGTCTGACAGGAGCTGGACTACCGACTTGACGTTTGTCTTGTCACAGGTGGTGCGCTTATTGAACGTTTGTGAAGCTCGGTGAAATCGATTACAGAATTTACATCCTTTTGAATATCTTGTTGGAATTTTGATAAATAAATCTTTTATTGTTCAACGTGAAGCTTATTTAATTTCGTTTGCCAGCTACATGATGCTATTCAGATATTCACATTTTAAATGATGTCAATTTTGGAGGGACGCCATGTACAGCAATTGTTGAAACAAAGCAGCGGCCTCTCAGATGGGGGAGAGATCAAAGAGCATGAGGAAACTTGATGAGGAGGAACAGTGGTTCCAGCAGAGAGGTGCTCCTCCTCACATTGGTAATGTTACCATGGAATGGCCCCGTGAAATGTTTGAAGAGCGTCTCTTCAGCCGCAAAACTGAAGTGGAATGGGCATCTCACTCGCCTTACCTGAACCACCCCACCAGATTTCTTCCTCTGGGGGTTCCTCAATGAAAACATCTACCAGGGCGACACTCGCGCCATTGTTGCATTGAAGGCAGCCATCACTGAAAAGATTCAAGCGATCACCCAGGAGGAATGTACACGCGTTATCAACAACTTTGCCTTCAACAGTGCCTTCAACTGAACGGTAGACATCTGGAGTATATACTATAGGGATCATCTTGACATTTTTGGGTCATGTTTGATACTAAATGTTTGCAGATCCTAAAATAAATAATAAATGTAATTTCCACTACCCTATCACAGCGTTTCTCAACCTTTTTACCCTTGCGTAACCCTCAAAATAAATTACATGTCTCAAGGAACCTCTGCGCAAAATCAAAATTATATACCATATCTTTCTCATTTTATTTTCATCGTAATTCACGTGGTAAATATCATAGTATATATTTTTGAATAACTAGTTTAAGGAAAAATTAATACTTCTTTGTCAAATTTTCTGTAAAAATAAGGAAAAAACAAATAAGTAACTTTAAGTAGAGGTCCCGTTTGCTGAGTGGGCACTAACTAGTGAAGTTGGTCGGTTATTTTATTTTACGGTATATCAACCTCCGTGGGTCATCTAATGCTGACAGCTTTATTGCTGGCTGGCAATATTTTGTTTTATCAAAAATCTATTTCTGGTAATATTATTTTTTTCTCAAAAAAATGTATAGCTGGTAATATTATTTTCAAAAATATATTGCTGGTAATATTTTTTTTTTCAAAAACGTATTGCTGGTAATATTTTTTTCCTTCAAAAATTTATCTCTGGTAATAATGTTTTACAAAGTATTTTTGGTATTAAAACCTATTTTTACACTTTCATAATGCTGTTTACCTCAGTCCGGGGGGTTAACTATTTGCCCATAGCTAAGACCCTAACAGGTGCTACAACCCCGGATCAGGGTGGACCTGGGAACACCAGTAATTAAGAGGTGGTTCCACGCTCTTCAAAACCTCCTGATCAGAGGTCTTGCTGTTGGACGTAGTTGGACGTAGTTTATCATCTTATCTTGGACACGGATGTAGTTTATCGTCATGCACAGGACGGACTGACTAGTGAAAGTGGTTTCACACTGGTTCCGTACAGACATCGCTAAATATATTCCCAATGATTGTTATATTTTTAATAAGCATAATAGGTTAGATAGGATGATGTCTATAATACAATATCACAATAACCAAGTATATATTATGTGTCATTAGTAATATTACGTATTTGAAATTAAATAAAAAGTCAAAATTGCATTAGCTTATCTCGCCGGTCCTCGCAGAAACCCTGGGGACCTTTTGCGGAACCTTAGGGTTCCGGGGAACCCCGGTTGAGAAACGCTGGTCTGTGATTTGTGATCTTTGATTTGTCCCCGATCATTTTATTTGAAAAAATATGAAGCACCCTGTATTTTGAGTTTCACATCTTTGGTTACAAAATCTTCTGAATTACTTCTGTTGCATTAGCTAATCCTTTTGTTGTTTCTTCTTCTTCTTCTTCTTCTTCTTCTTCTTCTTCTTCTTCTTCTTCTTCTTCTTCTTTTCTTCTTCTTCTTCTTCTTCTTCTTCTTCTTCTTCTTCTTCTTCTCTAACCTCTCCTCCTATTTCTTCTTCCCTTTTTTCTTTCTTTATCTTTCCCTTTATTTTTTATGTGAAGCATCTGTCCACCAATATATTCGTCTTGAACTTATAAATAACTTCAACTCCTTAAAACTTTACCGGTTGACATCAGGGAGGTGTGAGAGTTTGTTCCGATACCCAGAGAGCCCATACTGCAGTTTACCCTATCAAAGCACCCCCCCATGAATCCGTCACCAAATAACCTTAGTTCAACCAACAAAGTCAATAGCATTAAACGTCTCCAACATATAGCTATCATAAAACAAACTTTATTACATGTTAAACATAATCCTTTAATTTTCAAAATAACAAAGGATCTACTTTATAGAAATACCCGCGAAATAAAGGATCTACTTACTAGAAATAGTTTTACAGTTTTCCTCTCTTAAGTTAATGATTAAATAAGCTCATGGCGAGTTCGACGACAATAAAATATCCGTAGAAATTCTCCTGTCGCATCGTTAAATATTTGAGCTTAACAACTTTATCGAAATAACGAATATGAATGCTGTTCGTTATTTAAAGAAGGGGTAGATATGAAAAGATTTGAAATTAACTTTTTCCATTTCACAGAAACAGTCGTTAAACACTTCTATCTTATCGTCTTCCTTTTTTTCATTTTCTCACAGAAACCATGTAACGTTTCTGATATGTCTTTTCCGTCTATCCACGCGACCAAAACGGAGTAGTCCATTATTTATGAGGTATTGAGAGAAGACGTTAAATACTTCTATCTTCCCTTGTTTGTTTGTTTATTTTCTCACTGAAACGAAGTAGTGTCTTTTCCGTCTTTCCATGCTTACAAAAAACATTTTCATTTAACTGAAACAGCCGCTAAAAACTCTTCTCTTATTTTATTTTCCTCCCTTCATTGTTTTTTTTTTCATTTTCACAGGGAACCCATGTAGCGTCTCTGATATTTCACGTGATCAAAACGGTATAGTTCATTATTTATGAGGTATTTGCAGAAGACGTTAAACACTTCTATCTTTTCTTTCATCTTTCTTTATTTTTTTTACACTTTCTTTCATTCAGTTCATCTTTTTTTAGTCGATATATTCATTCATTCGTCCTTTTCTTTCCAACTTTTATTCAATCACTTTTTTTTTAGCCAATATATTCTTTCTATCTATATATTTACCTCCTATCTTTCTTTCTTTTCTTTCTTTCTTTCCTTCTTTCTTTCTTTCTTTCTTTCTTTTTTTCTTTCTTTCTAATTCATTGTCTTTCTTATCAACTGGCGCATTTTTTCCTTTCGGTTGATACATAGTTTATTTCACTCCGTCGATAAATGTTGCGTTCTTTCTTTTTTCTTTCTTTTTCTTTCGTTTCAGTTGAAACATAATTTTTTTCTTTTCGTCGATATATGTTCACTTCTTTCTTTCTTTATTTCTTTCTTTCTTTTCAGTTGAAACATATTTTCTTTCTTTTCGTCGATATATGTTCTTTTTTTTCTGTTGGTTTGTTCTTTCTTTCTTTCTTTCATTTCATTTCAGTTGATACATAGTTTCTTTCCGTCGATATATTTTCCCTTCTTTATTTGTTTGATTGTTTGTTCGTTTGATTGATTGTTTCTTTCTTTCTTTCTTCCTTCCTTTCTTTCTTTCTTTCTTTCTTTCATTTATTTCAGTTTATACATATTTTTTCTTTCCGAAGATAAATGTTCACTTCTTTCTTTCTTTTTTTCTCTCTTTGTTTGTTTGTTTGTTTGTTTGTTTCTTTCTTTCTTTCTTTCTTTCTTTCTTTCTTTCTTTCTTTCTTTTCAGTTGATAAATAGTTTCTTTCTCTACGTCGATAAATTTTCCCCTCTTTCTTTCTTTCTTTCTTTCTTTCTTTCTTTCTTTCTTTCTTTCTTTCTTTTCAGTTGAAACATAGTTTCTTTCTTTCCGTCGATATATGTTCCCTTTTTTCTGTTTGTTTGTTCTTTCTTTCTTTCTTTCTTTCTTTCTTTCTTTTCAGTTGTACATATTTTATTTCCTTCCGTCGATCAATGTTCCCTTCTTTCTTCTTTCTTTCTTTCTTTCTTTCTTTCTTTCTTTCTTTCTTTCTTTCTTTCTTTCTTTCTTTTCCGTTCATACATAGTTTCTTTCCGTCGATATATTTGCCCTTCTTTTTTTGCTTGATTGTTTGTTTCTTTCTTTCTTTCTTTTCCGTTCATACATAGTTTCTTTCTCTCCGTCGATAAATGTTCCTTTCTTTTTTTCTCTTTCTTTCTTTCTTTCTTTCTTTCTTTCTTTCTTTCTTCCTTCCTTTTTTCTTTCTTTCCAGTGGATACATAGTTTCTTTTTCTACCTCGATAAATGTTCCCTTTCTTTCTTTCTTACTTTGTTTCTTTTTTTCTTTTCAGTTGATGCATAGTATCTTTCTTTCCCTCGATGTATATTCCCTTCTTTTTTGTTTGTTTGTTTCTTACTTCCTTTCTTTCTTTCATTTCAGTTGATACATATTTTCTTTCTTCCCGCCGATAAAGGTTCCCTTCTTTCAT
>CAHIKZ030002933.1:1415000-1452500 GCA_903632075.3 Acanthosepion pharaonis | reverse complement strand
TCGTTAGGTAAGTTACTCGCTGTTTCTGTCTGCTCTTCTTATTTAAAATATGTCTTACTTATGTCAAATCCACTTTCCTCATTGTGTGCTACAGAAATTTCAACTGTTTATTTCTGATTCTATGTAAAGGCGTCTTTTTTACATTGTTCGGACTGTCATCCTCATCTTTATTGCAATATCTTTCACAACGTTTCGGCCTTCTTCAGGTGGCTGGAATATCGAGATAAACCCTTTATTTCGCTGTTTTAGCTCCACGTGCGATGTCTAATGGAAGTCAATTATCAGTTACCTCCTGTTAATTCCCCTTTTCAAGTTCTCCACCGCCTTAACCAGGTAGTGAACTCACACTCTTTAGGTCCTGTCACTGGATCTAACTAACGCCTTTAACCACTGTGCCATGTGTCCTTGAAGAAGGCCAGAGCGTACAATGACCGAAACGTTGTGATAAATATGGCAACAAAGATGAGGATGATAGTCCGAGCAATGTAAATAGGGTACATAATACCTCATCTCAGAAATATAGACAGATGCTGAGGTGTACTTTTTGTTTCTATTTTTCTTGAAACTTCCTCGTTGCTCACATGTTCAGTCCATGGTATTCTCAGCAAGCTTTTGTAGAACAACATGTCTATTGCTTCACGCCGTTTCTACATCTATGGGGACATTATCCATAATTCACTGCCATATAGTAGGATTGATAATACTTAACAGTTTTTTTTGTTGGGGGGAGCATCTTTGACTAGGCTAATGCATTTTCCGATTTCGAGGTCGCATTTTCCGTTATCAGTTAAAACACTTCCCTGCTATTGAACCCAATTCACTTCGTGGCTCACATTTTGGAATTTTTTTCTTGCAGACCTCCATCATTTTTGTTTTAGATTTCACTAAGTTTGTTTCTTTATAAGCATAATTAATTTGTCGTCCCAGTCTTATCTCTCATCTTGCTTTGGCATGTTTGGTTTCCATACATTCTTTTTAGTTTGTGTAGCGCCTTATTTTTTTTTATTTTCTTATTTCTTTCTTTCTTTTGTTTTTCTTTTCGTTCTTTCTTACTTTCTCTCTTTTCATTTTCTTTTTTGCTTCTTTCTCCTTTTTTTTACTTTCGTTTCTTTCTTTTCCTTAATTTTGTTTTTATTTTTATTTTTCTCTCCTTTTTTTAGAAGGCATAATTATCTTCCTTTTTTTTTTCATTATTCTCATTTCCCTCACTTCATTTACTTTACTTTCTTTGTACTTACTTTCTCTTTTTCCTTTGCTACCTTTTTCTTTACTTTCATTTTTCCTTTCTAATTCTTACTTTCACTCTCGTTTTCCTTTCTTTCTTTCTTTCTTTCTTTCTTTCTTTCTTTCTTTCTTTCTTTCTTTCTTTTTTTTTCTTTTTTCCCCTTTTTTTCTTTTTTTTTTTTCTTATTTTTTTTCATTTTTTTTTCTTTTTTTCAGACTTTCTCTTTTCCCCACTCATTTTTCTTACCTTTATTTGCTTTTTTCTTTATCTTGCATTTTCTCTCTTATTTTCTTTCTTTCTACTTTCTTTCTATTTTGTTCTTTCTGAAACACTAGAAAAATAACACAATTACTCCATAATACCTCACGTTCCACCAGCAAGGAGATTGCCAAATTTCGTAAAAGATGCCAGATTGAATGTCTGATAGCTATCGCTGGAGATTTAGTGGCAACAAATATTATGAAATCTCAAACTCTTTCACGGTATCCTGACAAGCCACTCGCTCAGGAAGCCCGTATCATTATTATTATTATTATTATTATTATTATTATTATTATTATTATTATTATTGTTGTTGTTGTTGTTGTTGTTGTTGCTGCTGTTGTTTGCATGTACGGTTCCTCCACTCTGCAAACAGAACTGTACTCGATGTCCGCTACTCAATCGACACCAAGACGTTATTTCTGACGAGACTGTCTCTTATATCTTAATATCGCGCTAATCTTACTTTATTTATTTGTTAAGTTCCCACTTTTTGTTAATATCACTTCCAAAATTCTTCTTTTCTTTAAAGTGTTTTTAATATCTCGCAAAACCATTATCAACCCATTCTTTCTTTCTTTCTTATCGTCTTTCTCCTTATTATCCCTCTATTCTTTCTTTCTTTCTTTCATTATTATAGTCAATCTTTTTTCTTAATATAGCTCCATTCGTTCGTTCGTTCATTCTTTCTTTCTTTCTTTTTTTCTTTCTTTCTTTTTTTCTTTCTTTCTTTCTTTCTTTCTTTCTTTCTTATAGTCTGTCTTTTCCTTAATATTTTCCTATTTTTTTTTCTTCATTAGCGGCGGCCTTTTTGCTTAATAACTTCTTACTCTTTCTTTCTTACGTTTAGTCGTTTTATAAACATCTCCTAACTCTTTCTTTCTTTCTTTCTTTCTTTCTTTCTTTCTTTCTTATCGTCTGTCTTTTTCCTTAATATCTCTCCATTCTTTCTTTCTTTCTTTCTTTCTTTCTTTCTTATTGTCCGTTTATTTCCTTAATATTTTTTTATTGTTTCTTTCTTAAAGTCAGTCTTTTCCCCTTAATACCTCCTCTTTCTATCTTTCTTTCTTTCTTTCTTTCTTTCTTTCTTTCTTTCTTTCTTTCTTATCGGCAGTATTTTTGCTAAATATCTCCTTATTATTTCTTTCCTACGGTCTGTCCTTTTTCTACTCATCTTCCAATTCTTTCTTATTTTCTTTCTGCCTGTGTTTATTGCGTTTATCAATTTATAGCCTTATCCGTTTTGTTTATTTTATGTGTAAATTTAGATTTAATATGCGTATAATCGCCCTATTCTGTCAGTAATTGTAGAAACATATGCGAGACTTATAGCGATATATTAGTTATCAACACACGTGGATTTTTCACGATTTCAGCTCGTTAATATAAAAGACTTTTACAATCTTAAACCAGCGAAATGTTTTCGCTAATTTTAAGCATTGGTATGTCGGTTATGCGCAGGTCAGGAAATATCAGCGGAAATGCTCACACTCACATCCAGTGCGGCTAGCCAAACAAGAGAGGAAAGAAGACAGTGGCGCCATTGTTCACATCACCGCTTTGAGCATAAGTTTTCAGTTCCGTTCACCGAGAGTAACACACTGACAAGAACACACTGATATTTCTGTGTTCCGAATATGGAATTACGCTACTTAAAATCTTTCGTTAAATTTATTCTTTAATGCTCAGTAGAATTCATCCGGTCCAATCCTCGACGGAAATAAGCGAATTGGGCAGTGGATTTGTGATCCGGTAGGCCAGTGAATTATATTTGCTAGTGGATAAAGCCTTTCCTATGCACAAATATTTCTTTAAAATCTTCTTCTTTGCGCCATATCCTTTTAGGAACTGAACGATCATTGATCTCCACAACTTCTTGTCTCTTTTTCACTCTAAGTTCCTTTTGACTTTTCATATCTCGTTAGTTTACGCTGCCTTCAACATGTCCTTTGAGTGTTAAATTCTTCGTACCTCCTTTCCTCATGTGTCGCAGAAATTGCAACTGTCTCTTTCCGATTTTACGTTATCATGTAGTTTCCTTAAAAATTCCTCGTTACTCACATGTCTTGCGCATCGCATTTCCATTACTTACCCGTGTAACGACACCGACGTCTCGTTCTTAAGCCTCTTCTTCAGTTGTGGGGAAATTTTTCAACATTTACTACCTTTTAAGAATCTAGATATTACACAGCAATTCAGCACTCTTCTGCGTTTCTAACGATATTTTTTTATATCTCTTAATACTTTGCTTATTTTCTGGAAAGCATTTTCGTATTCCTGTCATCTTTCGAATTTTTATGTCACATTTTCTATCGTCGATTAATACAGTAGATTGATTGAGTGATTTGTTTGTTTAACGGCATATCAACTCCTTATGGGTCATTTAATGCCGAAATTAAATTTAAATTAAATCTTGGGGCCTTGGAAGTAATACAAATATGATATATGTTATTCTGCTTTCACAGTTGAATACATGGTAGATGATACTCAGCTGTTGTATATGTCTACTGTTAATAATTATATCTACACAAATAAGAGTATCATGTTTCTGTAGACATAATTACAAGAGGCAGTGATATGTGTGTTTCTTTTTTGTTGTAGTTTTGTTGAAATTATGTTTTGGAATTCAGTTTAATTCTGTAACCCTAGAACGCTAACCATGGGTATATAGTACCCAGCGCAAATTTTCCTATTTTTAATTACAATTTTCAGTACCTGATTTTCTTACCTAAATAATACCTTTTTCAGTTCCTATTAATGTTAACTCAAAGTATAAAGTGTGAAGTGCCTGCGTGTAAAATATTTCAAATAAAGATTTTTATTTAATATTTTTTTGATATTTTCAAAATCGGATATGATATACCCATGGTTAATAGTGGTGTAACTTTAGTTGATGGTTAGTGTTCTAGGGTTAAGAAATTGTAGGATATTATATGATTTAATGCTATGAATGAGATCTTTTATGTTGACTGTTTGATTTTGTTTAACGGCATATCAACCTTCATGGGTTATTTAACGCCGAAATCTAAATATTTTGTACAAAGTTTTATGGCTGCAACTAAATATATTTTGAAGGCAGTTGTATGCCTTTAACTACAAATAAAAGGTTATTCATTTTCCATAAAATGTATTGTTAGTAATTTTTTTATATAAATAGGTAGTGCTGGTAATTTTACTATAAAAATGTATTTTTATACTTTTATAGTGTTTTGCTTTTGCTCGGGGGTTCCATATTTCCCCATAACTGGGAGCCTAGCATGTGCTACCACCCTGGGTGAGGGTAGACATGTGAACAACAGCTATTAAGAAGTGTTTCCAGGCATCTTTAATACCCCAATCAGAGTCTTTGCCGTTGAATGTAGTTTATCGTCATATCCAGAACTATTGATATTGGAAATTGTTCAACCAACTTAAGAGGTTGTTCGTAAATGGTACTGGAGGGGTCTTGCTTCGATTAACTTTTATTAACTATTTTGGAAAGTGAATCTGACCGAGAACATTTCAAGACTATATATATATATATATATATATATATATTGGTTGATTTTGTTTAGCGGCATGTCAACACCTCTATGGGTTATTTAACGAGGAAATCTGAATTTTATCCTTTCAACAATAGATATTGCGTAAAAAAAATATATATATTTTAAGACTAAAGGTATGATTTTAGATATATGGTGTTGTAGATCAAAAATGTATTGTTAGTAATTTTACTATAAAATGTATTTTTAAATTTTTTTTAATGTCGCATTGTCATTTTGTTATAAAACTGTATTTTTGGTAATTTTGTTATAAAAATGTACTGATGATTTTTGTTTTGAGGTTCAATATTTACCCATAGCTGGGACCCTAACAGGTGCTACCACCCCGGGTCAGGGTGGACCTGGGAACAACAGTAGTTAAGAGGTGGTTCCACACTCATCAATGCCTCCAATCTCCCTATCAGAGGCCTAGCTGCTGGATGTAGTTTATCGTCATACCCAGGACGACAGTTACTAGAATACTTCTTCGATTATAGAAAGATTTTATTGAATCAATTGCACGCTCTGGTGTCATGAAAGTCCTCGATCTTAGCATATTATTTAACCGCCGCTTAAAAGAGACATCCTTCCCAAGTCTGTGAAAGGTGTCAAGTGTCTACCCTGCTTTCAAGAAGGCGAGCGAACACTCCTCACCGTCTTAGTATAGATCCATCAGCCTCTCCAGTGTCACTAGTAAACTTTTTATAGCTATAATCAACAAAATTAAAGATACTGGTAAAATGGTCGTTTCTCTGTACCGCTCTAGTAAATACCTGATACTTGCTATCATCTATCTTTAGTGCCAATCAGGCTGAAAATAGAGTCTTTATTTCCCAGTCTCGATAGAGTCGAAAGGCGTCTCCGCGTCCTTGTGGGTAAAAAATTACTTTCCACTCTACAACCCCTTTCCTCACAGGCGAAAACTACTCAATCGCTATTTCCGTGGAAAGTGTTCAGACGAACAACATTCCTTAGTCTTTACGGCTAAGACCAGCCATGACAGACACATCATACCGAACCCCCACTTATTTCCTTTGCATTCCATTGGTGAGATGCAAGTTCCACTCCAACAGCTTCTTTGCACGAATCGCTGCTTTGTGAAACCGACTCCCAAGAGAATGCTTCTCCGATCACTAGAATCTTAACCTGTTCATGTCTTGGGTCAACAGTTAATATCCCCACATATCTCCATAAGCTGTAACTCTTACACTGTAACTCTATACTTCGAGTGGCTCTTGTGGCATTGTAAAAAATAAAATCGGTTTACTGTGTCGTGCTATACAGTCTTTCTCGTCAAAAACTTATATATCTGCAAGTCTACCATTCGTCCATACATTGAATATTGCTGTCACAACTAGTCTGATGCTTCTGCTATGTATTTAGGCATGCTTGTTAAAAACCAACAGAATAATCTGCAATGTTATCGGTCCTGACCTGGCATCTTGGCTTCTGTCACTTTCTCATAGTTACGTAGCTTCTCTATGCCTTTTCTACAAATATTTTCATGGAAATTGTTTTGATGTGCTTTCCTCTTTGGTACCTCGACTTTATGAATTCAAGTGCAGTACTAGATTGGCAGCTAGGTCTCATCGCTTTACAATTTTTAAACTCTTAGATGTAACCGTAAGTCCTATGCTACCATTTCCTTCTCTTGCACTTCTTGCTCTTGGAACTTTCTTCAGATCTCTTGCTTTCCAGCCATAATTTGATTTTCCAAAATTTAAATGCAATGTCAAACTATCTTATGTCTTAATTCCTGTTCTTTTATTGTTCTCTTAAGAATGTTTTTTTTTTATTCTCATATTCTTTCAAACTCAGTAACTCATTACGTCTTAGTAGCTTTATTGCCTTGCTTGGGGTGAAATTATTAAAAAAATAAAGTTTATCCGGACACCTTGGGACAAGGGTTGAAAAATATTTTCCGGTAATTCAAAATTTTGAAAAAATGAATACCTAAATTATCAAAAAAGATTTGAGAAAAAGGGTTTTTTGGGGGGGTTTTTTTTTTTGGTTTTTTTTAAGAAATTTAACATTTATGTCATCAAATAACATTTTCAGTTGATTCGTTCAAAGTTTTGTCCATTAAATTTTTTTATGAAATAATATACCAGTTTTTGACCCTGCCTTTTCTGTCGCTGACCTCCGAAACTGGATTAAAGTAGGTGGATTTGTCAGAGTAGCTTCCGGTTAAAAGAACGACCAACTGAAACATTTTGTGAGCGTTTTTATCAAGCTTTGTACGCGTCCAAATATAATCGAAGTCCGGAGCTAAGTACGACTGAATTTCTTTAAGTGGACGTTAAAAAATACTTAATTCAAAAGTTTTCTTACTAATAAGGTTTCCTATAATATATACCTAAATGTTCAACTTAATATAAACTGTATAAGCTGTTTACGTGTGTATATATGTCTGCATTTCAGGTTTTGTGGATTGGCACAACAGACTCAGAAAGAAACCACTGTACCAAATCACGTCACTCGAAGACTGCCAACAGCCGCAAAAACTAAAATAGACAACACGTGTAACTCGAAGAGACAATAATGGCATAATCAAGATGTTTACGTCTCGAACAACTTTAAGTAAACTTTAGGAAGGAAGCTCCAGTCAAGACGGGAAAGTGAGATAACACGAGACTTGAGTAACGTATTTTGCTGAAAAGTTGTATTACTTGAAAGATTTTATAAATTTCAACCGACAGTCACACATACACACACACGCGCGCGCGCGTATACACACACACACACATATAACCACGACATTCTACACATAAGCGCAGACGGGCGCATAAACATGCACATATACGAACGCACACGCACACACACACACACACACACACACACACACACACACACACACACACACACACACACAAACAAACAAACAAAAACACACACACGCACACTCACTCTGGGGAAATTTTTGCTCGAGCCTACGGGCTCTGTTTTGCCCCGCATTAAAAAATGGCCTTCGTGCCACATGCTGCCTGGCGGGGAGGTAAGTAAATATCCTTGATTCGGGAATTAGTCTCGAGTTGGAGATTCGTCTCTAGCTTTACTGGTCAAACTCTCCGTCTTCGGGCAGAGAGGATCCTCAGACGAGGCTATGCCGAAGAACAGAGTCTCGTCTCGAGAAACAGCTATCCGACCTCGTTCTATACGGGGTCTACTGGGAATTTTTGGCCGAGCCTACGCGCTCGGATACTCCACATTAAATTTGGCCTTGTGTCACATCTGACCGCGTGGGGCAGTTGGTAGATATCCTTGCTTCGGAAATTACTAGCCTGCCACCCGATTCCTTGTCTTTCAGCAGTGTATTCTCTTTTAGAATAAACCTCTCCTTTTTTCATCTACGCGCCTGTTGCTGTTCCTTCACCCGAGTACCACCTTTGTTTGTTTTTAACCTCTTTAAGGATACAACATAAATATAGATGGATTTAAACATGGAGGGATAGATATATAAATAAGTGTGAACAGATAGATGAATTTAATCATATATAGATAGATAGATAGCGATTGACATTGCATTTAAATTTTTGCAGATTAAAGTTGACTGGAAAGCATGGAGCCGGAAACGAGTTCCACAAGCGATAACTGTGAGAAAAGAAACTGTTAGCATAGAATTTACGGCTACATCTAGCCAGCTCAACTGTAAATTAATGAGATCTCGATTCCAGTCTAGTACTGCGTTTTAATCTATAATGCTTACAGACCATAGTGAAGAGCTGATCCGAATAATTATCATGAAAGCATTTATAGAAAAGACACAGAGAGGCAACCTTACGGCGGTGTGCAAGTGACTGAAGCCGAGCCGCCAGATCATGATCAATAGTATTGCTGATTCTTCTTTGGATTTTATCAAAGAGCTCAAGGTAAATAACAGGGGCACCGGACCATATATGGCAGGATTATTCTAAGCATGGACGAATAGTAGACTTATAGATATGCTAGATAGATTCCTGAAAGAACATTTATCTCGTACAACACAGGGAGCCAACCTTATTGGCAGCTGACCTGGCAATGGATTCAATATATTCTTTCCACTTCATACCAGTCGAGAACGTTAACACCAGAAGCCGCAACGAGTCACTTTCCTGAAGGTTAGTATCAGCCATACTGATGGAAAGCAGGGAGGGGTCTTGCAGATGATTAATGGAGCGAAGTTTAGTTCTGGGGGCGTTAAAATTGACAAGCCATCCTTTGCTCCCGTTAACGACGGTCTTGAGGTTGTTTCGTACATCGGCTGCCATTTTGACCTTATCGGACTGATTAGCCTTACTACAAAGGCAGGAGTAAATAGTAGTGTCGTCTGCGTAGATGCCAAGTTGACAGCTATTATTGAGAAGGCCGGTAATGAAAATTAAAAACAGCGTAGGGCCAAGGATGGTGCCCTATATATATATTACTCTTTCAGTATTGTAATTTAGAGTTTAGCTTATGCAATGTCTTTCTATTCACATAATTTGTAGTTATTTTTTATGAAAAATTTTCTCTCTTATTGTATTGATGTGTTTTATCTACAATTTATAACATGGATATGCAACAAATTTACTACAATTTTCATTTCAATGAATAATTATATCTTCAGTTGAAATTTTCGAGATTGTTTGTTATATTATTTTCTTGGCAGTGCGACAAAATTTTACATAATTTTAACATTATAAGCATTTTTATATAGGGCCGTATAAACACCTCAGGGGACTATCTGTTAACCATGTTTGCCGTAGTCTTTGAATATAGAATCCAGTGAAGTACGTAATGTGTTCAATATCAGAGGTTGGCAGTGAAGATATTTTTGGAGAATAAACAAAATGGCTGCCTTTATACACGTCGGATTGAATATTTTGAGCTTTCTGATTGGTTAACCCTTCTCTTGGTGGACTATAAAATGAGTCAGCTCATTTTGGTTGGCTCACTAGGCTAACAGTCTAACTCTCTGCCTTCGGGCGGAGAGGAACCCAGACGAGACTCCGCCGAAGGGCAGAGTCTCGTTCGGGGTGGTTGACTGCCCCTGAACCCGTTTATGCGGGTTCAAAGAGGGAATATTTTTGGCCGAGATAGATCCCACGTTAAACTTGTGCCACATGTAACCCTCGTGGGGTGGTAGCTAAATATCAGTAGTACATAGAAGTATCCCAAAAACTGTAACACTATCCATTTTCGAAAATCCGTGGTGACTAACGCAGGGTTAATGCCATTTTGTAGTTGGTCGGTGCTCTGGCTATATGCGGATATATTTTTCCTCTTTTTCTCAACCAGATCCTACAACAAACATTACGGTTAAGTTCTACAACGGACATTTCTTTTCAGTTTTTCTTTTGTAATCCGAGGACTCTCGAAAATAACCTTTGCCTCACGAGCCTTGTACGGTCAAGTGCACGAAACACCCAGTCATATGTATTTGTAGCGGAAAAAACACAAATTATTAGAAAACATATATCTCTAATTACACATCAATTTTCATCTAGCTAAGTTACACACACGCCACACTCTATTCAAAATAAATTTTAAAAGAGACACAAATATATCTGACTGATAGCCATTATTGAGGCGAATTTCGTTTACCACAGATGCTTTCAACTACGTCCGAGCGTTTTCCTTATAAAAGCTATAAGAACTCGTACAGTAGAGAGCAACAGAAGGCAGAAAGAGAGAGAGAGAGAGATTTCACGCACGCATGGCTGACTGCCCGTCCGACCATTAGGCTTTATAAACGATCAAATGTAAACACAGTAAATGAATGGTCCCTATCAACGCAACAAACATACTCCTTTTTCACACTCTCACTTCACACCTACTGCACCGCACATTCAACCCGCTATAATATACCACTTACTAGAGACATTTTTATAAGCTATATATAAAATAAATCTTTGGTCTTTTATCTAAACAAGCGTCCAAGTTCGTTTCTACTACTCCAACCACGAGATCATCATACTGATTTTTCCAAGTCTCAAAACATTTTCAGGCCGCCCTTAAAACGCTTCTTTGGCGTAGGGGTTTGCGCGCTTTCCGTTAGCAAGCTCTCCGTACAGAAGCTGTTTTGAAATTCTGCTAGCATCCATGCGAGCAACATGGTGCCTCCCAACGCAACCTATATTTCAGAAACTGTTGCTGTCGCAGTGATTTCGCTCAAGCAATTTTACGTGACAGACGTGCCTTCTCCTGTTGATAGCAAGAATTCGACGAAAGCATCGTCAATGAAAGTGCAGAAACTACTTCAGGTGATCGGAATGGACAAGCTCACGCTATCTTCATCGTCACTGTTCCAACTTACCGAATGTATCATCGGCCTTTTGACTTTTCCTCGCAACTTCATTGTTCAATGTACATGTTCTCAATTAGGGGCTACCACAATAAACAAAGCCTACAAGCTTATTGTATAGAAAGATAAGTGGATCTGTTAAAGGCTTGCAGTCTTGAATATCAATTCTGTTTTCTCCGGACATACTAAGTCCACTAGCAGTGCAAACTATCGTTAAATCGTCTATTAGGCGCTGCATATCATTCTCAATCATCTGCATGTAACAAACCTCGTATAAGATGATAGATAGATAGATAGATAGATAGATAGATAGATAGATAGATAGATAGATAGATAGATAGATTTAATCATGGGGACTTAAACATATAAATAGATGTGAACAATGATAGATGAATTTAATCAGAGATAGATAGATAGATAGATAGATAGATAGATAGATAGATAGATAGATAGATAGATAGATATGGATTTAAATTTGGATAGATATATAAATAGATGTGAACAGACTAAGATGAATTTAAACAGTGATAGATAGTTAGATAGATAGATAGATAGATAGATAGATAGATAGATAGATAGATAGATAATGAGCAAGCTGAAATAAAAAAATAAATATAAACAAAAACATAGATATGAACTGGAAGATAGATAGATAGATAGATAGATAGATAGATAAACAGACAGACAGACAGACATATAGATATGAAAAGAAAAGATAGATAAGAACAGAAAATATGGATATGAATAAGAAAACATATGTACAGATAGATAAAAACAGAAACGATAGATAGATTTAAACAAGGAAGAATGGGCTCCTCAGCCTAGTGTAATGGTTAGCAAGCTTATCTTGCTAGAACAATTACGACTGAGTAGTGAGTTCGATCCTCACAGGGTGCCCCTACTTACGGCCTTGTGCCACATCTAAGTTACGCTTGGAAAATTACTTTAAACATGGAAGGACAGACATAAATTGATGTGAACATACTAATATTTAATCAAGGATAGATAATGAACAGGCTGAAATATGAAAATAAGATAGATATGAACAAAAAAGATCGATAGATATGCATAGAATATTTGATATGCCACATGAAGTATTATTGATTTTTTGAAGACGTAGTGATACTGTTTTTTTCTTTTACAGATAAATCACAATATCATGTCTACTGAGTGTGTGAATATGCCTGATTATATTTTTTACTTTTGCTATAATTGTTGAAAATTAACACTAAAGAAGAGATTAAAAGATTTTACTTTAAAAAAAAATGAAAGCATATAATGCCGACTTTGCAATAAATTTAGAGAGCTGGACAAAAAGTGGATCTCACACAGTGTCTGCCCTATTTATGTTGAGGAACTATTACAATAGACAAAGGACAAAAAGAAAGCACGTGTTCTTGGAATTTCACTGATGTGGAGGGAACCAAAAAACATCATAGTAACAATTGCTATTTTATTTCTGTAAAGTTCAAGGATAAAACAAAAAAGCATCAGAAAGTAATCTCTTATCCTAATCTTCTGTCAGTAATAAAACCTATACCGCTTGTTGAAGAATATACTTTTAATCATTTCACTCCGAGCAAGGGAATAAAGCCACTAAGTCGGAAGGGATTACTAGATGAGAAAGAATATAAATGTTGTAACCTAAGAACGGTTACTGAATAGAATAATCAAACGAAGGTTGGTAATGAACGATAATACTTAGGACACGAACAACGCATATAAGATTCGCCAGCGGTGCGTAGAAGTAGTCAACTGCTAGAAGTGAATCAAGTAAATCCCACAATGAATCTCCAACTGCAGGATATCTACCAACCGCCCCACGCGGTCAGATGTGGCACAAGGCTGAATTTAATATGGGGTATCCAAGCTCGTAGGTTCAGCAAAAAATTCCACGTAAACACCGTATAAAACGGGGTTGGGTAGATGTTTCCCGAGACGAGACTGTGCCCATCGACATAGACTCGTCTGGGGATCCTCTCTGCCCGGAGACAGAGAGTTTAGCCAGCAGAGCTGGAGACGAATCTCCAACTGCATACCAACATACAGTATTTACTACTGTATTTATCTGAATGGAGACATACGCTTTATCGTCCGTAGGTATGCTGCAACAATAAGAAAAAGAACATTATTAAGGAGCGAAAACAGAAACTAAGAAGATAGAAAATAAAGATCGATATCACATTTAAAAATATTTGAAGATCAAACGTCACTTGAAAGCAAGAACCCGGATGAGAGACCCACAAGGAAGAAATGCGAGAAAAGAAACTGTTAGCATAGAACTTACGGTTACAACTAGTCATTTCAAATTTAAAATGATGAGATCTCGCCGCGAATCTAATAAAGCGCTTAAATTAATATAATCTAGGTACCATAGAGGAATGTTCATCAGAACAATCACCATTAAAATATTTATAGAAAAAGCAGAGGGAAGCAAGGTTATGGTGGACTGAATCCGAGATGTCAGATCAGGACCAATGATATTGCAGATATTCCTTTGGATTTTATCATGAATCTCTAAATGTATTACAGTTGCACCGGACCATATGCGGCAGCATTAGTCAAAGCATGGACAAATGGTAGACTTTTAAATATGTGGATCCGAGCTAGAAAAATTGTCTAGGACGATACAGTGAACCAACTTTCCTAGCAACGGACCTATCAGTTGATCCAATATAATCTTTCCTCTTCATGTCAGCGGGAAACTTAATTCCGACAAGGCGTAACGAGCCACTCTCCTAATCGGTTGAGTAAAACACATGCTTTATCTCATCATTCGTCTACGGGCTTATTGATGTATATAGCGATTTTCTAAGCGTTGCTCAGATGTGGCACAAGGCCGAAAGTACGGGGCACCCAGTGAGGATCGAACTCACTACTCAGTCGTAATTATTCTAACGAGACAAGCTTGCTAACCGTTACACCACCTCGAGGTACCCAACATATAGCGATGTGGCACATGTCTGAATGTAGGGGGGCACCCAGTGAGGATCGAACTCACTAATCAGTCGTAATTGTTCTAGCGAGACGAGCTCGCTAACCATTACACCGCCTCGAGGTGCCCAATAGGGATTTTTCAAGAGTAACATATGTGGTACAAGGCCGAAAGAGGGGGTGCACACAGTGAGGATCGAACTCACTACTCAGTTGTAATTGTTCTAGCAAGACAAGCTTCCTAACCATTACACCGCCTCGAGGTGCCTAAATATGACTTTCTAAGCGTAACTTAGACGTGGCACAAGGCCGTAAATATGGGGCACCTAGTGAGGATCGAACTCACTTTTCAGTCGCAACTGATCTAGCAAGACAAAGTTGCTAACCATTACACTCCACCGAGGTTCCCAATTGATGTATATATATATATATATATGTTGAAAAGGCGTGTCAAGATAGATCAATCGGGGTGGGAGGTGTTTTCCGTGAACTGGTGGGTTTAGAGCAGTCGCCCTTGTGGGAAAGGTTACCCGTGGGTTGAAGAGTTGCAAATTTTTGCCTAACGTGAACAGTTCATTTATAGATTAACATTGACATGGATATTCGTTTTGTAACTTAACTAGAGGATATTTTAGAAAAAAAAAAAAAAACATGTGTAAAAAAATTTTTTGTTTGACGCGTTTCGCTCTTTAGAACTTTAAACTAAATTGTTGTTTACATTAATGCGACTACGCATGCGCACGAATCAGAAGGGCCGTAGAGAATTTTAAAATTAATTTATATATATATATATTGGGTATATAGTATAGCCCATTTCATTTACATGCATTCAACGCGAAACAAAAAGGCTTGTCAAATATTTTAAAATAGAAAATCAAACCCTCCTGATAAACTCAAAAAATCAAAATATATTGTTCTACCCGCCAACTCTATTGCAAATACAATTGAAAAGAAATTATCCAAGCTCAACGTAAAATTTGTTACAACTACTTCTAATACAAAGTAATAAAATAATTAATACAAAACAAAATAATAACTTGAAGTAAGAATTTACTCTATCACAAGTAAAAATTGCCACAAGAAATCCATGGGGGAAACCTCAAGGAATTTAGATAATATGAACACAAAAGGGATCTTTTACCAAACAACACAATAAATGCATTAATTGCTCATCGTAATGAGTCTGACTATATGTCTGATTTAAAAAAAATAATTAAAAGAGAAAGCAATTTACTAACACTTATATTTAGAAAATGCTTTAATTGCTAGATAATCCACGACAAATGTACGTCCAGATTTTTACAACATTTCACTATTCTTGGTAGATCTTCTGTTTTCACAATGTGGGACGTTTAATAACAAAAGTGACGAAAACATCAACAAAACGAAAAAGAACCTAAATGAAATCAGCCAGTCTATATATCCAAAACATTTAGGTTCAAAATCCTCAGCGTCCTCCTTTCCATCTTGCTACGTCTCTGTTTTTAACTGATAGAAGTAAGTATGTCAATAAACCCGTAGACTACTGATGAAAAAAAGCATCTATTTTCCCCAACCGCCTTCTCCGTTGAAATCCTAAAAGACAAAACGTGCCCCACGAAAACTTTTCCCACTTTGCCATAAAATTGTTCTTGATTTAGAAAACATTTATGTAAATGTTTTCAGATGGAGTGTAGAAGAGACAAAACGAATAAAAAGATTCAGTCAGTTATGTGCCATGCGTGATACACGCTTACGCGATCATGTATCTTTTGATACATGACTGACAAGGCAGTTTTTTTCCCCGCAGTAGGTTGCCATTTCATTCTGCGTTAAACCGGTTGCCATCGTTGTAGATTATGAGGTTATGCAGGATAGATAATAGTTGAAGCTGGACTTGAAGAGCTAAAGATTGTAGTGATTGGGGAAAACAAACTCTCGGGGGTCTTTTTCACAAAGCGACAGTTCTTTGAAACAAGCTCTCCGGGACTTCCTTCTTACTAATGGAAGACAAATGGGATGAATATGGTTCGCTCTTGTTTGGCCTGGCGGGTCTTTGCTGTAAAGGTCTGAACTGGTAGCATTAGTTTGAACATTGTCCGTGGAAACAGCGATAGAGAACGAGATAGGCATGTGACGTTGGTGTCTTTAAAAAAGGGGTTCTCGAGTGGGGAATTTATTCCTCACCCACAAAGCCGCATAGACGACTTTGATCTCTGTCAAGGCTGGAAACATTTTTGTTTTGTTTTGTTTTTTTCCCCTCTAAGAAAAGGGACCGCCCAATAAAAAGAGACATAATTGCAAGGACAAGTGCTCAGTAGGGTTAATGAGTCAGTAAAGTAGGCGAAGACCACGTAATACTAAACAAAGTGAAAGTGGAAGTCAATGTCGTGAGGTTAGGTTGAGAGCTGATTCCGGCATTGTTGCCGCTTCTTGCATTTCGTCTCGCAGAGTGACGCTGATGTTGACTCCAACTTAATTTGTTTTACCAACATTCACATGTCGAAGAGGGGAATTGAGAACAAACTGTAATATTAAAAAAAAAATAGACAAATATATTCAGTGAAGTAAAAAATAAATTTGTACACATGTCCAACTTGTAAAACAACAACAAAAAAAGATTGTTCAATAAAATTATCTTCAGCCGCAAAGAGTGGCGTCAATGCAGGCCTCACAAGCGTCTTCATATGCAGATCAACTGACCACAAAATCCACTCGTAAATAAACCTCAACCAGAGACCACGACCAAAACTAATAGGATTGTGACTTTACTATAGGCGCCGGTAAGATCTATAAAAAATTCCCTCACTGTCAGAGTAGGCCAGAACTACATAACACAGAAATTCGACCATAGGCGCTAATGGGCAGGGCCATATCCCCACCGAATCTATGATTCACCCCCCAGAATCTATGATACGGAGCCCCCCCCGTCTCTACATCTCATAAGGCCATCTTTTTTTATGTGCCGTGTCCCTTCAGGAAGTAGGCAATCATTGCTCTCCATTTTCTCCTGTCCCTTGTAGCTCTCAATAAACTTTGATTTTTGTTATTTCTTACAGACCCTGTTCTGCCACCCACTTGCTTAAGCGCATCAAGTATGTCAAGCGTTGCTTTCCTTTGTCCCTCTTTTCCTCTATCCGTCCTGTGAGTATCAGATTTTCCAAGACCTCTTTTCTCATTACGTGTCCCAGAAATTTCATCTGCCTCTTCCTGATGTTAAATATGTGTTTTCTTTTTGTTTGTATCCTCTCCAAAATCTCATCGTTGCTCACATGTTCGGTTTATAGTATCCTCAGCATCCTTCTGTAGAACCTCTGCTGCCTCGAATCTCTTTTTCATCATCTTTGATCGTCCAACATTCTCTCATAAGGTAGTATTCATATAAAATACATCAACTTGAGATTTTTCTTGTTAAAACGTTGAATAATTTTAACACGTTCAACATTATGGATAAAAAAGACGAGACTTAGCATAAGCAAAACAAATTCACGGATTTGGATTAAAAAAAAAAACAGAATGAATCCGCAAAAATTTTCGTCTCTTATACTAATAGTCAGTTGTGCTTAGTTACTTTGTAACGTATATAAATGTAGGTAGAAAAAAGCAAATGTTGATAAGATAGCGTGCGTGGAAGTTGACCATAGGCGCTAATGGGCATAGTCGGTGCAAAGGTCTCTTGAGTCCACTCAATCTATGATACACCTCCCCCGTATCTATCATATGGTGACCACCGCCCCATTTTACTATATCTCATAAGCTAGTAACAACAGATTTCATCGCCTTGTCAAACACGTCACCACAGCTACTGTCGGGTTAAAACACAGTTACCGTCTGGTTAAAAAATGCATTTCTGAGATATTTTAAACTTAAAGTAAATAATATTTGTTTCAAATCAGATTAATTCTACTTTGAATCAGTTAATGTTCCTCAAATGAATTTTCAGAAAAGTATATTTTATTTTTGGAAGATATTTTTATAAAGAGAATTATATTACGATGAAAGAAAACTAAAAAAGGGAGATAATCAGCTATTTTAGAAAAAAATAACCCCTTCAAATTAATTAAAATTTATTTTTGAAATACTGCAAAGTGTTTTGATTATTGGAAATATTAAATTAAATTAAGGACCGCCATTAATTCGCGATAACTATGGTTTAAAATAAATTTTTAAAAATGAAAAAGCTTTCTTGAAGCTTTAATGTTAGCTTTAATTGAAAGCTAACGGGTTAAATGTACTATTTTCAGTAAGAAAATACATTTCAAATAGAAATTATATTGATTGAAATCGATTTTTTCTTTCATTTAAATCCGACAATTATTTGATTTTTGCAAGAATTTGCAAATCAATGAGTTTTTTTTTTACTGAAAAAAGGCGCTAAAACACTCATAATAATCTTTGGCCAACCGCTGACAAAAAAAAAAGAAATTGAATCAAAATTTAAAACGTGCTAGAAAGGATTTAAAAAATTAATAAAATAACAAAAAGACTTTGGTCTTTCCTCCTAATAATAACATAAAAATTTTGACGATAAAACTTTGTTTTTATTAAGTTTATGGCCTTTTTTCATCATGCTATGCTGTTTTTTTCAGCGAATTCGTGGAGATACCGAAATTTGATCTATTAGATCAAATTTCGGTACCTCCACGAATTAATTGAAATTAAAATAAAAGCTTCAGATTGATTTTTCATTTTTAAAAATTCATTTTAAACCTGAGGTAACTTTCCTCTGTTAATTTTTTTTTGTTTTTTTTTGTTGTTGTTGTTTTTTGTTTTTTTGTGGAGGGGCTTACCTAATAAATACCATGATACCTGCTGAATTAAAAATGGGTTTGGCTGTTTAGATGTTTGCCCACTGGTCCAAGCTCTCGGAAATATGGCAGGCGCCATCGTGGCCGCAAAGTGATACACATGTCTCTTCAGAGTTCGTGAAGGGTTTCAAAAGTTAAAGTTAAGCGATATCAAGTCTTGAGCTACACGCGTATATCCTGTCATTTGACATGGGTAAAATAACAGACGCAATAAAATAAAAAATCTGGGAGATCAATGAACTGAAGATATTTCTTTATTTTACCCACCAAAGCATGAATGATCTTTGACTTACGCTTATTCAAAGGATGGTCAGATCAAACGGGAGTGGTAACTATGTCGAAAAATCTATGTGGCGTCACTGTGTTGTAAGATCGGTTTCAATATTAGGACACGTGTCTACTTGAGTGTATATATGTGTATTTGCCTCAGTAAAGTGCATCGAAAAAATTGATTCGTAAAGTACCTGGATTAAAGAAGAAGAAGAAGGCGGAGAAGAAGAAGAAGAAGAAGAAAAGTGAAGAAGAATCTGCTCCACCTCTCTTCTTCTTCTTCTTCTTCTTCTCCTCCTCCTCCTCCCCCTCTCCTTCTCCTCCTCCTCTTCTTCTTTCGTGTGCCATGTCCTTACAGGACGTGAACAATCATGGCTTTTTACAACTTCCTATCTCTGGTATCCCTTAGCAACCTGCTTACGCCCATATCACGTTGAAAAAGTGGCTATCGTACAATCACCGAAGTTAAGCAACGTCGAGCCTGATCAGCACGTAGATGGGTGACCGCTATGGGAATACCAGGCGATGTAAGCTTGGAAGCGCAGGTGATGATGTAATGAATAAGGGCTCGGAATTGGAAATCGGAGAACCGAATTCCCATTCCAATCCTGTTCTTTATATTCACTTACGTGCAAATTCCTTTGGGGAATGTATGAATCTACCTCTTCTCCACCCCCAACTATGGGTTAATTAGTTGGAGTATTATCAATAAATCATTATTATCTCAACAAATCAAAAACAAATCAATCAATAAAAAAAACCTTATCCTTTTCCGCAAGTCTAAATCCCCACCCTCTCATTTGGACATTCATTCACACAAGGTAAATGGCCCGCTACCTTTCTCTATCTCTCTTCCCCTAGGTCAAGTTTTCCAAGCCCCACTTTCTCATTATAGCTCCTAAAAATTTCATCTGTGTTTTTTTTCTGATTCTGAATACAGTAGAACCTCAATTTAACGGACTAATAGGGGGAGGGTCGTCCATTAAAACCGTTTGTCCGTTAATTTGAAACACTATTTTTCGTGACTTAAAAACTTCCAGTACAGTACAAAATTATTGTAAATAAATCTAAATACAGTATATATGTATGTGTATTTTATTTTTAAGTTACTATATAGTAACTTAAAATAAATTACACACACAACTGAATGCCATAGTGCAGGGCTTGACAAAAAACAATGCCGTATACTGCACCAAAATCCGTATAAAATGTTTGAGAGACGATGCATGTGTGAGTGCATAAGTAAACAACAGCGGCTATTTCCAGAACTACTAGTCTATGTCTGTTGATTGCGCCAGTAAACAACAGCGGCCAATTCTGGAACTAACGGACTTTGCTCGCTACGCGCGGAGCGATTTCAGTTCAAAAGACACTACCATTTCTGCTGATTTTGTCCGTTAAATCCGGAGTCCGTTTCTTCCGAGACCGTTAATTCGAGGTTTTTCTGTATAAGTGTTCTTTCTGTTGCCATTTTATTTCTGATTTCCTCGTTTTTTACTTGCTCCGTCTATAGAATTCTTAGTATAATTCTGTAGAACTACATTTTTGCTGCCTCCAGTTACCTCTTTATCTGTAGTGAGATTATCCAGCATTCACTGTCACACAAGAAGATTGATATCACATAACAATTCAGAGTTCTGTTTTTTTTTTTGTTTTTGTTTTTTTTTTGTTTATTTTTTTGTTTCTAACGAAAGTTTCCTGTTCTTTAATATATAATTTAGCTTTTAGAATGCATTTTTGTCCTAATCCGATGCGAATTCGGATTTAGTTGTGACATTTTTCACCCTTCGTTAAAAAAAAAAATAGCTAAACAGAAATATGGGGTACCCTATTCAAAATTTAAATTCAAATGAGTTCTAATAATATTAGGGTTTTCAGGGAGTAATTACGTTTTACTACAAAGTAAAAATAAAAGGTCCATTGTATTTTAAATATTCTTTTTAAATACTTTTCCGGGTATTGGAATAACAGAGTAACAGGAAATAACTGATAACTGACATCCATCAAACACAGGACTCAAAGAGTGTGAATTCAATACCCGGTTAAGCCAGTGGAGAACTTTCAGAGGGAAATTAGCAGGAAATAACTGATAACTGACATCCATCAAACATGGTACGTGGAACGAGAACAGTCTACCCCAGTGAGCGAAATAAAGGGTTCAGTTCGACATTCCAACCACCTGAAGAAGGCCGGAGCGTACAACGGCCGAAACGTTGTGATAAATCTAGGGATCATTTTGACATTTTTGGTTCATGGCTGAGACTAAATGTTTGCAGATCCTAAAATGGTATCCTTTTACCTTTAAATAAATGTTATTTCCATTACTCTATCATTTGTAGTCCTTGATTTCTGCCTGATCATTTTGTTTGAAAAATTATAAAACACCCTGTATATCAATTTTGATCAAAGTAATATTTTGTGACGGCGGGTTTTAATGAGTTATACTTAAAAATATATATATATATATATATATATATATATATATATATATATATATATATATATATATATATATATATAAATAATAGCGGACTGTAAAAAAAGACGACCATGTAGCAGATTCCTGTTTCAGCTTTTAATGTCCACCACTCCGTTTGTCTTAATTAATACTGGATTTTTTGTCGTCATCATCATCGGATTTTTTTTTTGGTCTTAATATTGATTGAAGATAAATTTCTAGCTGACTACCGTTTAACCAACTATATTTTGGAACGATGGACATTAATGGACTATAGGTAAAAAAAATTTTATTAATAAAGGATGTTTATGAACCTTTAGTTAAGACATCGGCTCGGAATGAGAAATCGGAAAGCCGACTTCGAATTCCAATCGGGTTCGTCATATTCACTTACGCGTATATACCTTGGAAAAGGTAAGAATCCATCTCTTTTCCTAAATATGATTTGAATAGCAGGACTACCAGTCTACCCCAGAAAGAAACGGCAACCTACTGCGGGAAAATCTTCTGCCTAGTCAGTCATAAATCGAAATAGACGTGATCTCCCAAGCGTGTATCACGTATGGCACTTAACTAACAGAATTAAGACAGTATATTTTAGAAATCTATAGTTAACCCTTTTGAGCCCTGACCACCGCTTTACCGGTGGTAGAGCAAAATAACTTAATGCCCAGCCAACGGTTGAACCCTGGGTAAACATTTGCGTCGTGTTTTGCTATTGGTTAATGTTGAAACTTGACTAATGCATGGAATAATAATGCAACACAAAATGTACTTAGAACAAAATGTATTGAAACAAGAAAGTGTACACTATTTACATATAGTCTTTTGTATATTCCTGGTAAGATCGTTCCTGGAGAATGTGTTGACTGAGTCGCAGTCGGGCAGAGTCTCTGGTTGAATCTCTTGATTCCTCCCTCTCTTCCCGGTACCAACCATATTTATATGGTCGGTACTCCACTATGCAAATTAGGTGGATCCTACCACAACAGTTAACTTATTTGGCTGGACTGGGACACAAGGAAAGAATTCTGTCGTTAAAGTGAAGGCATACAATCATACTCTCTTCCTACTAAGTATAATTTTTATATTTTTTGTAACTATTTTTATATCTACCGTGAAAGATTACATATCAATTATTTGCGATTTTTAACTCAGGAGCTCAGACAGAAGGGTTAACATTTTTCAGGAACGCAGGGATCAAAGGGTTAATGTCGAATTGGTTTCGGGACCTAAAATTGATACCGGATTTTTAAACTGTTTACACTGAATTTTTATTTTTAAGGAAAACTGTAGAACTTCGTATACAAGGCAGTAAAGGAAAGCGAGAAGAAAGGAATAACTGTCAGTTATGCAAAGAGAGAATCTATGGTTGCCAGTAAGAGTAAAAGCTCAAGATGCAAACTACGAATTGGAGCTGCCAAAATCAAATAAGTACAGAAGTTTAAATATCGGGGATGGAAATTGTGACACCGAAACCCGAAGGTGCATTGGAACAGTAAATGTTGCATAGTAACATCAAAAGAAAGTATTTAGAAAAAAGGAAATTTCGCTAGAAAATATTAAAAGGGTAATGAATTATTATGTAATATCCTCCGTCCTAAACGACAGTAATTTAGTTCAACAGAAAGATGCTGATAATTTCATGGACGTAGCATGGGCGCAATAGGGAAGTTTTGAGCAAAATGGAGACAAAACGGATGCAGACATAAAGGCATAATATCAGAAAAAGAGAGTTGACATTTCTGGGTCATCTAATGAGAAAAGACGGCCTAGAAGTTTAGAAAATTAAGGAAAATCGAAACTCTTGGACTCAAAATCAAAAACAGCTTAGATTTCTTGGTCAAGAAGATTTGAAGAATTTGACACTCACATAACATATTCAAGGTAAAAAGGAACAACGGTGTGCAACGCGGTGCAACGCGGTGCCTACCTGACGCGCTTGTGTGGATGGTTGGCGGAACGAGGAGTGGGAGGGATGGCAAAAGCAATAAAACGTTATTAATAGCTACAAGGGATAGAAAGTTATGGAGAGCCATCATCGTCGACGTCCCAAAAGGACAAGGCACATAGAAGATGTGTAGTTTATGGAGAAGGTGCGGTAAACAATTATAATATCACAAATGGGGTTTTCAGTTTTTTCATCCTTGACATTTTTCGCTGTACGATGCTCCACGGTCGGGTAGATAAAATCCAGAAATAATCACTGTGATAATATGACGCGAAACATAATGAATATACTTAAATTATCCACATGAAGCATTGAAAATTATTTCCGCCATTTTTTCTACTTAGGTTATGTGCATCATTTACGTAAATAGTAAGAAAGTTTTTTTTTGTTTTTCGTATGCAATGTTTATAAACACATTTTGACAAAATGTCTATCTTTTGCAACAACACAGAACACAAGAGTTCGTTGGGCGTTCATACCGAGCTAAAATCAATCGTATTAAATAGAAGTCTTCATAAAAAAAAAAAAAATGGTGCTTTGTATATAATTGGATTGATTCGAACATGTACTTTACTCGGAGAGCCGAATTCGAATTCGAGTCGAATTCCTTAAATTCACTTATGTGCTAATACTCTTGGGAAAGGTATGAATCCACCTCTTCTGTCCTAGCTATGGGTTAAATATTAGTACAGTGTCCTATATCCTTCGTTGGCAACCAGTCTACTGCAGAAAAAAAAACGGCAACCCACTGTGGAAAAAGAGAGATAATCTCCCAAGCGTGTATCACGTACGGTTCAAAACTGACTGACTGCACTCAAGTTCTTCATTTGAAGGCAATTATCGAAGAAAACCATTCTGAATTATTTTTTTTTTAAAATACGTAATTTCCATCACGATTGTTCAAGACGTGTTCCTTACATGAGTAAGCAAAAATTGTAACATCTGTGTAGTTTTCAACTACTACAATTTAAATATCTGGTAAGTGTTTTAAAAGAGGTAAGAAACTGCGACACTGAAATCTGAAGGCACATTGATATAGCGAAAGATGCCCACCAAAAGCTAAGCAAAGTATTAAGAAACAGAAAAGAATCAAAGAAACTAGTACTGAACTGTTACTTAATATCAGTGCCTCTATATAGACGTGAATACTGGGCAATCTTCTCACAGATTAAGAGTATATATATATATATATATATATATATATATATATATATATATAATAACGAATACAAGCTTGATATAGACGGAATAAAATAACATTCCGTACCCAAAACCACTATTTTTTTAAAAGTTCTACAAACACAGTAGAGGAAATAATATTTACTCAAAAATTATATTATAAGCATGTTATAAAATCACTACAAAAATAGCCATTTTGTTTGAACACTTCTGGTGTCTTATCAAGTGGTGTTGTTGATTGCGAAATAAAGAGTTTTTGAGAAAATTCAAAACCAAATTAAAGCCCTGCAATAGAGGAAACCTTGTTAGGTAACCTATGATTACCAATCAGAATACAAGTATGTGAAAATTCAAAAAACGTTACAGTGTATTCTTAAATCAAATCGTTAGTTGATCAAATTTAATGATAGATAAACTAGAAATCAATATGAAATAAATTAATAATAATTTTAATTTCACGGTAAAATTTAAAATTCTGAATTAAACTGAGCATTGGGTTTAAAATATTACAAAGTTATTAAAAAATGGAACGGAGAAATTCGATGCTGATGTGAAAAGTATCAATAAACGCTACAAACTTAAGGAACGAGTGAGTTAGATAATGCAGACAACAAGACAAACACATTCGCATCCTAATACACAGACACATAAATATAACTAAGCATATATGCACGCAAATATAAGAACGACACAGGAAATAAGAGAAGAAAACGAAAGAAAGAAAAAAGAAATGAAAACAAAAAAGAGGAAAAGGAAAATAGAAAAAAATTCAAAAAATCCAAAAAAGGAAAATAAAATAAAAGTAAAAATGAAGAATAAAAAGAGAAAAAAAGGAAAAAAACAAAACAAAAAAAACAGAACAAACAAAAACGTAAAAGGAAATTACATCCGAAACAAGCGTATACAAGTCAAACTAAATACAAGCAATCACACACTCGTAGCCACATACAAATAAACAAGGAGCCGTTAAACACTTGCATAATTTCCTCCTTTCGAACATTTCTCTTAACAATTTTAAAATAATTCAGCAGACGATATTTTTTTAATTTATTACTCGGTTTCCGTCGTACGATACTGTCCGTCTGAAAAAATGACTTTTATTGCTGTCACTTTCTCTTCTTGCCCGTTTGGCTGAGATCAAAGTGCAGTATCTGTTCTTATCAGCTTACTCTAATTCTCTCTCTCTCTCTCTCTCTCTCTCTCTCTCTCTCTCCATCTTCACTTCTTTCTTCTGTCTTTCATTTTATCACTGAAACCAAGTAATGTCTTTTCCCTTCTTTCACGCGATCAAAACGCGGAATAGTTCATTAGGTAGTGACAGGACATAACGGTCGTGCTAACTAACGGAGAGGGGGGAAAGACAATTATAATAGGATTTGATTTATTCCTCCTCAGTAAGATTTTCTCAGTTACTTTCACACTGTTGTCTTTAATCCTCAGCAGCTCTTTACGTTTTAGTGGCTTTATTTCCTTGCTTGACGTGAAATGAATAAAAAAGATGTTCGCCTTATTTAAGCCCTTTGTAAGCCTTATTTAAACATCAGCTCAAGGTTAAGATCAAATCATAAATGGAGACTTTGCAGTGAAAGCTGAATAAACGTGGAAGGACTTCATTATAAAAGAGGAGTTAAGTTCGAGTATCATGTTAAACCTATTAATACCCACCAAAAAATACGATATTAATTTTAAAAAAGTTGAAATAAAAATCAGAGATTGATTATAGGTTTATAAAAATCAGTTTTCAATTATAAGTTTCTATCAATAACTATTAATACCTACCGTCTTGGGATGCTGGGCATTAATAAGTTGAGGCAACTGGTTAGGAAACTTATAAAATTTATATATATACACGCTCCATTTCTTTATTAAACTATATATTTATTTATTTTCGTCTACTGGTCTGAATATTCGAGAAATTTTATTAAAGAAAAGATGTGAGCGAGTTGGTCTAAAGTTAATCGGATCTAACGAACGTAACCTTTACTGAAGTAGACACGGGTTCGAATCCTGCCGGAGAGCGCATAGATTTCTCTAATAAGATTACTTGAATAATCAGGCCAATAGACTAAAATGGATAAATAAACGGTTTAATAAATAAACGGAGCATCTACTCAAATATGAGTATCCACTAAAAATAACGTTTAAGTAATAAAAATCTGTCGGATTAATAAAGATCCTTTCAAGTCCTTTCTTTATATATATATTAAGAAATGGAGAAAGTCCGACAATTTTTATTTATTAAAGACATTTTTATGTTTAACGTTCTTTTTATAGATACAAGTATTTAAGTAAATGCTCTGTTTATAATAAACAGTATTAAATAACATTTACCGGCCTGAATGTCCGAGAAATTTTCATAGAAAATATTCGTCCTTTGACAGGATTCGAACCTGCATCCTATACGAAACCGTCATTTACGCTGACGTGCCTTGACCGCTCGACCACAAAGGATCGTTCGGTTGGCAAGGACGAATATTTTTCATGAAAATTTCTCGGACATTCAAACCGGTAAATGTTATTTAATATTGTTTATTATAAACAGAGCATTTACTTAAATACTTGTATCTATAAATGAACGTTAAATATAATATATATATATATATATATATATATATATATATATATATATATATATATATATATATATATATATATATATATATATATATATATATATAATATATAATTAATTACATGTCAGCCCAGCCTAAGTTAAGGGAGAATAGTATTAAATGTAGCACAAGGCTACCGAAAGTATGTGTCACCCAGTGAGGGTCGAACTCACTCCTCAGTCGTAATTGTTCTAGCGAAACAAACTTATTAACCACGCCTAGGTGTCTTTATTTTGTCATGCGTAACTTAATGCAGGAATTTTTACTGATTGATTTTTAGTAGTTCTCTTAATTTCTGTTGCCTACTTTTCATATTTTCTGTTAAATGACAGAAATGAAAATTCTTTACTGATGTGAGAATATATCGATTACTTTTTAATTATTACTTATGTTTATATTTAATTTATTTTTATGTAATGTATCGTATTACTCTATAGCCCATTAAATTATATTGTCACGAGCGAAGAAACACAGATTTTTTTTTTTTAGATTTTTTTTTTTTTTTTTTGCAAATATATTTAATTTCATTTAAATCATCGGACATTTAAAAAATATATATCAGCTCTTTTTTGTTAATTCGCCCCAAATAATGTAACGTTACTTAACGCAAATATTAATTCACCCCAAGAAATTCTAAATTTTAAATCAAAGTTTGTTTGTGTTTTTTTTTTATTAAAGTTTTAGAACTTTTTTTGAAAGTTTAAATTTTAAATCAAAATTTGTTTTATCTTTCCTCTCAACAACTCCAACCCTCAGAATAAAAAATACCAAAAAATCAGGGAGTTATTCACATTTCGTAAATGCAGATGATATCCGAGGTATTTACAAGGATTTTTTTTTTTTACATTAAAAAGAAAATTCGTTTTTGGCGTGTGCATCGGGCTGAGACGCGAACTTAGACCTCATATTTAGAAACCGAGTCGACCACATTTGAAGCGATCGCAAAGCTCAACCCAACCGACATGGAATGGTAGAACTTTGCTCAGGGAGAATTTGATGTGAATTTTAGTAAATATAAATTCTTTTTTATTTGGGGGTGAATTATCCAATATATTTATCATTATATTAATAGTCTGTATTTAACCCCTTTCACGTGAAATTATAGACAATGTTTTCAGTTAGAAGTTTTATAAAGATGATTTACTTTTTGTTTAAAACTAGCATAAAATATTACAGAATAAATGCGATATTATGATGAAATAAACAGTGATAAAAGCAACTAAGTACAAAAAAACAAATTTCACATGCCAGCAATTTTTCTACCTCATGTCATGTATTTTAATTATTACCCAAAAACAAACGAAGTTTCTTGTGGGTTACATGTGACAATGTCTAAATAATAAATTCTGTAAGAACATCGATAAAACTACATCGAAGAGATTTGAGCGTCGACTAATGTTGAACATGTTAGCGACTCTTCACAAATTTAGAGAAAAATATTAGGGTGTTCGGAATGTAATTTACGTATTTCCCCGCTATGATTTATGCGTCAGAAAACCAACGCTGAACTAATGATTAATGACAGGAAACCGCTTTTAGTGTCAGTTTATTATCGCTTCTATTCCAACAGCTTCTTGTTTATAGAGCATTTCAGAGTTTAAATGAAAAGATTGCAAAGAGAAAATTTAGGTTCTTCATGAGCTTTCACCTAAAAAACGAACACAACCTTAAACCATCTGAAGCGATCATTTAACCAGAAATGTCAATCGTTTATCTTTGCATCGCATTGTTACATGTGATGAAAAATGGGATTTGCAGGTAAACGGAAAACGAAAAAGACAGTGGTTATCACAAAATGAGAAACCAGTGCCAAAACCATAACCAAGTCTCTATCCACCGAAATCCTTGCCTTATGTCTGAAAAATGTCGTCCCGTACGAACTACTCGAACATGGAAGGATCATCATTTCAGTTGTTTATTGTTAGAAACTTGGTCGAATAAATGAAGCATTAAGTCGAACGTGTCCTATTTTGGTAAAGTAAATGTGTTATTCTCCAGCATGAAAATGCAAGGTGACACCCTGTTAAACAAATCAAAGAAAATATAAGATCGTTAGGACAGAAGGTTCATTCAACATCGTCCATATTCATCAAATTTAGCAACTACACAATTTTGAATACTAGAACATTTTAAAGCATTTCACCACAAGCAAAGTGATAATGCCACTATGGGGGCTACTAGGAGTGAAAGAGATCGAGAAGAATTTACAAGGAACCGGAAACCCAATCCTAAACAAGAAACAAGGGATAAACCACTATTCCTGTTCAAAAGAGTGGGTAGAAGTGAAAACCAGACGATTGTTCGTTGTTTTTTATTTAGCGGCATATCAACATCGATGGATTATTTAATGAGAAAAAAAAAAAAAAAAAAACCTAAATATTTTATACGCAATTTTATTTTATTTTGGAAGCTAATAATGGTTTAGTGATACATTTCTCATTAATTAACCCATAGTTGTGGGTAGAATCGATAAATGAATTCCTTTCCCAATGGCATTTGCGTGTAAGTGAATATAATGAACCCAATTGGATTTAGAACTCGTCTCTACGATTAACAATTCCGAGTTGTTATCCATTACACCACCAGCAAATCTAAGCTTAGAGTACCTGGTATTCTCAAGCGGTCACCAATCTAGGTACTAACCAAGCTCGACGCTGCTTAACTTCGGTGATCGTATGGGAAACCGGTGTCTCAATGTGATATGACCGTGAGCCTCAGGGGGTAGGTGAACCTATCTGCTCCTCACCGAAACAAGCTGATAGTTGATAACAGTCATTTAAAATCTTTCAGAAGAAAACTCAAAGGTGTAATCAAAAATGCATGGAAATCATTAAAAATTTCTTTTTTTTTTATCAATATTAGTTCTGTTAAATTATATTTAACTCACATTTGTTTTCATATCCTTTCTGGTAAAATGTAATTACTTTCTGAACACATAAACATATTTTAATTTCTGATAGCGACAACCTTTTTGCCCGTATCATTCAAGCTAGTCTCGACCTAGCCAAAAGGCACTTCATAAAAGTGTGTTAACCCAGTTCAAGATTGTAGATGCAAGGGTTGATTGTCATTGGCTGTCTTGTAAAATGAAGACTTGAGTGTGGGTTTCCCGTCACTGGTTGAGTTGTCGTCCTCATGACGCGTGTCGTATTTCTAGTTTGAGATCTGCTTTCTTGTGGCGAGGTCATTATAAAGCCAATATAAGCCAAGTGCCAAAACTTGCCGACAAACATTAAACACACATACACAGAGATTATTACATACACACACACGCACAAACACACACATGTGTGTGTGTGTGTGTGTGTGTGTGTGTGTGTGTTTGAATAAAGAAATCTTTTTCTTAGCCGACGCCTTTCATCTCTGATAAACTTTATCAAGGCTAATGTTAGAATTTTATTCTTCAACAAAATTTGTTGGAAAATAAAAACCGTACATTTTCCTTGATAATGTCAACCAGAGACTGAAGGACATTTGTTTGACAAAGATATTATTAGTTATATCTGAATTTTTATACACACATACACACACACACACACACACACGCATATATATATATATATATATATATATATATATATATGTATATATATATATATGAAGATAAGGATAAATCAAATGAGCGGATATAAGCAATCGTATACGTGCATGTTGGCGTGTATAGAAAGGCAAGCAAATGAATAATCATCATGTGCCCGATGAGCTGGAAAACCAGCGAAACATCTAAACGTAGGTATATATATATATATATATATATATATATATATATATAAAAGGGTGACAATAAAGTCACTGTTACTTACAATCAATAACAATTAAGATAAAGCAATTAATCAACAGTCCCAAAAATTATTATTAAAATAGTTCTGATTAATTCTGGTTAATAACAATAAAATGCTATGGCAAAAATAGTAAATTAATTACCGATACTTTTCGAACTGCAAGCCATCTGCTTCGATGCTTTGCCTTTTGGTGCAACAAAACAACACATGCCCACGATCGAGGGATGCTACGAATTTTATATTAATTAATTATATATTATGATTGTCGATGAAGTATGTGGCTATTACCACTTGTAGGAAAAACGTTATATAGAATCGGTTTTGTTATTTCGTTTATTTTGAATTCCTAAGGATACAGTAAGTAACATTTCCAATAACATCATCTTTATATAATCAATAAGCAGTCGTCTTATACTACAGGTAGAAGATAAATTCAGGAAAATTTAATATATTTTATCGTCTTATCTAAAGGTTGCCTTATACGCGGGAATATACGGTATATATATATATATATATATATGTGTGCGTGCGTGTGTGTGTGTGTGTATGTGTGTGTGCGCGCGCGCGTGTGTGTGTATTTTCCGTCAAAATGGATACGTTTTTCTATTTTAAAAAGTTTAGCAAAATTTATCCGTTTTAAATGAATTTTCCAACATTTATTCTTTAATGAATAATTGTATACTGCACAGGTTATTTTATTATAAGGCTTCTCTATATCTCTATATATATATATATATATATATATATATATATATATATATATATATATATATATACGCTCCGTTTATTTATTAAAGGGTATATTTATCCATTTTAGTCTATTGGCCTGATTATTCAAGTAATCTTATTAGAGAAATCTATGCGCTCTCCGGCAGGATTCGAACCTGTGTCGACTTGAGTCGGGGGGGTACTTTCGTTAGATCCGATGAACTTTAGACAAACTCGCTCACATCTTTTCTTTAATAAAATTTCTCGAATATTCAGGCCAGTAGACGAAAATAAATAAATATTCAGTTTAATAAAGAAATGGAGCGTCTACTCAGTTATGAGCATCCATTAAAAATACCGTTTAATGTGATAATATATATTAAAAATCTAAAAGCGGTTTAATTCAAATGAGATATGACCGATAAAGCAGTTTAATTCTGATGAGATTGGACCGATAAAGTGGTTTCGCTCTGATGGGAGCGGTCCGTTAAAGAACTTTAGCTCTGGCGACTTTTGGTTGTTTTTGTTTAGCGGCATTAAATAAACTATACAGGTTGATATGCTACTCCCATCAAAGCTAAACCGCTTTATCGGTCCGATCTCATTAGTACTAAACCGATTTATCGGACCATGCTTATAAGAACTAAATCACTTTATCGGTCCTATCTCATCACAGCTAAAACCGCTTTATCGGCCGTCTCTCATCAGAACTAAACCGCTTTATCAGTCCTATCTCATCAGAGCTAAACCGCTTTATCGGTACTCTTTCATCAGAACTAAACCGATTTATCAGTCCTATCTCATCAGAGCTAAACCGCTTTATCGGTACTCTTTCATCAGAATTAAACCGATTTATCAGTCCTATCTCACCAGAGCTAAACCACTTTATCGGTACTCTTTCATCAGAACTAAACCGATTTATCAGTCCTATCTCATCAGAGCTAAACCGCTTTATCGGTACTCTTTTCCCAGAACTAAACCGCTTTATCAGTCCTATCTCACCAGAGCTAAACCACTTTATCGGTACTCTTTCATCAGAACTAAACCGATTTATCAATCCTATCTCATCAGAGCTAAACCGCTTTATCGGTACTCTTTCATCAGAACTAAACCGATTTATCAATCCTATCTCACCAGAGCTAAACCACTTTATCGGTACTCTTTCATCAGAACTAAACCGATTTATCAGTCCTATCTCACCAGAGCTAAACCGCTTTATCGGTACTCTTTCATCAGAACTAAACCGATTTATCAGTCCTATCTCATCAGAGCTAAACCGCTTTATCGGTACTCTTTTGCCAGAACTAAACCGCTTTATCAGTCCTATCTCACCAGAGCTAAACCACTTTATCGGTACTCTTTCATCAGAACTAAACCGATTTATCAATCCTATCTCATCAGAGCTAAACCACTTTATCGGTACTCTTTCATCAGAACTAAACCGATTTATCAATCCAATCTCGGTACCAGAGCTAAACCACTTTATCAGTCCCATCTCATCAGAGCTAAAACCGCTTTTGTCTCTTTCATCAGAACTAAACCGATTTATCAGTCCTATCTCACCAGAGCTAAACCGCTTTATCGGTACTCTTTCATCAGAACTAAACCGATTTATCAGTCCTATCTCATCAGAGCTAAACCGCTTTATCGGTACTCTTTCATCAGAACTAAACCGATTTATCAGTCCTATCTCATCAGAGCTAAACCGCTTTATCGGTACTGTTTCAAAAGAACTAAACAGCTTTATCGGTTCTCTCTCATCAGTGCAAAACTCGAGTACAAAAATGTGTACGACTAAAAATAGTTTGTTTTTTTCTTAAAGAAAAAAAACTGTATCTGGAAAATTGTTAGAGTTAAAAAAAAAAAAAACATTTACGCGGCGTGATGACTGATTTTTTATCCCACAACCCCATCCCACTGGCTAAACTCTGCTAACCTCCCGATACTTTAACAGTATTCTCATGGTAGATGTTCGGCTGAGCTGCATTCCTTTGTTCCACCATGGCATACCTACACATCTAGGACCCGCTGGTGTCAACAGTTATCTATTCTACATATCCCCATAATATGCATTTCTTGCTCCCTCAATTTACATCTTTATAACAACCATATTCAGTAATCCTATACCTTGAGTTGTTCTTCGGCTTTGTATTTGGCCTACAATAATATAAAAATGATCACTACCACACTATATTGAACTATATCCTCACTGGGTGGCTTACGTTTCTTGCTTTGAACTAAGCCTTACGAAGGGACAGCTGCTAAAAATATTCTTGCATGCCATTACTACTGTAGTGAGGTCGATCCTCAATAGGTGTCCTTACAACAACCTCGCTTAGTAACTCTCAACATTGATGGCTTTTGAGTTTAGTATGGACCGAACGTGTGACCAACGAAGTAGTTTTAATGAAATTGGAAACAAAAAGGACACTCATATTTAACATCAGAAAGAGACAGCTGAAATTCAATGGCACATAAAGAGGAAAGATGACATAGAAAATTTGATACTCACAGGGAATATTGAAGACAAGAGTGACAGGGGAAAACAGCCTTTAACCTAGTCCAAAAATTTAAATATCTGGGAAGTGATTTAATAGAGGACGTAAAGTGCGAGGCCGAAATCCGAAGACGCACTGGGGTAGCAAAAGACGCCTTCCCTAAACTAAGCAAAGTATCACGAAACAGGCAAAATTTCATTAGAAACAAAGAAAAAATTACTAAACTGTTATGTAATATCAGTTTTCCTATATGACAGTTAATGCTGGACAATCTCCTCACAGATGAAGAAGAGATTTGAATCTACAGAAAGATGCTGAGAATACCATGGACTGAACATGCAAACAACGAGGAATTTTTAAAGATAATGGAAGGAAAAAAAAGAAACTTATACTTAATATCAGAAGGAGACAGATGAAATTTAATGCCATATAATAAGGAAAGAGGGCTTGGAAAATTTGACACTCACAGGACAGATTGTAGGCAAGAGGGACCGAAGAAAACTGCGTACAACCTACCTAACGTGTTTGTGTAAATCGTTGGCAGAACAGAGTTTAGGGGAGATAGCAAAATGACTACAAAGGACTGGAAAATGTGGAGAGTCATGATCAATAATGTTCTGAAGTGACATGGCATACTGAAGAATAAGAACTGGGTAAAAGTACTTTCACATTGGCCGGAATTACTTTATTTCAGATCCTGCTTGTTTATAATTTAGACATGCACGGAAAAGAAATGTACGCCTTGTAAGTAATTAAATATCGTGAATGAAAGTGCCGTCAGATTGACCTGGTTCACCTCACTTGAGCTTTAACCGCTGCTACTGCTGCTTATGACTGAGCCACTCCAGGTTGTGATTGACGGGGCCCACCTAAACTTCTCGAAAAGTACCTGAAGTCATTACAGTCGCAGCACTTGACCAAGGCTGAGATCTATAAGGTTTGTATTAAAATGTTCAGTTTCCTAAATGTTTTTTTTTTTTTAGTTATGTTTTTATATAATTATTGCGTTAACTGTTTTTTCAGTTTTCAGAGAACAACTGCTAGCGAGTGATTCTCGATGTGGACGGTAGAGAGACATTATAAGCGCGCGTGCTGTAACTTTAACAATGTGATTTAAGTCTGTGAAACCGGATCAGTCATTTTTATTTATTTGCCTATATAATTACATTTTTATTTAATAAATCAATAAAAGATCAATTGACTCAAGGAAACTGTCATCAGGGACAGATGTTCAATAAATCGATAGATTTGTCGAACTTCAGGCTCTGATGAGCTGAGATCAATTGACGTTAATTGAACTTTATGTTGATTTAATCAATATTATAGCTTTAGTTGTCTATTAAGCACATTTTAGCAAAACTTTTGCTGGATTGAAATAAATACGTTAAATTTTCATAATTTTTACGTGTTTTTTAGTTGTATTATTTGAATTGATATACTGTCCAACTCTTGGTGATTATCATATCTCAGATGCAACCAGCTGGATTTAAAGAATTTAAAGAATATTTTTACTTACCCTTCGTTTATTTGTTTCAATATCCTCTCTGACTCTTAGACATTTCAGTCGGTTGATGATGATCCTACCTCAGCTATCCGCAACTTAGAGACACAACATTTTCCACAGCTTGTAGGTTCGAATGAGAATCACCCTTCTTCGAATCTCGTAATCTGGCGCTACAGAATCACAAAAACAAAGACCAAAATAACAGAAACCACATCACCTGAGGACTACCAACAGCAGCAACAACTAAAATCGATGGCACATGTAACTAGAAGAGAAAATAATGACATAAGACTTCGGACAAAACGTTAGGAAGGTAACCGTCATCATTACTGAAAAGGGCAATAACAGCTATTAAACTTGAGAAACCTCTTTTCCTGAAAAATTGTTTTAATAGAAATATCTCATAAATTTCAACCGAGAGTATCAATGGCTTCTTGGTCACTGGATACCGAATGTTTCCTTATAAGGAAAAAGTTGTTATTATTATTATTATTTTTATTTTCTTTGATTTCTGGCGTTTACACATTTCTTTCCGGGTCCCGCCCAGGGACCTAAGGTTAGAAATGGCGTCATGACACTTTCCACTGACAAAAAAAAAAAATGATTACATAGATAAAGCCCTTCGTAAGGTGTGGGCTGTACTTGTCAGAACAATTTTCTGTATCTCCTTGAGGCATGGACTTCCAGGAATCCATTATTATTATTATTATTATTATTATTATTATTATTATTATTATTATTATTATTATTATTATTATTATTATTACCACCACCATGAGAGGATTTGGCTACTTCGACGTAGTGTAATGGTTAGCAAGTTACTAGATTAAGACGTGCTAGATTAATTAATATTGAGTCGTGAGTTCAATCCTCACTGGGTTTCTCCATACTTTCGGCCTTGTGTTACATCTAAGTTACACTTAGGAAATCGTTTCGGGCACTTCTTCGTGGTGTAATAGTTAGCGAGCCTGTCTAGCTAGATCAATTAAAACTGAATAGCGGGTGTCCAATATTTTCGGCGTTATGTTACATCTAAGCAGTGCTTATAAAATCGCCATTATCGTGAGAGGCTTTTCCCATGTGAGAATATACAGGTAAGATTTTATTAAACACCAAAATGTTTTCGCAATAAAATTTCTATTAACCAACTGGTGTTCGGGGAAAATGTTCAGGCTTGAGATTATTTGAGCAATACCACTTATTTCAATTTATAATATCTGTTTATTATTATTTGAGCAATACCACTTATTTTAATTTATAATATCTGTCTTTGTAAAAAGACTAACATTAACGTGTTTGGTGGGAGTCAGCATTTATTATACAACGGTCGACATAAGTATTTATTAAGTAAACCCAAATGGTATGGACCATAGAGACATATATTTAATTTCTACAATATCCCGTATATTTTAATGAATGAATATTTTGTCATTTTACCTGTCAATATGGGCTTCTTGACATTCTATAACTTTCATTGGCTTATCAAAAAACTGAAACGTTCTTGTATCGATTGTAACATTTCTTGCCGCTATTTTTATTGCTACCCAG
>CAHIKZ030002933.1:1380000-1407500 GCA_903632075.3 Acanthosepion pharaonis | reverse complement strand
TTGAAATGAACGCATAGCAGTGAATATATGTTATCTTAATATAATCTAACATGACAGCGAATGGCCTTTACACCTAGTCTTATTAATTAAGCTTATATGAGACTGGGATTTTGTCAACTTTTGTGATAAGAAGCTAGGATTTGGTCTACTGGGTTATTGTCCGCTGTGTTTTTGTCAACTGGGATTTTGTCCATTGGGGTTTTTGTGGTGGATTCACGTTATGATTAGTACACAAATATTGAAATGTACATTCAGCATGAACTATTTGCATTATAATAAAACTGTTACATTAAAGCATTTAGTTTACCGTATAGACTCGCGTATCATGTGAACTTTGAAGACCTAATTTTGAAGCTAATTTTAAGAGGGTAGCATCATACACGAGATATAAAATTAGCGTATGTATTGATAGCCCTGGCTACGCCGTTGACCAAACTATATATCCATTTACTGTAGTCAAATTAGCTTCAAAATTATGTCTTCAAAGTTCACATGATACGCGATATATATATATATATATATATATATATATATATATATATATATATATATATATGTGTGTGTGTGTGCTTGTCATTTTTTCAGAATAAAAGATTCAAGCAAATCTAAGGAAACAAGATACATTATTCTACCAAGCAATTCTATCACAATTATAACTGAAAAGAATGTATCTAAGCTAAACATAAAATGTGGTACAACTACTTCTAGAACAATAAATGAATTAATACGACAGGAAATAATAATAATAATAATAATAATAATAATAATAATAATAATAATAATAAGCTATAACTTGAAGGAGTTATTTACTCTATCACCTGTAATACCGTTTATATTTTAAGAGGGTAGCAACATACACGAGATATAAAATTATCGTGTGTACTTCTGGCCGTTGACCAAACTATATATCCATTTACTGCAGTCAAATTAGCTTCAAAATTAAGTTTTGTCGCATAATCAGTCAGTTATGTGCCATGTGTGATACACGCTTATGCAATCATGTATATTTCGATACATGACTGACGAGGCAGATTTTTCCCGCAATAGGTTGCCATTCCTTTCTGCGTTAGACCAGTTGCATCCAAGGCTATAGAATCCGGTCAATAGCTGAGTGCGAGAGAAAAGGATTCATACCTTTCCCGAAGTTATTAGCATGTAAATGAATGCAATGGATTTGAATGGAATTCGAACTCGGCTCACCGATTCCTCAAGCCGAGCCGCTATCCATTACTCCACCGTTAAACTTACATGGTCATTAGCGCCACTAATGAACCAATGATAATTATATATAAAAAAATAAAGTAATCCTGCAAAGTTTCAAAAAATTTAAATCATTATTTAATACTCTTTGGTATTTTAAATCCGTTCACGTTAACCATCACAGCACCAAATAACCTGTCTGATATAGGGTTAAATCTCCTGAAAAAAAATACATACAAATAGTCAAAAAGTCCCTACCAGAAAAAAAAAAGTATAAAAATTTGTCGACTTCTTAGAAACCAATGTTATTTCATTTTTGAAATTTTTGATAGTCATTATATCAATATATATTGAATATTTCACTAACTTCGAGAGTTAGTAGGAATTTGACTGCGAAACTTGCCTAACATCTGGAATAGTGTAAAAATGATAAAAAAAAATTCTGTGGTAAAATTATCAACAGGACGAGCCGAGTTCGAATTTCGGATGAAGTTGTTTGTGTTGATTTAATACTGATGCTCAATGCATGGACATGACTCAGCACCTCACTACGTTCTGTCCCATCTCCCTATTGCTTGACAGCAAACGTCACTGGCACATCACAATGATTGATGAAGAAGAGAGGGTAAATGAAGGAACGCTTGGGAAAACCATTACTCCGTAACGAACTTACCAACCAGGCTGTGATAACAGAAAAAAAAACACCTATTGTCAAATTTGACATGGGCCAGTCATACAAGAAGAAAGCTGTAGCCTAAGGCAGATCAGCAGTTTTAACTGAAGAATAAAGGTTTCAGAATGTTTTACATCTCATACGTACAGACAGTGGATGAGCAATAATGTTACGATCCCTGAAAACGACAGGCTCGAATTCAAGTTGATGCTTTCATTTCGATTGGAGTAAACACGTAAATTATTCTCTCCGTGTATAATCGCTACTTACAGTCCAGTTTCTAATGTTCACCCAATACAAGACCCAAGAGCCACTCAAAATATAGTGTTACTCTGTGGTGTTGTATTAGCGTAAGAAAGGAAGATCTTGGGGCTATGCAGGATAACAGCCAACTCCAGACTTGAAGAGGTCAACATTTAAAATGTAAGGGATAGGGGAGTGTAATTTGGACAAAGCGCCTGGAATGCCATAGCTGGTTCCTTTTGGTAGAATTATTGGTTAAAGCCTTGTGCCACATCTAAGCTACGCTTAGAAAACCAGCATATAATAAGGTGGATAACACATAGCAATCCAGCACTCTTTTCTTTGACTCTAACGGAATTTTTCCGTTTATCAGAATGCATCTATCGCTAGTCTAATGCATTCTTCGGATTTCGGTGTCACATTTTCCATTATCTGTTAAAACCTTCCCAGGTATTTTAACTTCTGCACCTGCTTAATGTTGATATCTCCAGCCTGTAACTCCCATCTTGGGCTTTTTCTAACCATCCTTTCCTTAGCCATGTGCTTCACCAGGGTTACATACAGTTTTGAATTTAGAGTATTCCTTTTCTTAGAACAAACCTGTCTAAGAAATCAACTGGTTTCATGTTTTATGTTGATTACCAAGGCTATATAACCCAGTCTGTGCTACTATTTACCCATAGCTGGAGGGTGCGTATTGGATTCATACCTTTCGTTAACGCGTAAGTGAATGTAATGAACTCGACTAGAATTCGAACTCGGCTCTCCGATTTCTCAATCCGAGCCGCTATCCATTACTCCACCGTAATTGCAATCTCAACAAATGAGAATCGCTGGGCGGAGGACACAAAAAACAATGAAAAGTAAATGAACGTAGGTAACGGTGGCATATGGGATTTTTATTTCCTGCCAATTTGACATTAGAAAGCTTACTGTTTTCTTTGGGAATGGTTGCAGTATTTTTTACCGCTACTATATGTCCCTGAAAGGGGAGATAAAGAGAGGAACTTTCTTCTTTTTAATCTTTTTTTTTTTTTTTTTTTTTGTGATAGAACAAACCTGTTTAAGAAAGCAACTGGTTTCATGTTTTATGTTGATTCGATTGAAAAGGTGTTGACACAAGATAAGCTTCTCTACTCCGTGCCCTTCTGCGCATTTGCTATGAAGTTCAAGAAAACTTGAAGAGCAAGTCAGAAATGCTTTCAGTTTTTGTTGTAAACAATGACTCATGTGTAGCAGTCTTGAAAAACGAAAGTAATTTTTTTTTTTTTAAATAAATAAACAGTAAGACTGCTGAATTATTTCAAAGGATCCAAACGGGAAAACAATGAAGAGATGTTAATGTCGTTAGCCAGTTGAGTTAGTAGCTGGAACGTGCTGACAATACGTTTCTTTACAATATTTGATCGATTAACATGCTATTTCAATCAACAAACAAAGAAGGTAAAATTCAGGTGTTTAGACCATTTTTTTCAGCTTTACGTCTTCCTATAAACTGTAAAAATTTGAGCTGTCTTGAGATCTAAACTCTTTGGTTGGTGTTCATAATACAAAAGCCTTTCCAATATTGATTTCCAAAGAAAGCTTTTAAAAGGAATCGAACGTTGTCTGGATCATCGAGTCAATGCGAATGGTCTGCATCGTATGTACTCCGCCAGTGCTACCTACATTTTTGAATTCTGTGTTTTCCTTCTCCTAGACCTGTTACCACCCAAAGCTATAAAATACTGTCTACCCTACTATTTACCCATAGCTAGGAGAAGAAGAGTTGCATTTATAGCTTTCCCAAGGCTATTAGCACGTAAGTGGATGTAATGAACTTGAATGGAATTCGAACTCGGCTCTCCGATTCCTCAATCCGAACCGCAGTATGCTTCGTGTATTATTAATCTTTCTACTTTTCATCTTTCATTTTAATCACGACTTCTTTTCCTTCGTAATTGCTACATTTGCATTCGCATTTCACAACTAAAATGCACACTTCAACATTGTGTAATTGTTAATCGCTAGATCATTTATGACTATGTAGTGAGTTCAATCCTCACTGGGCGCCCGTACTTAGGGCCTTGTGCCACATTTAATCTACACTTAGAAAACCATCATGTTTCTTAACTAAAATGAACAAGCGTAATGACTGTTATCGTAATTCTACGATCGTTATTGTACGATCGACATTAACCAACACAGATAGTAAAAGTATAAACCTCTCACGAGACAGATTAATAATAGTTAAATATTAGTATTATTAATACTAATATTTAACAATGCCTTATCAAATAAATTTAAAATTTCACTAATTCAGTGTTCCATTGAGTAATTTTTAATATGTTACTTTGTCTCATCTTTGTTGGTATAGGTGTCATTATAGACACAGTGTTTGAACCATTATTGACAATTACTTCTCTCGGAAATGAAATACTAAATTATGTAAAGCGCTACGAATACGCCATCATAACCAAATGTCAAAACCATCTAACCCTGAATATTAAAAAATAAGCTCCAAAAAACACACCACTAATGAACGGCGAAATAGTGGAATTTATTTTTACATGTAATACTGTCATCTCGTAGTTCAATCCTTAGATCTGGTAGTGACGCGTCAATTATCACATATCGTCCAACGTTCGGTCTATAATAAAATCTATATCAACCAAGGTGAGAACAATAGTTCTAAATAATACAAGAATATTGACAATTTCCCATCTCGAAAAAATCCACTATCAGCCAGTCAATGGACACATGATGGTGGCCAGGGTGTATTTGGTCGAAACGTTGTGTCTATAATAAAATCTATATCAACCATGATGAGAACAATAGCTTGAAATAATACAAGAATATTGGCAATTATCAATGTCGACAAAAATCCCATATTGGCCAATCAATGTATAACTGATGATGACCAGAGGGTACTCGGTGGAAACGTGTCTATAATAAAATCTATATCAACCAAGATGAGAACAATCATTGGAAATAATACAAGAATATTGACAATTCCTCATCTCAGAAATGAAATGCTAAATTATGAAAAGCGGTACAAACCCGCCATCATAATCTAATGTCAGATCCACCTGACATTGAGTTTTAAAAATGGGTCCAAAAACACACCACTAATGTCCTTCGGGACGGTGGCGTCGTGGAACTTGGTTATATATGTAATACTATTATCTAGTGGTTATAAGTTCAAATCTTTGATTAATTAGTGACACACCATTTCAGCAAAGACAAACAATAACGGATAATAAGGGGCAAAATATCACTATAATCAACATATCCCATATCAGCCAATCGATGGACATCTGATGATGACCGGAGGGTATTTGATCGAAACGTATCCATAATAATCTCAATATCAACAAAGAAGAAAACAATAGTTTGAAATAATAGAGGAATATAAAATTTCACCATTTAGAATATTGGCGTAGCACAATCTTTTCTTATAAATTTAGGTTAGACTGGTAGATTTTATGACAAATCAACCCTTGTTGGTTTCCTTAATGTTGAATGTTGTATGGAACATGCAGTTATGACTGAACACATTCTCTTTGCCAAACATTACGCATCATCGAAAAGCCTTTGTACCAATTCTTCTTTCATATGCCGTGATATTTCACAGGCGATCATGGCTCTCCACTACTTCCTATCCTTTGTAGCTTTAAGCGGTATTTGACATTGTTCTACCATTCATTTACACAAGCTCGTTCGATAGGTTACTCGATGCTGCCCTCTGACCCTCATCTTCGATAGCCCCCGTGAGGTCTATACTTTCCAAAACTTCTTTCCTCATTATGTTTCCCCGGAATTTCAAATGTTTGTGGATATTCGGGTATGGGTTAGAAGTTGCGTAAGCACTTTCAAAATTTACACTTCGGGACGTTGTAAATACTCCACCAAGAGGCAATGAGAGAGATGCTGTCATTAACGGTCGGGGACCCTTGGCAGCGCTAAGCTATCTGTTTAGTTTAGGCAGTTCTCAGGCAAATGGATGCTCAGATGTTTTGTTGATGGGAGAATGTGCAGGGAGAAGTGGATTTAGGCCCTTGCCAATGACATTAGTGAATAATGAACACGAATAGTCGTAGCTGAAATTCGAACCTGTTCCGCCCATCCAGTATTTTTTTCTGTTGATCAGCCTTGTGTATTACGTGATCCTTCCGCAAAATGAGACGTTAAATACGGACATGGATTGTTCCCAGCTGGTCCGAGACAAAACGGTAATCGATGAAAAAGCGTCCAGAATTGGCCAATTAAAAGAGCGTCGCCTTCCATTAAGACAACACCAGACGTCACATCCGTTTGCGTACCCGTCAGAAATTAGTAGAGTTTGGCTGGGATGCCCTACTCGATCCACTGTACTCACCTGACCATGCACCTTTGGGTACCACTTATTTCAATTCTTGTTCTAGAGGTGGGGTGACATGATTGAGCTGCCTCAAAGATTGTGAAAGGTAGTGAGACAAAGTGGCACAACTGTGGTTGATTAAATCTCCGTAGACATATCTAAATTATGTCTTTCAAATCCACTTAAAAATGATGGTATTTCGACTTTATGAATTTAAGCGCAGTATTAGATTACATTTGAATTGGCTACATTTCATTTCTCACACTTCTCGCTTGTGGAACTCTCATCCAGCTCCATATTTTCCTGCCAACTTTGATCTTCAAAAATTTAAATGCAATGTCAATCGTTATCTATTGTCTACCTGGTTACTCTTATATTGTTCTCGATACTTCATAATTCTAACTAATTCTTTCACACTCAGTAAGCAATTGTGTCTTAGTGGCTTGGTAAGGATATTATTATTGTTGCTAGGGTTATTATTATAAATAAATAAATAATAATAATAATAATAATAATAATAATAATAATAATAATAATGAAAATTAAAAATAAAATAAAATAAAACTATAACATAAAATAAATTAAAGAAAAATTAGAAATAATAAAAATTCTCTCAGCATGCAACAAAAACTGTTCCTCCCGGAAATACGAACATCCCGCCAAAAGACGTTAAATTCAATCTTCTCGGCACGAACCTTGGTACGGGAAACACATGCCCGACTTCTTTTTGTGATATGACGTGTAATATCAGGGAATAATTTCTCCCTTTTATCACACGTATCATAAAACAACTGCAAACTAAAAAATACACACACCAACACACCCGAAACATATAAATAAATTGTATGAAATTAATATACAATTTACCATGTTTTTTTTTTCAGTTATTTGTGTAGGTTTTATTTCCTGTCAAGTATGCTTTTATCCCCATGATAACAAGGCTAATTTCTGTTGCTATGATGTGAATGAATCCGCCACAGCTTGTCATGCATTCGTTTAAAGAAAATATGCACTTTTGCTCCGACTCAGTAGTTTAATTACTTACACTATTTACATGCGGACTATTGTCCTCATCTTTGTTGTTGATATCACAACGTTTCGACCGTAGTTCTCCTTGGTTTTCATCCGGTGCATCTCGATACGGTTAAACTACAGGGAATTCCAAACTGAACCCATTATTTAATCCATAGTGGCGGATTGTTCTCGTTTTGTTGACCATGTCTAGGGGTATCTAGTCTAGATTTTCTTTGTAATACTTTGTTACTGCTCGCCTTGTTGCGATTGAGTCCAAGTACACACTGCTCGGCCCAAATATTGAGATCACAATTACTATGTCACACCAAATACCCGAACCAACACCTTAATCCGCCAGGATATTGTCCACTAGGCTCTGTCCACGTGACAATTGCCTGGTGGATTAAAGTTTTGGTTCGTCCCTGTTGTTAGCACAACGGTCGAAACGTTGTGATAACAACACCAAAGATGAGAACAATAGTCCACATGTAAAGAATGTAAAGAACAATAAGTCACCATCCCAGAAAGTAAAACACCAATAATTTAATTACGTAATTTAATCAGGAAAAATACCACTATTTTAATATTAAGTAATTTAAGTTGATCCAGTGATATTAATGAATTATATCTGAAAGAACAATGCAAATACAAAAGAATGTATAGCAATGTTTTATAGAATACTAGCCGAACTACCCGCGCCTTGTTGCGTGTCGCACTTTTTTTTTTTCTTTTTTTTTTAAGAAAATGATGATTGATTTTAAATCATTGTTATAATTTGTGGGAGAAAAAAATAATGCATTTAATATTACTCAATGATCTAGCCGATCTGACCTCCATTTTTCGGCTTTCTCTTGCTATGTTTAGGATAGGAGTCATTCCCTTGCTCAAATTTAAATTTAATTTCAATTAATGGGTAAAAGTCAGTGGGAAGTGCAAAACCATCTTAATCTGACTCTTTTGATTTGTATTTGATGCAATACTTGATTGAATGAATTGATGAGCAGATTGCAATATTGATATGACAGTTAAATTGTCGCAACAAATATGTATTGTAAGACACTACCCACTGATTGGTGATTTCTTTCTCAACTTGACGTCCATATTGTCTCATTTTGATCTTGTCGATGTGACCTCCATCTTCTGGCTTTCTCCTTCTATATTTTGGATAGGAGTCATTCCCTTGTTCAAATTAAAATTTAATTTAAATCAAACGAAAAAAAATTCATTGATGTGTTTGTTATCCCCACTCCCAGGAATCCCCTTTGATCAAAATGAAATATATTTATCCAAGTACGCTAGGAATCATTCTCTTGTTCAAATTTAAATTTAATTCATATCAGAGGGAAAAAATTCAGTAGGGGTTGTGCACCCCCGGTACCCTCTTTGATCAAAATGAAATATACTTATCTAAGTACCCTGGGTAATGTAGCTTCAGAATATATATGGTTATGAGGGTCTATCTCCAAAACTCTAGGAGGAGTTCGATAAAAAAACAGACATACAAATGCTATAAATTTATATATACAGTGTAACCCGGATATAAGAGAGTTGTTGGGACCGGAGAAGAAGTCTCTTATATCCGGGTTTGGTCTATTTTATATACATTAACACAGGCTCTAATTTGGGACCAGAGAAAATCTCTCTTATATCCGGGTTTCTCTTATATCCGGGTCTCTTATATCCGGGTTACACTGTATATATATATATATATAGATAGATAGATACAAAAGCGTTTGATAAAGTACGTTGCAAAGAACTATTGGAACTGTCAGGTAACCATGACATATTTGAGAGGGATATTAGAATAATCCAGAATCTATTCTGGGAGCAAATCGCCTGAATACGGATAGAAAATGAATTAAGTAAATACACAGAAACAGAAAGGATGTGTATTCTCACCAGATTATTCCAGCTATACAGTGAAATGATTCAGAGAGAATTAGAAGCCCCGCCAGGATTCATTTTTAGCGGTCAGGATCTTAACAACATTAGTTATATAGATGAAACAATGTCGATAGCAGCCTTTCGGCATTGACAAGGTTACAGATATAATGAATGAAATATACAACAATGGTGATATACCGGAAGACATAAGTAGATCCATTTTTATAGCACTGCATAAGAAACCAGGTGCAAATGAATGTGAACTCCATCGGGCAATCAGCCTTCTTTCTTTTTATGTGCCATGTCCTTTCAGGACGTAGGCGATCATGGCTCTCCACCTCTCTATATATCTTGCAACTCTCAGCAAGCTCCTTCCCTCTACTTCCTACTCCAGACCATGTTCTGTCATCCACCTGTTCAAGCTCGTCAGGTATGCCACGTGCTGCTTTCCCTTGTCCCTCTTTCCCTCTCTTCGACCCGTGAGTTTCAGATTCTCCAGGCCCTCCTTCCTCATTATGTGCCCCAGAAATTTCTGCTGCCTCTTTCTGATACATATAACAAAACTTAATATCCAAATTCTGCAGAATTGTGCGTGCAGCAGAATTAGACCAGAAATAGAAAAGAACAGTGCGAGACACTGGAACAAAGAATGCAATTTTTATGCTCAGCATGATATCCGAAAGAACAATACAAATGCAGAATTACGCATACCTATGTTTTATAAATCATGCAACAGTAAGTCACAAAGAACTATTGGTACTGTTAGATATACGTTGTCCTGATATATTTGGAAAGGTTATCAAAACTTATGCTGGGAGCAAACCTTCTGCATACGAATAGAAAATGAATTTAGTTGATATGCAAAAATAGAAAGGAAGGTAAGACAAGGATGTATCTTCTTACCGGACTTATTTACAATAAGTTGATTCTGAGAGGACGAGAATTAATCCGGATTAATTAATGGCGGCCACAATCTCAACAACATTAGATATGCAGATGAAACAGTGTTGATAGAAAGCACAGAAAGTCTTACATTATGTAGTAAAGGAAAGCTAGCAGAAAGGACTAAATATCATGACAGAATGTATGGTTATCAGCAAAAAGATGCACGCAACCGACGAATTACCATTTCGAAATGTCAAAATCAAGCAACTGAGAAGTGTTTTAACAGATAACAGAAAACGCGACACCGAAATAGTGAAATAGTGAAAATATGCCATCCAAAAACTAAAGTAAAATATTAAAAAATAGGAAAATCTCGTTAAAAACAACAAGATTATGTAATATCGGTCCTCATACATGGCAGCGAATGCTGAATGATCTCATTAAAAAGGGAATTGAAGCAACAAAAATGTGGCTCTACAGAACGATGCTGAGAATACTATCGACTGAACATGTGAGCAGTGACGAAGTTTTAGAAAAATGGAAACAAAACGGGCACATCAGATAGAGACAGCTGAAATTTCTATCCATATAATGAGGAAAGAGGGCTTAGGAAATTTGGCACTCACAAGACGCACTTAAGGTAAAAGGGACAGAAGAAAGCAGCATATAACCTCCTTGTAAATTTTTAGCAGGACAGGGTTTAGGAGTGACAGCGAAAAGATCAAATTTATTAAGAGCTACAAAGTACAGAAAATTGTGCAGATCGCCCACGAACAGAAGGGACTCAGCACATAGAAGAATAAGAAGGTTGATCCAACGAATCAGATAACCTTGGGGATTCTAATTGGTTTGGTTAATGAGTCTACTTATGTAAGCCAAGACATTTTTTTACAGCTTTTGATGATGAGGTTCCTTTGAGCTCATAGATGGAATGACACCAGAGAGACGCACTATGCGACAGTGTTACCCGCTCATGCCAAGACGACATGGTGAAGAAACAATTTTTTTTTAATCGGACGAGCCGCAACGCCCATGGACTCCCCTGGGAGGCAACGTTTTAAATTAAATTACGCTCTGACAAATTTGTCGAAAAAGGGCGCGGCTCAGAAACACCAGGAGAGATCTCATTAAATCGAAGTTACGAGAAGTGACAACAGAAAATATGACAAGCCGCTAAAATCGGCGATGCGTTAACTTTTGTTGACAGTCGGTCAAGGCCGACAAGAATATGGCACCATTATTTTCTCTTTCAGAGTTGATGGTTTATACATACATACATACATACATATATATATATATATATATATATATATATATATATATATATATATATATATATATATGCTTTCTCGTCCCTACACGCGAAGTTGTTATTTTTCTATACTAAGCATAAAACAGAAATTACTTTCGTGTTTCTTATAAAGTTCTTTTAACAGCTGTTCCTCATTTACTTTCTCGCCCACTGAGCCACAATGTAGTCCCTTGTTTATATTTAGAACTCATGGACGTTAAGAAGAAGTGCAAGTCTTGGACTGTATGATATCAGTCGGGCGAAGTGTGTAAAAAGACTTGGTCGATGCCGATATACCGAATACTAAGTATAAATCGGATTTATATAGTTATCTAATCAAAATTGGATAACTATATATATATATATATATGAGTGGGGATCAGATATAGATCAAATATGGACTGGAATCAGACAGAATGGTAAGATAAAGAACAAATACGGAACGTTTATTAGTCTAACATGTTTCCCTTTTATTACGGCTTCACCTGAAAATGAGACAAGGAGAAAAAAAAAGTGAGGACAAACATTCCGTTACTTTTTCTTTTGTGTTGTTTCATTTTATTGGTTAATCATTTTTCACGCGCGTTCAACTTGTTAAACAAGCATTACTATAATTTACGGCGTTACGAATTCAAAGAATGGCTGTGTCGGCTATCCTTGATTCGGAAGGTGAGAATGTTTGTTTAACAAGTCGAATGCACGTGAAATATGATTAACCACATGGAAATCAAAAAACACATATCTCATTCTCTCATGGGGCTTTAAAAAAGTGAAACATATTAGATTGATAAACGTTTCCTATTTGTTCTTTATCTCATCATATATATATATATATATATATATATATATATGAAAGTGAACATAGAAGTTAACACTTAGAAGAGATAGTCTGTTTCATGCTAAATGCGATCGCCAGGCCACTTTTATATTTACACACGCTCTATCTCTGATATTGAGAACTTTATCCCAAAAATGTAGCACATCTTAAGACTATATTTTTTCATATATATATATATATATATATATATTATTTTTATAGATACAAATATATAAGTAAATGCTCTGTTTATCATAAACAGCATTAAACAACATTTACCGGCTTGAATGTCCGAGAAATAAAGAAAATATGTATCCTCCGACAGGAATCGAACCTCTATCCTACTTTACTTAGATGTTTGCATCTATAAAAATAACGATTATTAAAAGGCAAAAAATATATTAAAATAATTGTTGGACTTAGTCCATTTCATAATATATATAGTCTTGGTCCATTTCATATATATATATATATATATATATATATATATATATATATATATATATATATATATATATATATATATATATATATATATATAAAAAAAAATATAGTGGTTCCAACGAGAGAAAAGTATGTATATTAAAAAGAAGGGTGGTCAAACGTTTTTTTTGGTTGTAATGTGGATTTATTGAGAAAAAATATTATACTTTGTTTTACATAATTTCACGACACGTGTTTCTGGTCTCGCAACCGTCTTCAGGTGAAAGTGGAGATTTCTACATATTATTAAAAATAATTAATTTTCTTCATGTTCAAAGGTGGAATATTCTCGATATGAGACATTCTGTTTGTGTGTTGGCAATCCGAATTTTCTTTCTAGAATTGTCAATGAAGAGTTCTATAAAAACAATTAAGGTTTGTCCATATTATCAGCATTTAATCTTTTAATGTTTTAGTGACCTCTATGTGCTCTTGGATCTGTTTCTATTTTGGTGTGTTCCTGTCAGCATGCGTGTATATATGCGTGCGTATATTTCACTACTACGAGGAATTCGTAAACTTATTTGTACTTATACACGCATACACATTATATATATATATATATATATATATATATATATATGAAACAATGGACATTAAGATCAACCCACTTATTCTTATATTTACACTCTCTATTCCTTATATTGAACACTTTAAATCATATATATAGCATACCTTATAATTTATATATATATATATATATATATATATATATATATATATATATATATATATATATATAATTTTCATTGAAGACGATTGACAAGGCAATGTGATTAAGATTTTTATTAAATCTTTCTTCCATACGTACAAATGATTTCTTTTATGGACGTTGTGTCTGTAGAAATTGTTCAAATGATCTGTGGATTTAACTGCTTTCGGCTGATCTCTTAGCAATTATTATTATTTTCTTTAATTGAATATGTAGATATTTTTCTACATATGTAATTGCAGATACATACATACACTGTAATGTGGATTCCCTATGTCTCGTCTATAAATACTTTTATGTTAACTGTTCTGATGGACCGTCCTTTCTGGTGAATTTAAGTGCAGTACTAGATTGGCAGCTTCATTTTACAGTTGAAATGGCTAAATATAACTGTAAGTTCTATCCTAACATTTTCTTCTTTCGCACTTCACGCTTTTCTCTCCTGGCTCCATGCTTTCCAACCAACTTAATTCCAATGCAACCTCACTCCTTATCTGTTGTCTTCTTTTCCACACACTCTATCTCTGATATTGAGCACTTTATCCCATAAATATAGCACATCTTAAGACTTTATTTCTTCATATATATATATATATATATATATATATATTGTTTATACGTTATTTTTATAGATACAAATATATAAGTAAATGTTCTGTTTATAATAAACCGTATTAACAACATTTACCGGCTTGAATGCCCGAGAAATCTCAATGAAATTATGTATCCTCCGACAGGAATCGAACCCCTATCCTACTTTACTTAAATATTTGTATCTATAAAAATCTATTATGTTGTCTTCTTGATCCCTCTTCTTTTATTGTTATCGCACCTTAATAATGTTTCTCCTTTTCTTATTCTTTCACACTCAGTAACCCTTTGTGTCTTAGTGGCTTTACTGCCTTACCTGGGGTGAAATGATTAATAAAACTCTCTCTACGTACCTTCTGCTACAAATATCAACTGATTGTCTCTGCAATGACTCTTAAAACTAGAAAGGCTTTTAAAAGTTCAGAGAAATTTATTTATTTTCTCTGTATTTTCATTATTGATATTATGCACCATTCCATGCCCGGTGTGTAGTCTTTGTTCTTACAACGTGCAAATCAAGTTTTCTTGACGGTAACATCTATATTCAATCTGATGCCCTTGCACATAACAACTAGTTTGAATTTTCAGCTCCGCTTGTAATAAACAGAAACGGCCACATTCTTCACAAACACATTGAGTCACAGCTGAGTTAACAGCATCACATTTTCTAGTCACACGTTTTACAACGGCTTCATTGATGCATTCTTTATTTTTTATTCTTATTCCGACATTATTCCTTATTGCTTAAATGTTATATTTTATATCACATATTTAAGCAGACGCCCTGTTTTTGTAAACAATGTTACTTAGGTCTAGCCGCCTGGGAATTCATGAGACTTAAGTCCTTTTTAAGGCTCTCGAATGCAGAAGCCGGTAGATGTAATTATTGCTATCAAAATCAGTCCCAAAGACATTATTTAAAAATGAATTAAAAATTAACCGCTTATTATAATCAATGCTATAGTTATTATTTAATAATGTACAGTCTAAACACTTTCAGAAATGAATTAAAAATTAACCGCTTATCATAATCAGTACTATAGATATTAAAGTTGAGTCAATAGCTCCATCTACTTGCAAGGAATATTGGGTCACTGTTTCGTGCCAGAAGATTTTTCTCGTCTTGCACATTTACAAATCTACCATTCGTCTGTGCACTGAATACTGTTGCCATATCTGGTGTGATGTTCCTGCTATTCATCTTGAGGTTCTCGACAAAATCCAAAGAAGGATCTACAATGTAATCGATCCTGACTTGGCATCACGACTTCAGTCACAGACGTGATGTGGCTTCCCTCTGTCTTTTCTACAAATATTTTCATGACAACTGTTCGAATGAACCTACTTCCTGATGCCCCGACTACCTGAATTTAAGCGTGCTACTAGATTGGCATCGAGGTCCCACCCTTTTACCATTGGAATAGTTAAATGTAACCGCCACTTTTACTCCAAAATCTTTGTTTTCTCGCACTTCTCGACAGTGGAACTCCCGTTTACTTGCTTCCCTGAAAACTACAATCTTCATAACTTTAAATGCAACGTCAATCCCTATCTTCTGTCTTCTTGAACCCCGTTCATCTTTTATCCTTTCCTCAATGCCCCTCCCTATATCCAGTCTTTTCTCTCACTTTCTGTAACACCCCGCGTAGTAGAGGCATTTCCGCTTTGCTTGGGGTGAAATGATTAAATATATATATATATATATCAAACTGATCTTATTTTCCAGGTGTGAAAAAGTAAAGGAAACTTAAGGAAAGAATATCACAAGTGTTTTAAGTAGCTTATTTTTTTTTTTAAAATGTTCTCATTTTATTTTTTTTTTTATTTTTTTTATTTTTTATTTATTTATTTATTTTTTGAGTTGAATCCGATAAATCATAGGAAGAAAGTCATGTCAGAAACATGTATAAGTTTTGACTCCCGATAGTGTTATCTTTTTTTTTTCTTCTCCAGCAGCCATGTTTACGGAAGTTGATTCGTAGCTTGGCAAAGTCGATGGAGAAATTCAATAGACATAAAATGCCGAGTTTGTTTCATGCTTAAACGCAATCTTCAGGTCATGTGGGTGGCTCGACTATTTATAAATAAAGGTGAAGCATGAAAGAGACTATCGCCATACGGTGTTGACCTCAGTGTCAACTTTTATATTTACACACGCTCTATCCCCGATACTGAGTACTTTTATCCATAAATATGACATACCTTTATATGTACAGTGTAACCCGTATATAAGAGAGTTGTCGGTATCGGAGAAGAAGTCTCCTATATCCGGGTTTCTCTTATATCCGGGTTTGGTCTATTTTGTTTAGGTAAGAATGGGCTCTAATTTGGGACCAGAGAAAATCTCTCTTATATCCGGGTTTCTCTTATATCCGGGTCTCTTATATCCGGGTTACACTGTATATGTAATATTCACTCGCAAAAAACAATTATTTTTATAATCTCATGTTTCGGCTTTAAATTAGCTACAAAAGTTTGATAATCCGTAAAAGAAATAATCAATTTGTTTAATAATATTTCTTTTTTAATGTACGGTTATTCTTTAGTAAATGCGATTGTTTTGTGTGGATAAATTGACCAAAATTCATATTGTGTTGTCCCAAGATCTCATCTCACAATAGCCGCCATCAGACGAAATTAAGTATGTTTTTAGAAGTAGGTTATTATTATTATTATTTCCTTGATTTTATGTTGCATACATATTTCTTTCCGGGTCCCAAACGAGGATCTAATGTGAGAAACGGCTTCATGAATTTTTTCACTGATCATTTTATGTAAATTAAATAAATAAATAAAATAAGATCATATACATTTTACATAGACAAAGCCCTTCGTAAGGTCTGGGCTGTAATTGTGAGTACAATTTGTTTTTGCATTCCTTTAAGGATTCCTGGTAAACCAAAACCAGGAATCCCTTCAATTAATCTATTGGAACCTTTTCCTATCAATCCGAGTTTTCCAACAATAACTGAAGTTACTGATTTCCTCATCTGCCACATTTTTTTAGATTTTCATTTCAAGATCCTTGTATTTTGATAGATTTTTAAAAATCTACAAAATCCTTATTATTATTATTATTATTATTATTATTATTATTATTCCACAGGGGTGATTGTACTTTGGTTTCACGTGACTTGCTGCAGTAAGTAATGATATAATCTACATCTGAAAGCACACTTAATATTCTTTCCTCATCCCCTTCTCTTGTAGACTCACTAGGATCGAATGCTTCGAATACGCAACATAACTTTTGCCTAACTTATCCACTCACAATATTCATATAGGCGAAAGATAAAAAATTATAAAATATAATAGACTAAAAATGTCAATTGATTTTTAACATATCTATCTATCTATCTATCTATCTATCTATCTATCTATCTCCATCAATATATGATTAATACAAATATAAAATTTGTTATTTAGCTGATTGATGTTATATTCAGCAGCCGGACGCTAAAGTTTCGTAGACGATCCTTTTTGTAATCGTTCGGTCCATTCGTCAGGCAGGTCTCGGCAATGGATATATCTATTTTTTATTTATTAATCCGACATATTTTTTATTACGTTAAATGTTACTTTAGTGCATACCTATAAACGTTTAAAGTGATCGATAAATAAATAAGTATATATATATATATATATATATATATATATATATATATATATATATATATATGGCCACTCGTATTTGAAGATACCTGTCTATTAGGGCGGCTAGCCAATCCCTATTGCAAACGCTCACTTAATCTCATTTGTGTTTGTTCAACACCCACATTGTCAACCTAGGGTTCATACTGCAACTATGCTGAGCAGACCGTAGTTGCAATTTCTGGGAAAGTGCGTCTTATCTAGCGTGATCAACAATTTGAACAAGGCCAGCACTCTCAAGCCCTCAGTAACCCACGATAACGTGTGACTCCGTGCTAGCACAGTTATCGACAGCTTCCAATGGTTCCGTCTACCCAATTTCACTTACAAGACCGTGCTATGTTTTCCAGGCATTTTCCAAATGTGCCGCACACTGGTATCGTCCTTCCATATATATATATATATATATATATATATATATATATATATATATATATATATATATATAAATGGGATATATATTCATTTTTATATATCAAGAACAATATGTGGGAAAATGTACGAGAAAGTGGAAAAATGTTTTATTGTGACGCATTTCCTCCTTTAAGACATCACCTGGTCTTAATTGGTTACGTTGATGCGACTATACATGTGCACGAACGATGAATGTTAGGCAATTTTAATTTAATGAGACTGACCGCAATTTTGCCAAATAAATTTTACTTTGATCAAAGGAGGAAACAATTCGCTAAGATGAACACTTTCAGAGTTTGACTTGATCGCAAGTTGATCTCCAGTAAATTTAAGTCCTGGATTCTACAACAGTTCATCATTCCCGATAGATCTTCTTTCATCACAATTAAGATTTCCAATAACAAAAATGATGGAAAAAAAAAGGAAAAGAATTAAATCGCCGAGTTCGAATTCCAGTCGAATCCATTACATTCACTTACGTGCTAATGCCCTTGGGAAAGGTGTGAATCCTCTTCTTCTCCCTCCAGCTATGGGTAAATAGCAGGACAGACCGGGTTCTATAGCCTTGGATGGCAACTGGTCTAGAAGAAGGACAACTCTGAATTCAAAACCTGCGGAGGGTTGTTTGGGGACCTTGTGGCACGTCGCACACCAGGTCTTTGTAATCGGCCCTTCAAAAAGTGTGGATGGTCCTGCACGAAGCCTTCACCAATATAATTAAATCTCATGTGCTGTTGTCGGGCTGTCAGTTTCTTAGGAACTGATCTGCTTGACCCTCATACGTCGAATTCGACGGGAGAGTCGAATATATATACATAAAAACTTTTTGACACTTTGTCTTACATATACATATATACAAATAAGTTTGATCAAAAAGAACTGACAAGATCTGCCTGTTTAATTTCTTATTATATTTTTTCTCATTTTCGGATAAGGTGTTGACAATTGTGCTCAAAGTTGTGGATACATTTCGAGCAGTTTATCTACAACTTCTTGCACAAAACTCAACACTTTATCCGAAAATTTGATAAATATAATAATTTAAAAAAATGAAACCGACACACATTGTCGCCTCTTTTTAATCAAACATATTTGGACGAATAATTGCTGCCTAAATATACCTTATTCAGCTAGGGCATCTCGACGTAGTGTAATGGTTAGAAAGATCGTTTCGCTAGATGAATTAGGACTGCGTAGTAAGTTCGATCCTCACTGGGTGCCACATACTTGCGCCATATCTAAGCCGCGCTTAGAAAATCACTATACCTTATTCTGATATGCAGTATATATTTATTTTTATTTGTTGGCTTCGTTTGATACCATTTTTTTTTTGTTCCTTATTGTCGTCGGCGTCTTTGTTATTATTAATGACGTCATTTGTGTTGAAATGGTGTGTCCTACTGTGGCAGTTAACTGTTTGAACATACTTTAAACATATGTCCGGGCACTAAAAACTTCTTAACAAATAAATCTTTCCTACATATCCTCATAATCTGCACTCCATATACACGCCTCTTACGTTTGTGCATCATCATTCAGTAACCTTTTTCGTGACGCGGATCTTGTATTGGGTTAGCAATTAGAAAAAAAAATAAAATTGAAACCTCCCTGTGCACTTTTGCAATCTAGAAATAGAGTAACTCACAGCGGTGGCGAAAACGAAACATTAATATATCATCTTGTTAAGAAGATGGTGTAGAGTCAGTCCTCCATTTATAGAAGACATTCTCAATCCTCTTGGCAATTCTGAAAACCGCCCTGTTGTCAAGTGGTTCATCCTCATTCTAAAACGTAAAACGGAAGCAAAAATAGAAAGACGCTGAAAAGAATGCAATAATTAAGCCAGAAAAGATAACACGAGTCATTGATAAAATAATTCAAGTAGGGAGAGGAAGAAATTTGGACCTTATCTCTTTTTTTCATTAATTGTTCAGAAAATAAAAGTCTCAAGAGCCACTCAAGGTAGAAGCTTACTGCCTGAGGTCGTTGATCGAGCAGAAGAAGAGACCGTAAGAAGCGAAGTTTATGAGGATATGCCGGAAAGATAACTTAACCCAAAAGGAGTTAAGATTGTAGCGATCGGGAAAGCACCCTCTCGGGAGTCTGTTACATAAAGCAGCTGTTTTTGTTCAAATGGAACTTCCTTATTACTAATGTGATACAAAGGGAATGGGGGTGATTCGTCCACAGGGCTTGGCTGGTCTTAGCTGTGAATATCAAGAGTGATGGAACGAATATAGAACAATGGCTATGAATGGCTCATTCCTTTCGTATTCCATTGGTGAGATATAAGTTCCATTCGAGCAGCTTCTTTCTGGAACTGACTCCAAAGTGAATGCATCCCAGATTGTTACAATCTTAACCTGTTCAAGTTTAGGGCTAACCGTTATCTTTCCCATATATCAGCACAAACAGTGCCTTTTATTCTGTAACCCTCTACCGCAAGTGGCTCTCGGGTCTTTTACATTGTAACAAAAAAGCTAAAAAACGAAAACATTAATTTAAAAACTTGAATCATGTCATTAAGTAACTTCGTCAAATCGAATTACTTATGAATGTCTTACATGACACCAAACACATTCAGAAAAAAAAATCAGCTATATACAGCCGCCTTCTCAGATCAATGATTAAAAATATGTTTGAGCGAATGTATCCCGTGGGTCATAGTGGGAGCATTCTTTCTTCAAACCCCATGGACCGGTGCTACAGAATCACAAAGAACTGTAACAAATAACAGAAATCGCACCACTTGAGGACTTTCAATAGTAGCAACAGATAAAATGGTTAACACATGTAACTTGAAGTGAAATTAAATACAAAGAGACTTTTGATGTTAGCCGAAACCAATGTTCGCGACAGAGTCTCGGAGCCTGGTGCAAAGGATATAAGATCACATCTCTGAGCTAGACGAGAATAAAAGGGTCGGCAAGAGTGACGAACAGAGACGCGGCCGCCGGAGAAACTATGTGTGCCGTGTGAAGAAGTAGTTAAGAGGTCATATTTCTGCCATGCTTAGGGTCTCGAAAAACAAAGATTTACACTGACCTATTTCTAATATTAGTACATCACTTAGCAGTTTCTGACTTCAAAACTACCTCACCTAGACTTTCTCCAGATTACTACCAGTATCCGCCTTAGAAAAGAACATTTTTGTGACACTGAATATTAAAGGACTCACTTTAAAGCAAATGAATAAAAATATATACGTTTTTTCCCGAAATTCCGCTAAATAAATACAAAGAATAACCACAGCGTAATGAATAAGAACTCAGAATGAGAAATGGGAAATTCGAGTTCAAATACCAGCCGTGTTCGTTGTCTTCTCTCAAAAAGAAATGGAAAAATCCTTAGAGGAGATAGTAAAGAAGATATTGACATTTCACACTACTTCAAACAAAATGTTACGAGGAAAGCCCTCGTCAATATTGGAAAGAACGTTAACATTTATTGCACTTGAGAAACCTATTTTTCTGAAGAAAAAAAAAGCTTCAAGCAAATGTAGGACTTAGCGAAGCAATCTTTCTTTAAATCCCGTGGACTACCGCTACAGAATCACAAAGCACTATACCAAAGCACAATACTAAATAGCATAAACGACACTACTTGAGGACTTCCAGTATCGGCAACAATTTAACACATGTAACTTGAAGTAAAACGGAAGACACAATGAAGATGCTGACAGATATTCCACACTACTTCAAACAAAAGGTTAGGAAGGAAACTCGAAAGAGCAATAACAGTTTGTAAACTTGAGGGAGCTATTTTCCTGAAAATTTGCTTTAATAGAGAGATTTATAAATTTCAGTCGATAGTAGCACTGCCTGTTCGGTCAATGAATATCGAATGTCTCCTTGTAAGGAAACAGTTAATATTACTATTACCATTAGAAAATGACAGTGGAACTCTGCATTTTTTGTATGAAGTGTAGAACACTCCTGCGCTTTTCCTAAAATATCTCAACAAGTGTTTATTTTAAGCTAATGCTTAGAACAGGTCTTTCGCGTATTTGTGTATGGAACATAATTATTTGTTGATAAGGCAGAAATTCTTTTCAATGCCGTTACTCTTTGAAATCAAGATTGCATTATGACTCGCAGTTTTCGTTGCTATTGAAGATTTAGAAGAAAAATTGTATAAAGGCTGAGATAAGTGTCGCCATAAATATGTCAAGTACAAGAAACGGGGCGGGACAGATGAAAACAAACACGCGCCAAGGACACCTTTTTTATTTGAATGAAAGAGTCGATAAGAGAAAAACTCGACACTAACATAACGGTTAGAGCTTAACAATATTGACTTGAATTTTTATCATTATTATTATTATTATTTCCTTTGATTTCTGGTATATACTCATTTCTTTCCCAGTCCTAACCAGAGACCTAAGGTCAGAAATGGCTTCATAACATTTTCCACTGATCAGTTTTATAAACCTCAAAAGTGGAAGGAAATGTGTATATAACAGAAGTCAAGGGAAATAATCATAAATTTTAGTTGTTTCTTATCACTACTTATGCTTTCTGAAAAAAATGAAAGTCTTGGACATTAAGAAATAGTGACCTTCGTAGTTTAACATAAAGCAGGCTCCCCGAGGAATGCTGGATTTCTAATTCAATATACGTGTAAACAATTCTATACATATTTTAAATATGTCATGACGATTGCCTTCAGCGTGAAATAGACTGTCGCCTTTGGGTGGTGACTTCAATATCCACTTTTATATTTACATACGCCTTATCTCAGATATAGAGCACTTTCTTTAACCCATATATATAATATGCCTTAAAGCTTATATATATATATATATATATATATATATATATATTGATAAATAATACTGCTTAAATACATCTTTCGACAAGTATCACATTCAATTTCGCCTTGGAATTATACCCGAAATTAACTGAAAGGAAAAAAATGACATCTATGCCTGAAGATGGTGAATGTTTTCACCGAAAGTACTTGCGAACAATATGGACCGAACACCTAATCCATTGTACAATTAATAAAAACAAGGATCGTGTCATTCAGCGAGTGGTCAATAAATTAAAGCCTTCTTAATCTTTTAGCGAAGTTAATTCGCCATTCATTACATTAACTTTATTGATTTATTCTTTGAACATAGATAGATAGATAGATAGATAGATAGATAGATAGATAGATAGATAGATAGATACGAGTTTCATTGAAGATGACTAGCAAAGCACTGCGATTAAGATTTTTATTGAATGTTTCTTGCATTTGTACAACTGATTTCTTTTCTGGACATAGAGTGTGTAAAAACTGTTCAAATTATCTGTAGACCCGACCGCTTTCGACTAATTTATTAGCAGTTATTAACAGTTTTTGTTTCTTTAATTGAATATGTAGATTATTTTCTACGTATTTAAATACAGATATATACTTATGCCGTGATGTAAATTCCCTGTGGCCCTTCTATAAATACTTTCATGGTAATTGTTCTGATGAGCCGTCTCCTGTGGTACCGAGGCTTATGCATTTAAGCGCAGTAATATATTTTACAGTTGAAATTGCTATATGTAACCGTATGTTCTATGTTAACAGTTTTCTGAGACCAGATTCTTGTGAAGGTAGAGCATACAGGAAAACGACCATTTTCCAGCATCTTGAGTGTGTAAGAACTCCACTCAATCTAGACTTCAAGTGGAACTTGTACAATCCAATCCATCATTAAAGATGCAGGAAAAATGTTCATTTCCCTTTTAATACTTCACTAAGGACCTGACTCCTCTTGCTATCCTCTACATTTATAAGTGTCAGATCAGATGCAAAGTGGAGCACGGTTATCATATTTGAGCAGGAGGTGTCCAATTCTCTTTTTCCAATTTCGACAGAGTCCAAAAGTGTATCCCCGTTTTTGTGAGTGACGAATTATTTTCCACCCTGCCACCCCTCTCTCACAGACGAGATGTCGCAAGCCTCTCACTGTTCTATTGCTACTAACATGGAAAGTTCTTAGACGAACTACATTCCACCATTTCTAACCTTCAAGTCTCGGACTCGCCATGCTACGCTTATTGCAGTGAATCACCCTCATTCCTTACGTATTCCATTGATGAGAAACAGCTTCTTCCCGCGAACCACTGCTACGTGGAACCGACTCCCAAGAGGTTCTTTACCCGATCACTACAATCTTAATCGGTTGAAGTCTAGGGTTAAACGTTATCTTCGAAGAATATTCGCTTAAACTGTACCTCTATACTTCGTAATGACCCTCTACCTCAAGTTGTTCCCCGGTGTTATACAGGGGTACACTCCACTGACAAAAAGAACCAATAAAAACACGTCTTGTTAGGTTTATTACACTTACAACATCCACTTCTAGATAATGTTTGAGATTATCGTAAGTACTTCAGCAAAAATATGAACTTTGAGTAGTTTATCCACTATGTTGATTGTTGGTTTGAGTTTGCAAATTGTAAAATGCAGCAAGAAATTTCAACTTCTTAAAAGAAAATGAGATTAGGGTACCTCTCTCCCAATTAATTTCTTAAAAGAAAAATGTGGTTCAGTACTTATCTTCCAATCAATTTCTTAAAAGAAATATGTAATTCGGGTACATATCTTCCGATCAATTTCTCAAAAGAAAAATGTGATTTGCGTACCTATCTTCCGATTAATTTCTTAAAAGAAAAATAAGATTGGGGTACATATCTTCCGATCAATTTCTCAAAAGTAAAATGAGATTGGGGTACCCATCTTCCGATTAATTTCTTCCAATCGTTTCTGCCATTCATAGTCCTTCCTTTCTGATTTCGGCGTTGTCTGCGAGTTGATCAAGCTAGGTTCTTGCCTTCTTGTTCCACCTCTTAATATTTTCTCCTCAATTGGATCCTTTTATATATATATATATATATATATATATATATATATATATATATATATATATATATTCTGCTGCTCGGTAAAAATGGCAGCGGAAAAAATGACAGGGTAAAAATGGCAACGGTAAAAATGGCAACGGTAAAAATGGCAAAAGTGGATAAATAGGAAAAAATGGCAATTCGACAACAGAAAATTATGACCGTTCGAGAAGGATGGGTCTAAGCTCCCATCCTTCTAGTTTAAAATAGGGCCCCCCGCCCACTCAATATTTTAAAATAAATATTTTTAAATAGATATTTACTCTAGTGGGGGCGGGGAGCTAGGCTCCTTCTTCTCTTGTTTTAAATAGGGGCTAAGTTCCCGCTCCTAGTATTAAAAACATTTTTTTTTAATTTTCGATGTCGATTTTTAGAAGTTTTATTGGGTGGGGGCGCTAGGTTCCTACTCCTAATTGCAGTAAAAGCACAAATCGTAGCGTGTTTAAGTGAATTTGACGACTATAATTAATTTTATAATTGATAGTTGACATTAGGATTAGATGTGTATATATATCTTAGTTGATATTAGGATTAGATGTGTATATATAAGTATGTATATGTGTCTGCATACATCGATGTTTGCGTTAGTACGATAACAAAACGACGAAGTTTCCCCCACCACTTCAGCAATAACACCAATACACGCAATCTACATAAACCCAAATTTTAAAAAAAAATTAAATTTTGTCTGACGATCGCCAAAGCGTGAAACCCAGGGTCACAAACTCGCATCTATCAAACAAATATATATATATATATATATATATATATATATATATATATATATATATATATATATATATATATATAAAATAAAATATATTATATATATATATATATATATATATATATATATATATTATGTATATATATATGAAATAAGTGTATTAGTGTATATATATATATATACGTGTATTAATATATATATATATATATATATATATATATATATATATATATTTATATTTATATAATATATATATATATATATATATATATATATATATATATATATATATATATATAAAATATATATATATATATATATATATATATATATATATATATATATATATATATATATTAGTGTTGGGACGATTAATCGGAATCAGGAATCGGAAAAATCGCAAAGGCGAAGGTTAGCAATCCCATTCAAATAAAACGTTTTTCTTTTAATTGGAATGTTTTTTCTTACAAATAATCAAATAAAACTTTTTATAATAGAAATGTTTTCTTTGAAAATATTTTTTCAATAGTTTATTTATTATTTTTTATAATTGGAATGTTTTCTTTTTGTGTGAAAATACTATTTAAATAGTTTATATTGAAAACATTTTTAAATACTTTATTCTATTTTTAAATAGTCTAATAATTTTTTTATAAATAGAAATGTAGCTAAATTTAAATCTATTAAAAGTCATAGTAATAATGTATCCAATATATTGTTTTTTTATTCGAATGCATTACTGATTCCCACGTGTTCAAACTAGTGAAATTAAAAAAAACAACAACTCTAAGTGTACAAAATTGATGAGGAACTGTTTTCCGATAAACACCGCTTAATGTCGGTTTCTGATTTCAATATCGGAAGCCGTCATCAGGTGGACCTAAAATTGTTTTTTCCCAAGTTTTTCAGTGTGTTCAGACGTAATCGCCTAAAAAGTAAAATCTCATGGGAGGGGGGAGCTTTAGCTGAATATTCTTTTTAATTTGACAAACTTCTCATGTTTTCCATTATATATTGTATCCAAGATTTTAATAAACTCATTGTGAGATATTCATCTATATTCTTTTTCCTTTTGCCATTTTTCTTATTTATCCATTTTTGCCATTTTTATTTTTACCGTTGCCATTTTTACCGTTGCTATTCATACAAAAAACAGATTAGTGAAGTTAATGATATAAATGGCGAGAATACATCTTTGCAAACAAATTTATTAAAATTATATTAACCCACGAACATCTAGAAGAATGTTGTGATCCCTGTTTTTATTAAATTCAACTTGTATAAGGTCTTTTTTTTTGCTCGTACTTTCATCTGTTCATACAGACATCAGGCATGGAAATTGATTTGTTTTTTTTAAAATGCATCCAGGTAATAACAGGACACGAAAGATTAGATGTAAATCGAAATATGTTTTTTTAAAAATGTGTTATTGTTAGGGGCTAAGTTCCCGCTTCTAGTATTAAAAACATTTTTTTTTAATTTTCGATGTCGATTTTTAGAAGTTTTATTGGGTGGGGACGCTAGGTTCTTACTCCTAATTACAGTAAAAGCACAAATCGTAGCGTGTTTAAGTGAATTTGACGACTATATAATTAATTTTATAATTGATAGCTGACATTAGGATTAGATGTGTATATATATATACGCTAAGGTTAAATTTTTTGAAAATTTAAAAGAGAGTGCGTTTTTTTACTA
>CAHIKZ030002933.1:1030000-1372500 GCA_903632075.3 Acanthosepion pharaonis | reverse complement strand
ATTGTAATTCACACACATTTCTGATGTCTTATCAAGGCTTGACAAGACATCAGAAGTGTTGAAACAAAATGGCTATTTTTGTAGTGATTTTATAATATATTTACGTTATAATTTTCGAACAAATAATTATATTTTCCCTACTCTGTATTGAGCACACTTTTAAGAACAGTATTTTTTGTTTATTGGAATTTATTCCGTATACACCAATCCTATACTTGGATATATATATATATATATATATGTATGTATGTATTTATAAAGGTAAAAGACAATATGGAAACTAATAAAATAATAGGGAAATTATCCGACGCGGACTTTTTCAAGGCAAAAACGAAATTAATTTACTAAAACAAAGTAACTATTAACAACAAAACAAATATCCTTAGCAACTGGAAGAATTTAGAAAACGCTACTATATTCATATTATCAAATGAAAATTACGTCTAGTACTGTCACGTGTGGAAATATTGTTTTCATTGCTGTATTGACGGATTCAACCATTTTCTTTTGATTTCTTAATACAGTTGTGTACAATTGCTTGGGAGAATAGTAATTGTTAGGAAAGGTGATATTGGGAAAAAAAAACCTTGGCGTAGATTAATATTTGGATAATATTCAATGGCGGCACTCTCGAGGATTTTCCTTCTGAGTGAGTTTTTTTTTTTTTTTTTTTGAGTGTAGCATTATTAAAATCAAAATTGTGGTTGAATTTATTTCTATGTATGACTAGTGCATTAGTTAAGTTATAAGTTAATTAGTTAATTCTGAGAAATTTTTCATATATATGCATGCAGTCAATGATGCCTGAGATGGCTGTTTCTATAACAAAGCTCCCTCACATTCTCGTTCTCATGCTTACAATACTGAAAGTATGTGTAAGCATGAGAACGCCCGTGGCTGGGACTGACCCCAGGTGAACACCCTGGTGCACCCGGCTTCTTTGGTCTGCTGTAAAATTTGTGAGCAATCTGTATTCTGGTATCATATACCAATTGTATAATGATTAAGGTGTGAGATAGCTCATAAAACGTACTGAAAAAAAATCGTTACTTCTACGAAATTTCTTCAATCACTAATTTCCAGAGTAAGAAGATTCAAGACAAAGAAACTCTTGTCTATATATTTTATAAGCTACACCAAGACGATCCTTGTTTCATGAATATCCCCCCACAAAAAAAAACAGATTGACCTACTATTCAATTTACTGCCAGATTAAAATAAATCGAAAACAAAAACAAAACAAATTAACTCCCGATAACCCATCAGCCGTTCTAGAACAGTCTTTACTTATATCTCTGTATTAAATGCGAATGTCAGTGTGTCACTATGTCACACTTTTTCATTTAAAGGGACTCAACTTTCTAACTTTCAATAGCTCAGCTTCTATATAATAAATGCAAATGTCAGTGTGTCATAACTTAATCAACTTTACTCCTAGAGGCCGTAGCCCAACATATTATATTATTTTGGAATCAGACCGACTTCGTGAGCAAACTAAAAACATTCCGTGTCGGATCCGAACCCGTACTCCTGAAATTTTAGATTCACAAGTTTTCATTGCTACGATTGATTTCGGTGCTTTTTCTACGTGATTTTTAAGACGATATTTTTGGAAGATAACAATTTTTATAACTTTAAAAATAAATTTGGGAATAATCGAAATTAATTGCAAAATCCAGCGAATGTCACCGCTGAAATAAGAATAATTGCTTGTACAGAAAGTAAGGACCTACGTACATCAAATTTTCTTTATATTAAGTGGCGACAGAAGAATTTATCGTTGAGCTTTTTAAGGCATGCTTAAATATTAATGCCATACTTAAATGCAGCGATTAATTTTGAGTTGTTCTGTAGTTTATTGTTGCCTATCGCATCTACTCCTTCCTACCTATTGTGATTAAGGCCCAACCAAAAACTCTCCACAGGGGCTAATTAATACTACCCGACATTTTTAAACCATCATCTGATTTACTGACAGAGTAAGAGAACATACAACTTGCAAAAATATTGCAAAGCTCATCTCAACGATAGATTCACTATACTCTTTTTCGTAGAAGAAACTTGGTTTACTAATTGTTGCTTAAATTAAATTTACCATCTGCAGATGACAATCAACAGCACCTTCAGAAAATAGGTAGAATTTGCCTCAGCATGCCTGAAACACCGGTTCTCCTACGATTATTGAAGTTAAGCAACGTCGAGCCTGGCCAGTATCTAGATGGGTAACCGACTGAGAATGCCAGGTGCAGTAAGCTTGGGTGTGCAGGTAATGTAATGGATAACGTATCGGAATTGGAAATCGACTCTCTAATTTCAGTTGTGGAGGGGGTGCAGGACGACTCATCACCGCCATCTTAACGTCACCGACTCATGTCCATGACAGCTCAGCTCCAGAACAACTCGACACCAGCCTACTCAGCGCGAGGACAACTCAACGACATGCAAACTATTTTTTCGTCGAATTTTTAAAAACAAATAAAAGTAATTTATTAAGGATCATTTTTTTTTTAATACATGACTTTATTTTTTAATTTTAAAATTTATTGAAAATTGTATGCGATTCCCCTCAAATATTCAATTGGAGACCGTTGGGAAAAAGAAGAAAGAATCTGCAAAAGTCTCTCTTCTGTGTTGTAGTAAGGGCCAGTGAAACTCTTTATTTTCAAGAATGGACTGATCCATTCATGATAAGTATCCCTGGAGATAAAAAGAGAAGATATTACTATTGCAGCGACTTGTCAGGCTGAGTATTGAATACTACTATCACGAATCACTCTGTCGAGTTAAGTGTTGTGTCTTGCCAGACCCCACATCACAACAATCTGCCTTCAATTTAGGGGCAAGAGAAATGATTTTCATTTGCTCGACTTGCTTAATTGCTTTAAAAATGCATATTGGTTTCTTTGCATCTTTCGCAGCACCGTAATGAATCTTCATCTTGTGGGGTCCTCCATCCCCAGGTTTGTGTGTCGTCTTCTATTTGCTTCAGCGTGGTTATTTCTCCGATCTTGACAATTAAATACCAGTCAGTCAGATAGACTGGTGTAACTAATAAATCACGAAGGCAAACACCCAAATTTTCAAAATCTCGACGATTCAAAACCTAAGAGATGTGCACACACCATAGCATGTTTGAAACTATGAATTCGACGCCAGCGTTGAGTTGTCCTCGCGCTAAGTGGACTGAAGGTGCGTTGTTACGGAGATGAGTTGGCTGGTGTTGAGTCGGCGGTGATGAAATATTCCTCCCGCAGCTGAGTTTCTTACATTTACTTGTACGCAAATAAACTTGGGAAAGGTATAAATCCACCCATTCTCCCCCCCCCACTAGCTATGGGTTACGTAGTTGGACTTGTATCTGTAAATACTTATTATCTGAAAACGACAAAATATTCTTACAATATAAAAATACTTTCTAAGTTTAAATATTCTGTTGATAAAGGTTGATAAACCGTAAAAATTAAAGCAACCCAAACGTACGGCATTCCAAATGAATCTACTAAGAAAACAGCACTCGTTTTCTTACCAGAAGCAAGTGTACTGATGATGAGAAGAGTCATTCTGATGGCATAGCTAGTCATAGTTTGTATAAGAATCCGTAGCACCTTCTTTGGTCAAAATCCAGTTCTTTGGTGGTGAGACTGGTGTGACCTCTCCAGGGCACACTCCTGGGTGATGGTGTACCGAGGCCATGCGCTTGCGAGACCACGTGGCTCCTATCTCAAATATAATATCCAAAGGAATACAGGCTTGGCCGTCTAAGTCGCCGAAAGTCTATTAGTTTTGACAGCCAATCGACTTCGGTGCTCTACTCCGGATTTTTTGTCTAGAGTTACTTCCATGGATATGGCCACAAAGCAGCGGAGATTTAAAATCAGGATTTTTCTTCCCTTAGATGGTCTGCCTTCCATAACTGACGAACTCCATCAATCCGAAGCAGCTGGCTATGAGGCACCGGTAGTCCGCACCCGCCTATTCTCTATCATATTACGTAATAAAATGCAAGATTATATATATAGATTGGCCTAGCCTAACATATATCTTGGAGATAAAAAAAAATAGCCGAGCCTAGAATAATTTTAGATATACTCTGGGATGGGAATATATTCTGGCTGCTACAACGATGTGGTCAAGTTACAAGTTCTTTTCATAGAAGTAGTCTTTCGAGGTTGTGTGCATTAATAATCAAAATTAAGTAAATAATCGGGGGTTTCACCGTGGAGTAGTTGCTAGGAGGATATGTTGTGTGTGTGTGTGTGTGTGTGTGTGTGTGTGTGTGTGTGTGTGTGTGTGTGTGTGTGTGTGTGTGAAAGAATCAGAAATAGAACCATCGATAAGCAGCGAGTACAGAAGAAGAGTAATCAGGGGGACAGTAGATAGCGATTGACATTGCATTTACATTAAAGATTAAAGTTGGCTGGAAAACATGGAGCCGGAATAGATTTCCACATGAGAGAAGTGCGAGAAAAGAAACAGCTAGCATAGAACTTACGCTTACACCTAACCAATTCAACTGCATTATGATGGAACCTCGTTACCAGTGTAGTACTTTGCTTATATTCATGACGTCTAGGTACTATAGCGAAGAGCGATATTTATTTCCGTTTCAATACAGAAAATGTAGCACAAGGCCAAAAATGGGGAATGGAGTCTTCTTCTGTCTTAAATTTAAACTTAGCTAGCAACAAATGCTGACTCAAACATACAAACAATATTCCTAACACTAAAACAACACATTCTTACTTACCTTTCTTACTACATCCACCATAATAATTCATGGTCTCTATAAAAAAAACCTAACTAGTCCCCATATGTACAATTCACTGTGTGTGTCGGGAGTAAGGGGTGAATAAAACAAAAATTTAAAAACTAGCCCCAATGAGTATTTACAATATACGAAACAAAATAATATTAGTAATAAAAAACAACCACAATCCTATACTATAGCAAAGAGCTCATCCGAACAATTACTATGAAAGCATTTATAGAAAAGTCACCAGGAGGCAATCTTACAGCGATGTTAAAGATTGAATTTCAACAGACGTTCAAAGCAGTGAGCTTCGCCGGGAATGCAACCACTCATTGTGACGGGAAAAAGCTCAAGGTGTGATCAGTTACCAGTTATTGGAAGGTACAAGCCAGTTTTTTTTTCCCATTGAGTTCTTCTAGATCAGCGGGCTGCCAGATCAGGACCAATGGTATTATTGATTCTTCCTTAGATTTTATCAAGGTTCTCTAGATATGTAGCAAGAGCGCTGGACTATATGTGGCAGCAATATTCTAAGCATGGACGAATGGTGGACTTCTAGATATGCAATGGATTCAATATAGTCTTTCCACTTCATGTCAGCCGAGAACGTTAGCCTTAGAAGGCGCAACGAGTCACTTTCCTGGAGGTTAGCATCAGCCATGCAGGAATGCATAAAGGGGTCTCTCAGATGATTAATAGAGAGCAACGTAGTTTTGGAGGCGTTAAAATTAACAAGCTATCCTTTTCCCTAGTTAACAATAGACTGAAGATCGTTATTGACATCAGTCGCCAATTTGACCTTATCGAGCCGATCGGATTGGCTAATATTAACGATATAATTACCATTGCCAAAAATCACGATGTTCAGAGCCTTATAGCTGATCTTCGCGCTGATCTAGAGGAACTCAATGGGAAAAAAAAACTGGCTTGTACCTTCCAATAACTGGTAACTGATCACACCTTGAGCTTTTCCCCGTCACAATGAATGGTTGCATTCCCGGCGAAGCTCACTGCTTTGAACGTCTGTTGAAATTCAATTTCAATTTAGAACTTAACTAAAACTCTTATTTAAGATCCATAGCTAAAAATGTAGGAAATATTTCCGGTCCCTTGTACTGCTCTAAGAAAATAGCTGATTCCTTCTGCCATATTTTATCTTTAGTAGTAGTAGTAAAGCTGGCCATTCGTATTCGAGGATACCTGTCTACTAGGATAGACAATCCCTACTGCAGACGCTTGCTTAGGCGCATTTGTGTTTATTCAACACCCACAGAGTCCACTCGTGGTTTATCCTGCATCTATGTTGAGCTGACTTTAGTTACAGTTTCTGGGAAAGAGCGTGTTATCTAGCGTGATCAACAATTTGAACAAGGCCAGTACGCTCAAGCCCTCGGCCACGATGACTTGTGACTTTGTGCTAGCACAGCTATCGATAGCCCCCAAGGGTTCTGTCTACCCATTTTCACTCACCAAGCTTAGGTCAACCCGTGGAATGGTTTTCAGGCACTATCCAAAGATGCTGCACGCTGGGATCGACTCCTCCAGTCCGATAACATCAGGAAATCACCTTAATGATAAATCGACCATGGCGAGATTCGAACCCGGGTCTCATTGTTAGAATGCAAACCTTCTAACCACTCAGCTACATATATTTTATCTTTACAAATGTCATGTTAAACAAAAAATGAATTATTGCTGCCCTATCTGTCTTAACGGTAAATCTGATCAGTCCGATAAGGTAAGATTTAAGCTCATTTGGTAGCTGATCTTAAAAATGACCGACAATATTTTATTAACTGGGGCAAGAAGTGGCTTGTAAACCTTAACGCCTTCAAAAAGAAACTGCTCTCTTTTAATCGTTTTTTTTTTTTTTTGCCTTCCATCAGCTTAACTGATGCTATCGTCCAGGAGAGTTACTCATTGCGTATTCCCGGTCCAGGTTTCCTGCTGACATGAAACGGAATCGACATATCGAATCAATTGCTAAGTTTGCTGCTAGGAAAGTTGGTATACTGTGTCAGGATAGACAAGTTTTCTCGCCAGAATCTATCTTACATATTTACAAGTTTGACATTCGTCCATGCATTGAATATGACTGTGACATCTGATCTGGTGTTTCTGCTATATAATTAGAGATTCTTGATAAAATCCAAATAAGAATCTGCAATGTTATCGATCCTGACATGGCGCATCACCTTCAGTCACTTTTCTCACCGCCGTGACGTAGCTTCCCCAAGCCTTTAATTATAAATATTGTCTTGGTTATTGTTCCGATAAAATTCCTCTTTGGTACCTCGACCTTTACGAATTTAAACGCAGTACTAGAATGACAACATTTTATAATTGAAATAGCTAGTTGTAACCGTAAGTTTTATGTTAACAGTTTCTTCTCTCGCGCTGCTTGCTTGTGGAACTCTTTTTCAGCTTCTTGCTTTCTAATCAAGTCTGACGTTTACTTAAAATTTAAATGCAATGCCAGTCGTTATCTTCTGTCTTCTTAATTCCTTTTGTTTTATAGCTCTCTCTCTTTAATGATATTTTTTTCTCTTTTGTTCCTTTAAACTCAGTAAACTCTATTAGCTTTATTACCTTGTTTGAAGGGAAATGTTTTATAAAATCTTCATTTTCCAGCCATGATAGAGTTAAAAATCGTTTACGCTGTCTTGAAGTGGATGATTTATGTTTTTACTCTACTGTTTCTTTCCAATACATGCAAGCCTATTGCTACCATGTCACTATGTGCTCTGTTCTTTATACTTACAGCTAAAAGTCGCCATGCTACGTCCAAGGAGTCAAATCATACACATTTCCTCCGTATACCATTTGTAAGGATGAAGTACCACTCAGACAACTTTGTTTCCTAGTAGTGTTACTTTGTTGAACATATTCCTGCGTGGACGCATCGCCGGATAGTACAATCTTCATTTCCTCAAATCAAGGATTAATTGTTATCTATACTCCTTATCCTCATGATTTCACATACTTCTATCTCCTCTTGTATTTATATCACATATATTATAACTCTCTATCTTGAGTGGCTCTTGGACCTTGTATTTGGTGGATATTACTATGAAAAAAAAAGCACGAAGGTTACGGATCGCTATTTATAACTAGCAATAAGAACATATAACAAATCTCAGATCCAAAGGCATTAGAAATAGAAAGGAGTGTCTTGGTCTAAAACCTGATCTTCTTCGACACGTTATCTTCAAGTCAAGTAGAAGGAGCTTTAGTTACAAACCAGCCTAGACTTTGGTGTTGGCTCCGGCTATCTGTACTACATAATAGAAAGTTACCCACCCGGATAACCCACCCTTTGTGATGGGTCTACAGTGTCAACCATTGTTTAATGTCACGATACTGAAAATGTTGCCTACCCGAATTACAGTCTATTGTCATCGTCTTTAAATATAGTATTTGCTGTCCGCCTGCGCCGCGACAACTAACCTCTCCAGTAACCATGGAGATAATCTTTCAGTTTTCTAAAATAAAAAAAAAGCACAAAACAAAAAAACACATACATACAAAAAAGCAGGTTGAGTGAATGCATTTGTCCTATTTTTCTTTCTTTTCTTTATATTTTTCCCAATATTTTCCGCAGTATCAGTGTAGTCATTTTTAAATATTTGTTCAATCAATACACAGCCCAAGAGCCACCCAAGGTAGAGATCTACTGAATGAATTTCTAATATCAACATAAGAGGAAGAGATTAAAGAAAGTCACCTTATGAAGATATGTTAGAAAGATAACGGTTCACCCTCAACTTGAACAAGTTAAGTTAGCGTTCGTGAAGCATCCACTCGGGAGTCTGTTCCACAAAGTAGCCGTTCTTGGGAAGAAACTGTCCGAATGAACTTCCTTCTTGCTAGTAGAATACGAAAGAAATGGGGATTATTTGTCCCAGTGAGTATGACGGGTCTTAGCAGTTGAGTTCTGAATTTTGAACTAAGAGATCTAGCTCATCAGAATATTTGCCACAGAAATAACGCCAGACACAATACAAGGCAAAAGAGCCTCTCAAGGTAGAGTGTCATTGCATGGAGTTGTTTTATGGGCGTAGGAATCGTAGATTATGAGAATATGTAGGACAGGTAAGTGTTGATTGTAGTAGTCAGGGAAACATCTACTCGGAAGTAGCAGCCGTTGGGAAGAAGCGGTCCAAGTGGAACTTCTTTCTTACAAATGGAATATGAAGGAAATGAGGATGTGTATGTAGTATAGGTGTAAATGTCTGAACTGGTGGAACTAAAAAAGATGAAAAAAATTAAAATCCATACAGTTCTACACCATTGCATAATGCTACAGTATACAAAAACAATTAGAAAATTTTGTTATAAATATAAATTATGTGTTATTTATAAAATTTCAAGGCGAAAAAAATATTCGTACAAAATATGCCTTTAATAATAAAAGACTTAAATTAACTTTATTTACATAATTCCTTATAAGATTTTGCTAGATTCTTCTAATTATCTTATTACCGGAACAATCTAGAACACTCCGGAATTCATTTATTATCTCCGCACACAAATCATACACAATAATTATCATCATAGGGAAAGGCAAGTAACTATCAAATTCGCAAAAAGAATTGATCATCAAACATTGGAAGGGAGGCAAAAACTACAGGAAAATAACAGATATCTTGAATATACCATTTACTATTAATTCCGTTATTGCTCAGTATGAAAAGGTGAAAACAGTTGAGAACAAATCGAGATCTAGTGCACCACGCAATATTTCTCCCAGATCAATGAAAAGAATTCTGCGCAAAATTCAAGAAAATCCAATGACTATTCAGACAGAAATACAGGAAGAATTAAAAGCATCAGGTATTATTGTTACGAAGCGAACAATAATCAATGAACTTCATAGAAATCAATTAAAATCGCATTCTCCATGAAAAACTCCACTACTGTTGAAGAAACATAGTGATACCCAGTTAAAATTTGTTTGCGAACATAAGATTAACCTGAATCATTTTTGCAAAGTATTTTATGGACAGATGAAGCCACAATTTAGCAATTTGGGCGCATTCAAGAACTCACGATTGGAGAAAAGACGGCACAACCTTTGCACCGAAGAACACAATCCCAAAGGTGAAATTTGATGGTGACAATATCATGGTTTGGGGGTGTTTTTCTGCTAATGGTACCGGTAATTTAGAGATAATAGATGATATAATGTGTTATGGGGTCCACCCCTTTTTCATACAAGTGGACTCGACCAGTGTGTACTTGTACTGCTGCCGGTGAATACCTAAAAAAGAGTGTGTAAAAGAGATACACTGATACAATGATACGGTGAGAGAGTGAGAGTATGAGGTAACCGTTTGTAGGAGTCACAGTTGCGAGCACGTAGACTCAGAAGAAAGTCCTACTTCGATACTGAATTTCCCAGATTGTATATATATTATTATTGCTACTAACCGCATTTCTGGATCTACTAACCGTATTACCAATTGTATTATTACGTCAATACATTTATTTGCTATATTTCATTCCTGCGTTTGTCATTCATTTCAGACCGGATTTCATCCCGGAATTCACAACAGAATGAATTAAAAAATATACCAAGATGATTTTGATTCTAATTTATTTGGGTCAGTAGTAAAACTTGAACTCCCAAATGAATGGGTTTTGCAACAAGATAATGACCCTAAACATACGTCGAAATCTACGAAAAAACGGCTTATTGAAAACAATGTCAATATATTCGAATGACCATCACAGTCTCCAGATTTGAATCCAATAGAGAATTTGTGGCGTTTATTAAAAAAATCAAGTTAATAAAAGAGCCACGAAAAACATCCTGGACCTAAAGAGAATATGCAAAGAAAAATGAAGTAAAATACCAATGGAAACTTATAAATCATTGATTAAAAGCTACAGAAAGAGACTGATTTCTGTTGAATTAAGTAAGGGATATGCTACAAAGTATTAAATAGGTATTGTTGAACGAATAATTTTTCGCCTCCTGATATTTAATATCATTAATATAATAAAATTTTCTAAGTTGTTTTTGCATATTGCAGCATTATTGTATGGATTATAAAATTCTTTTATAAAATCTATGTTAAATAAAAAAAAATCATGGTGCCTAATATCTCCCCTCTACCACTGTATATATGTATTTTATATTATTGAAACCTTTATTATAATAACCAAAGATTTTTCAACAATAAGCCGTACATGTATAGTAAAATTCCGAATATGAAATTAAGCAAAAATTACCTAAAAGTGCATTAGCCTATTTATCACTGTTTCTCGTGGAGCCCTAGGATTCTGATGATCACCAGTTGAAAAACACAGCTCCAGGCTATTGTTCTATGGCATAGTAATTTTGGTAGAACCTGGTAGTAAAGTAACAGACTCAGTGGAAAAGAGGCTAGCAAAGTATGAATCTATTTCTTTCTACAACCCATCTATAGGTTAAATGACAACGTAAATTGGACTTTCTGGCCTTGGATGGCAGCCAGTCTAGAAGAAACCGAACTCTGAATTCAAAACTATAAAGGAAGCAGGTAGAAATCACTGGACTATTTTCCGAAGAAGTTATGGCTTTTCACAGGTAATAAAGAAAAGGAAGCCGTGGAGAACTATGACTGATTACGTCCTGAAGAGACATGTCCTTTAAAAAAAATAAATAAATCTTACCTTTAATATCACATGTCGCATTAATTTCTTCATTACCAGATTATTAACAATCTATCGTACATATTTATACGTCTGCCATTCGTCCATGCTTTGAATATTTCTACCACGTGTTCCTGCTACATATTTACAGATCTTACTTATAAAACGCAGATTGTGTGTGTGTGTGTCTGTAACGTTTATATATTGGATCGGATTTCCTACATTTTTCAACCGATTTCAACAAAACTTCACAGGACTACATAAAATCACCTTGTGGTCGTTCTAATAGCGCCAAAAATGGGAAAAAAATAATTGTTTTTTGCACAAAAATCAATTTGAAAACACGATTAAGAGACATCGTGAAAATGGAAGGGGACAACTCACATCGGGTTGTTTGTGTGTGTGGGTTCCTTTAAATATGGGAGCAGTTTCCTATATTTTTTCAGCCGATAAAACAAAACTTCACTTTTTTTTTTTTTTTTTTTTTTTGGTAGGTAGTGTTTCTTATTCTCTTGCACACTTTTTTTATTTTTTAACATTCAGAATGCTTTAAAAATTCCATTTACAAGACAATTATTTATTATAAAATTCTATTCAATCGGGAGACTCATAATGATTGAAAACAATGTTTTTGTTTGAGTTTGGGTTTGACCAATTCGTAAAAAATAAAAAAAAATAATAAAAACTAATTAAGACATGCGTGTCCGTCAACCTTAAACAATAATCTAACGATCTATACTGATTGTACGAATACAAACATCGGATAAATTCTTTATCTTTAGGGAAAGATAATGAAATCTAAACATACACAAGTCCTAACTAAAAATAATAACCGGAACGGGAAACTACTTTAAATACACATGGTGTCCAATTTTTTTACTGTATTCAATAAGTAAAAATCATAAATTGTAAAAGATTATTATTACAGAAAGGCTACTAAATGAATAAGATTTGTTAGATCATAATTAATAAACCCAAATAAAGTTAATATTTTTTTGTATTAGAAACAATGAGGGAAAATATATTCAAATCAGAATTCTAATTATGAATCACCACAAACAAAAATATGCAACTTTTTTTTACTGTATTCAATAAATAAAAATCATAAATTGTAAAACTAAAAGATTACAGAAAGGCTACCTACATTTTTCAACCGATTTCAACAAAACCAGTTTTTTTTTTTTTTGGCATGTAGTGTTTCTTATTGTCTTGCACACTTTTTTCTTTATTTTTACATTCAGAATGCTTTAAAAATTCCATTTACAAGACAATTGTTTATAATAAAATTCTATTCAATCGGTAGACTCATAACGATTGAAAACAATGTTTTTTGTTTGAGTTTGGGTTTGACCAATTCGTAAAAAAAAAAAAAAAAACTAATTAAGACATGCGTGTCCGTCAACCTTAAACAATAATCTTTGTTAATTTTATTTTTCAGTCTTTATGATGGTGGATACTTTATCTATCTCTTACTGTTATATCCCCGAGCAACGCCGGGCTCTACTGCTAGTCCTTGATAAAATCCAAAAAAGAATCTGCAATGCCATTCGTTTGTCTTGACCTGGCATCTCGGCTTCAATCACTTTTCCACCGCCGTAATGTAATTTCCTTGTGATTTTTCTATAAATACTTTCATGGTAATTGTTCTGATTAACCTTCCTGTAAGGATGCTAGGCTCTATGAATTTAAGCGAATTACTAAATTGGTGACAGATGTCATTAATTTAAAATTGAATAGTTAGATGTAACCGCAGTTCAGTGACGGCCCTAGATGTGATGGTACCTCGGGGGCGAGCTGAACTTCGGCGCTCTTACAAGTTTAATTTTTTTAAACTTTCTCAAGGTAAAAAACTGAAAATGTTGAATAACGGGTTTATTACAATATAAAACTTAATACAAGCTAAAGAAAACATACATTATCCTACTTAAAACATTTTGTCTAGCCTTTAGATCTGCAAATCTTTTCAAGGCACTTTCTATACCTATCTTCGTTACAAGATCATTTTCTATTGACAAAACAGCCAAAGAATTTAATTTGTCTTGAATCATGGACTACCGCAAGTATGTTTTTATGAACTTTAGTTTTGAAAAATCCTAAACACATGACATGGCAGCATGAAAGCGATCTAGGCCTTGATGTCGCCCCGAACAACTGTCCGAGTTGCCAGTACCTTGAGCCCGCCCAGCCGTAAGTTCTATGCTAACTGTTTATTTTCTCGCACTTCTCGTTTATGGAATCTCTTCTGGCTTCTTGCTTTCCAGTCATGTTTAATCTTCAAAAATGTAAATGCAATGTTGGTCATTATCTTTTGTTTTCTTAATTCCTGTTCATTTATTGTTCTCTCTCCTTAATAATGTTTTTCTTTTTCTTATGCTCTTTCACACACAGTAACTGCTTTTGTCTTAGTGGCTTTATTGCTTTGCTTGGGTGAAATGATTAAAAAAAAGAAACGTTTAAATTGCAAAGTTGACTTTTACTTCTGGTATGAAATATGAGTTAGTTGAAATTCTTTGGGATGGTAAATACTATCGCACTATCCTTAATCATTTAATTTGGATTGTGAATTTGATAGCATAGTATTGTTAGCCGGGCAGTTCCGACTGAAACGAACAATAACAGAGCTGTACTAAAAAAGAAGGAAAGGAGAGATCCCCATAAAAATCTACTCTCCTAAGATGAGAGATCTCGAGAAAATCTACCCCGTCGAGATGGTGACTAGTCGACCTGAATTATCAACATATACTCACACTCGACCGGCCTTGAAACGCCTGTGCCATTCAAAAAAACTTTGGTTCGACCCTAATCGAGTTCGCTGAAAGTTTGACAAAATATTTCAATGTTTTTCTAGCAGAATTGCTGAGCTTAAGTTAAAATTTGATGCTGACATTTTTTTCGTATTTATCAGCTATGGAAGAACAGGAAGACTATTGGTAGACTGACTCAGCAAGTAGGGTGCAATGAGCGTTAGTTACCCTTCGCATTTCCCTCGAACGATATAATAACAGCAAGCGAAGTTTTCGATGCCAAAGTGTATAAAAATTTGATTGCTGTATGTTTTCTGAATTTAACACAGTAAAACAAAATACAGCACCTTGTGGTGCAATGTCTGTGAGCTTAATACCGTTAAGAGGAGAATAAAACAATTCCCCGTCCAATCGATCCAAGGTTTTTGAAAAATCTTTAATTAAGTGTGGTGTGATGGATTAAGAATAATAAGAACTCGGAGAGCCGAGTTCGAATTCCAGTTGTGTTTACACGCAAATACCATTGGAAACGGTATGACTCCATCTCTTCTCTCCCCGCTACGGGTTGAATAGTAGGAGAGACTGGGTCTTAAAGCCTTTGTTGGTAACCGCAAAAATAAACGGCAATCTACCGTGGGAAAATATTCTACCTAATCGGTCATGCATCAAAAGAGATATGATCGTCCTAGTGTGTATCACATATGTCATTTAACTGACTGACTTTTCATTGTCAGTAGTGGCAATAAATGGGCTGAAATAGCAAAACTGACTGGTTCCTATAGATTCGGCTAGCGACCAGTCTACCGCCTACTGCGGGAAGATCATTCATGGATCGAAAGAAACATGATCGCCCAATTGAGTATCACGTATTTCATTTAACTGACTGTCTCACTGACAATGGATATTACTCCAGTCCTATTAAATAATTAATTAGTTAATTAAGTAGTAGTTTCTGTGAGTTATAAGAAAATAAGACTAATTAACATGGAAGTGTCCTTGATATGTCTGCAGTCTACTCCATCAGCCATAGTGAGAGACCAGTGACAATACGTTAATAAGGATTAAGAATTATTATTCAGCTTAGTGGGAATTAGCATTTGCGAATAATTGTAATAAAACAGAGGAAGTGAAATAACATGGAAGTTCTTAATGATAAGGATGATTATTATCCTGATAAATAAATTTAACGCTTGCGATATTTGATTAGGATTTGATTTGGATGTTTTCAAGCACCAAAAACTGTGACATTACATTTCATACTACCTGTAACTAAGTCTTTTTTTAGTTTGGAATAATGGCGCATATATGAGACCATAAAGTGAATCGAATTCATTACAATAGTCACAGTTTTGCGTGTCGAAATGAACGTTCGTTGCTTTAAAAAAAATAGCGCCCTTTAAATATAGTTAAGACTATCGCGACATCAGCGAGCTTCCCTTAAGAACCTATGTTTACGTTTTCTTTTCTTACAAGTTGCTAAGCATTTGTAGCCATGTAAATACTTGTCCTAGTTCAATAAATATTAATGAAAGTGTATCGTTTATTCATATTTTCTTTCATTCGGATTATAATATGAAATTAAGTATCTTCTATAATTCGCTAAAATTTCCATGAATAATGAATTTTTACAAGTATTGTTTGCATTTTTTTTAAATTTTAATTAAAATAATTTAATAAACTTTTAAACTTTAAATTTGTGTATTGATTTCTAATATATTGGTGATATTGTTATTGAATAAACTATATTTATTAATCATAAATGGAAAAGCTTACTACAATTCAATGACCCCAGTATTTTAAAAATAATTTTGAATTCTTTTTGCGTGTGTATAAACATGCCGATTTTTGTAAATATGGATGTCCATATACGACATTATCAGAAAATAAGAGCGATAGCTATAGTAAATTTAATATTTATTAGTAATTTTCTAACATTTCCAAGAGTCTTCGTAAGTAAAACTATAAAGCCAAAAGTACCTAAAACTCAAAAAATATTAAAATGCTTAAAATATTTTAAATTTTAAAGATTACTGAATTAAAGATAAGAATTATATAAAAAGGCGTTTATGTGTATTCAACATGTTATTTTATATCAATTATCTCCTTAAATAAATTTCACAAACCTCATACTGTCGATAAATATGTCAACACCTCACAAAAACAGCCACTTGTGTTTAAAAATGCTTTTCTGCGATGCTTTAAATTGAAAATAAGTAATATTTGTTTTAATTTAGATTAATTAATCTTTATATCATCTAATTTTTCTCAAATAATGTTTCAGACAAGTACATTTTATTTTTGAAAGATTTTTTAATAAAGAGAATTATGTTGTGTTGACAGATTTATTCAGATGGACGATTTTTTCCATTTTACTCTAATCAGAAAAAATCATTCCAATTTAAATTCGGATTGAAGTACAACAAAATATTATGTTTTTATATTAAATTTAATCTATTATCTTGGAATTAAATAAAAAATAAAAGCTTCAATAAAGATTTTTCATTTTCAAAATGTATTTTAAACCTTAGGTATCGCTTTTTTTGGAGGTACCTGTATAAAATGCTGGAGAATTCCGAACATTTTCAATAAACTTTTACGCCTATAATAGTTTTTGAGTTTTTTTAAATGATAAAAGATTAGATAATGACTAGTCAAAAATTAATAATAATGACATAGATTCATCTTAGAAATTTGGAAAACTTAAGACTAAGTGTTTATGACGTAATTTAGTAAAAGAAATAAAACGAAAAATATTTGTTAACAATTAATAATAACGACAGAGTTTTGTATAAGAATTTCGGACAATGTAAAACTTTTCTGTTTTTTTTTTTGTGTGTTAGTTTTTTTTTACGACAATATGTAAACCAGTAAAATGAATAGGATGAAAGAAAGACTAGTCAAAATGAATAACAATGACAATGCTTCATCTGAGTAATTAGAAAAAAGTTAGGCTATTACGTCTTATTATACTTGATTGTAAACAAACAACGGAAGGAACTTGAATTAAATTTTAGTTAATAGTTGACAGTTATTCATAAAGAAATTCGGACAACTTACGACCATTAAGTTTTAATGCTGTGAGGTATAAAATAGCAAAGAAATAAAAAAAATGGCTACTCAAAAATGAATAATAATGACAAAGGTTTGTATTTAAAAAAACGTAGATTTTTTTTACTAGAAGATGCGAAGGTGGAATGAAATAAAAATAATTTGCTGTACATCTTGAGATTCTTGACAAAACCCAATGAAGAGATTGTAATGTTATCGGCATCTCGAGTCACTTTCTTACCGGCGTGATGTGGCTTCCTTCTGTCTTTTCTACAAATATTTTCATGGCAACTGCTGATGAGCTTTTTCCCTGGTGCCCCGAATACATGAATTTAAGCGTGTTACTCGATTGGCAATTAGGTCTCACCGTTTTACTGTTGAACTAGCTTCATGCAACCGTCACTTCTACTCTAACAGTTTCTTTTCTCACCTGTGGAACTCACTTCCCATTTCTCGTTTCCCTGATAACTACAATCTTCAAAAATTTAAATGCAACGTCAATCTTCTTGAACCCTGATCCTTTTTTTTGTTTTTTCCTCAGCCCCCCCCCCCAACAGTCCACCAATTCGAAGCCTTCTCAATCACTTTCACTTTCACTCTCTCTCATTCTTTTTCACTTTCAGTGTCCTGTACCACCCTCACCGCGTTCTACTGGCATTATCGCTTTGTTTGGGGTGAAACGATTATAAAAAATATTAGTAACAAATGAATAATAATGACACTGCTTCATTTGAGTAATTAGAGGCTTCAGGCTATTACGTCTTATTTATATCAGTTGTAAACAAGCAATGGGACAAGCATGAAAGAAACCTGAGTCAATATTTGGCAATTATTCACGAAGAAATACGAACAATTTAGCAATATTATAACTATTACTACTTTTAGATGCGAACAAGCATCAAGAAGAATAATTAAATACGATAAAAAAAAATTATTTAATGAATATATATTTAAAATACAGTATATATTGTTTTAACAGTTACTAAATCAACTGGAATGTCTACATTTTAACCAAAGACGTAGATGTTTTTAGTTGTCTACAATGACCGTCTGTTAATAACAAAGTCCCACAAAGCTATTGACCATGTTAAAGACTATTTGACATACCACGACTTAGTGCAGGTAGCGTGGGTGTTATTTAAACTATTGTACCATCAGTGTGTATGTCATTGCAATGAATTGCATATTTACAACAGGTGTCCGATAGTTGTCCCAATGGCTCGTATGACAGCAAATAGCCGTAAATTTTTCAGCAACTCTCTTTGTATTCTTACTGATCCCAACACTGTCGTGATTTGTTAGTATAAATCAGACATGGAAAATCTTTTTCGGGAAGTGGATCGCGTGAGATATGTTTCATCATAAGGTGGACCGTACTACTAAAAAAACCGCCGTGGGGATGACGATAAACTATATCCTGCAGCAAGGGAAAGTTTTGAGGGGTGGAAACACCTCTTAATTGCTGTTGTTCACCCTGACCTGTTCGGGTCCCAACTATAGGCAGATAATTAACCCCCCAGAACTGGGGGCAAAACACGATAAAAATATAGTAAAAATACCAGCAAAATATTTTCATAGTAAATAAAAAATTACCAGCAATACGGTTTTTAAAAGAAATTGTGTAATGTATTAAATGACCCATAAGGAGTTGATATGCCGCTAAACAAACACCTGCAAGAGCTAAAAAATTTCAAGGTAATTTTTCGTTGTAATGCGTCCGCTTTTTTCCCTACAGAAGACCATACGTGTATGTATTTGCCTTAGAAATGGGGAAAAGATGATTTTTTTTTTCGTTGGAGAAAATATTTTTTACAATTAAAAAATTGTTGTCTTGTTATACTATTTTCACTAATGACAGAGTGATTAATTCACAATGCTGGATGGGATTTGTTTCTAAATTATTCATTTAAAAATACAAAGATATTTTTTAAGATAAGAGAAAAAATGATAATTAACGCTTGCCGATTCTACACGTGTGATCTTCCTGAGTAATAATCGACAATGGTTTAAATTTCTGAAAACGTTACCTTCTACGAAAGGTTACAAAATTCTAGAGACATCGTACTTAAACATTGTTTAAGTATGTGGTTATGCCTGAGAGTATGTGGGTGAACAAGTGAGAATGAAACAAGATAATATTTTAATGAACTTTATTTTCTCTTAAAATCAGGCGTGTTCTTCAGAACGCCAAATTCTCTACATGTGGACCCCGGGTGGCAACTTACTCATGATATGTCGAAATCATATAAACTCGGCTTTCCCGCCTTCATATATTATTATCTCTACTCTAATTCTTATGTGAAGCTATCGTGGCTGTTATTCCCGCGCAAAGTGGAACGGGTGAGCCGAGTTCAAATCCCAGACTAGTATGTTGCACTCATTTTCGCACACCAATGCTTTCGAGAAGTATAAATCCATCTCTTCTCCCCGTCCCAGCCATGGGTTAAATAGCAAGGTAGACTGGGCTGTCTATCCTTGAATGGTAGCTTGAATTAAAAAGCGTGAAAAAGGCCACAGAAAAACAATTTCATCTATAAGAAGTCGATCACCATATAAATAAAATAAAATACGTACAGAAACATTATCGCCTTCGATCTGAAAGTAGTAAAGAATAATATTATTATACTTGTATGACCATTAAGCATAAATAGGATCAAAGTGTAGTATCTGGCTAATCTCCGGTGCAAAATTACCGAGTAGTCTAATATTAAGTGAGATGATGCTACCAAAAATTATGATGAATAAAACCAAAAAGATGACAGGGTGAACTGAATACACACACACACACAATCATATATATATATATATATATATATAGAGAGAGAGAGAGAGAGAGATTCAGATATAGTATATATCTGTAAAACGACAATATGAATATTGCCTTGTGAAAATCACACAGAAAAAGAAACGTGTCGGCAAAGTTTTCCTTTCGATTCATATATATATTTTATTAAAGACATTTTTATGTTTAACGTTCTTTTTTATAGATACAAGTATTTAAGTAAATGCTCTGTTTATAATAAAGAGTATTAAATAACATTTACTGTTGTGAATGTCCGAGAAATTTTCATAGAAAATATTCGTCCTTTGACAGGATTCGAACCTGCGTCCTATACGGAACCGTCATTTACGCTGACGTGCCTTACCGTCTCGGCCACAAAGGAGCGTTCGGTAGGCAAGGTCGAATTTACTGCTTATAAACTTCAATCTACCATGAATCTCGTACATTCATAACTGCTCTGGCGTATCAAATGTAAACAAATGACGTCATATATTAAGAAATGGACAAAGTCCGACAATTTATTTTATTAAAGACATATTAATGTCCATCCCACAAAATGTTTAATATCTAAAAATAAACACTAAATTGATTTTCTTTTTTCCAGTTTTTCAGATGAGACGTTTAGCCATCTTGACAACATTTGTCGTAAGAATCATTGAAAATCTCTTTGAGTTATTCATCTAGAATGAGAACATTGTAAAATCGTTTTGTGTCAGTCCTACTATCTTTGCAAATTAGCAATGGTGAGAGGAAAAAGATCATTCTGGCCTTCAGTAATGGTACTAACATTAATACTCTGGTTTCCATCTTCAAAATCTATTCAAGAGCCATGAAGATAACAGTGAATATGTTTAAAAAAAAAAAGGGAACAGTAGAAAGGAAAATGGATTTGGAGGTCACAACAGCAAGAGGGATCATCATTTCAATTTAGAGCTAAAGAGATCAATTAGAAAAGATTCAACTCAATCCATCAGACGCTTGGCATGTAAGAGAGGAGTTTTAGCTATAACAAAGAGCAGTGAAAAAAGACTTGAAAATGAAATCGTACGTGAAACCTCTGAGGCACCTTGTTACCCCAGAACAGAAAGTTAGAGGGTTAGGGAGGGCGAAGATCACCTTGAATGATTTGGAAAATGATACTGGCATAATATATATATATATATATATATATATATATATATATATATATATATATATATTATCAATTTTTCTTTCATGAGCTTCCGATCTTTAGCTATGATTAATTAATGATAAACATGTCATTTTCGTTTTTTGATCGATTTCATCACGATTCTTCTGTTAAGCTTGGAGAGTAATTATACATTCTAATTCCTCGAAGTAGATCTCTCCCTCAAAAAAAACAAACTCTGAGAATTCCAGTAAGATATCGTTAATAATTTCTCACAACTGAACAATTTTGCTGTTACACGATTTTAATTATTTTGCAATTACACCGGGTATATATATATATATATATATATATATATATATATATATATATATATATATATATATATATATATATATAGTGAGGGAAACAGACATTCAAACACACAAATTTTTAATTTATTGTATTACCAACTGATGAATAAACATACCTTTCATATAATTAACTGTACATAGATACATAATAATGAAATATGCAAGGAAAACAGAAAAAAAATGATCTAATAGAAATAAATTCCATTTATCCGTTTTAATGGGTGAAAAAAGTATTCGTACAATGCAAATTTCAGCTTTTAAAACTTTTAAATTGTTTTAATACTCTGGATTATTCAAGTGAAATATTCTAGGATGTTCCAAGAATGTTATCAGTAGTTTTTTTTTAGCCTAAAAATACAAACAGAACATTCTATTTCACTTGACAGTTGGACCTTGTACAGGGTGAATATTATTATTAAAAGCAACTTATAAGCGATATGAAGACAGTATACCATATAATATGTAGTTATTAGAATTAAATTCTGAAAATTTCATTTATTTAGTTTCGAACGGATCAGTTCTGGGTATGACGACAAACTACATCCGATAGCAATTCCTCTGGTTGGGAGATTGAAGGTATTGAGGAGCGTGGAACCACCTCTTAATTGCTGTTGTTCTCAGGTCCTCCCTGACCCGAGGTGGTAGCAATTGTTAGGGACCCAGCTATGGGCAAATAGCATTTTGATTTTTGATTGGTAATCACTAAGAAAGTATAAAAATACCAGCAATATATTTATATATGACCAATAGTAATATGTTCTTATAGCAATATATGACCAATTGTAATATGTTCTTATAACAAAATGCCAATCAATACAGCATTAAAATATGAAAATACATTTTTATAGTAAAATTATCATCAATATATTTTATTATGTACAACCTATATATCTAAAAAACATACTTAGTTCGGCGTTAAATAACCAATAAATGCATTGATAGTGATTTTCCAAGCGTAGCTTAGATGTGGCACAAGGCTAAAAGTAGAGGGGCACCCAGTGAGGGTCGAACTCACTATTTAGTCGTAATTGTTCTAGCGAGACAAGCTTGCTAACCATTACACCGCCTTGAGGTGCCCAAAACGATTTTCTAAGCACAGCACAGTGGCGGGATCTTGTTCACGAAGAAATAGAAAATTGTCAGGTCTCTTGTCCGAGGCACCAAAACATTATAAGAGACGCCAGAATTATGAGGCGTCATTTTTGACCGATAATTTGCTCGAAGATATATCTGTCTGTAATTCTCTCGTGTTACCCATACGAAGGGATATGTGAGACTGCCTAAAAATAACCAGCAGCAAAAACTAACATGCTCTCTGTTTGCCAAATTATATGCTGGCTTGAAAAGCTATCTTTCTATCAACGACGTTCCATTCAGGGATAACACTGAACCAGTTTGTTGCATTTACCTGTTTATTGACAAAACAAATGCAGGTCTCAGAAGAAATTTGAGAGATCATGAAAGAATATATATATATATATATATATATATATATATATATATATATATATATGATAAAATATATAGTTTTAAAAGGAGTCGACCGTAGTCGTAGTGCATCAACGATCCTGTCCTTAGCTGCATAGTATGTGCTTCGCTAGGGCGACAAACAGTTTTGAATTCAGAGTTTCCCGGTTGCTTCCCAATGTTATAGAACCCAATCTGTCCCGATATTTGACCATAACTGGGAAGAGAAGAGCATTATCATGTAAGGGAATGTAATGAACTCAACTAGAATTCGAAATCGGCTCCTGGATTACTCAATTCGAGCGGCAATCCAGAAATGCCACGCTGTATTTATGGGTAAAAATACTTGATATCAGAGCGTATGTAAATATAAAGTATAAAAGTGGACACTGAGATCAATATCGAGCGGCGGCAGTCTGTTTCAGGTTTTAACGTAACCTTCAGGCCGAAAAGCACAATCAAAATTCTGGCCAAATCTCTTTAGTCATGGATCGAAATTTTGCTGGAATTTCGAAAATACTACACGACAGCTATTAACATATTGCACAAAAATATCCGCGTTTTAAAGAAGTTTTCCAACCCACTTATCGTTTCTTTCAAATAAAATAAAGACATCAGACAAATTTTAACAAATGCAAGCGTTGCTGTTTCAAATCGTTTGTACTCCAGAAAACATTCATGAAAGGAGGAAAACCCTGATCGTTGTGCAACAAAATGAGTCATGTCCGTTCTATCACAAACTCAAAGAGAAATATTAGGATTTCTTCTGAAGGTCGCATTTGTGCTGATTTCCATTTAATATACACCGTCCAATGTACCAAACATGACTTGATTTATGTGGGTTGGACAACGGAAAAATTAAAATATTCAATGACCACAGGTATGATGTCAAACACAACAATTTGGCATCAACAGATTTTGCGGAATATTTTATTGCAAACGACTGTAATTTCGAGAAGCATCTTAAGGTGAATATTTTGAAAAAATATTCAGAATCTACCGACCTTGCGGCCGCATGTGGATAGTTACGTATGCAATCTAACTTTCTACCCCGGGGGAATGAATAAAATGGCAGCAGAGTTCTATAAGATACATTATATATGATATATTATACTAAGCTGTTTGGTTAATTTCTCTTAGTAACTAATCAATTAACGGAAAATTCCAAGATAAGCAAGATCACCATCGTATTAAGGACGTTTCAGTTTCATGCCTTCACACTGGCGGCGTTTCGTTCGTTTTGGCGCGTTGATTACTAGTACGTCCGTTTTTCTCAAGACAAACGACGTTTGTACGAAGACTTATATTTTTTTCTGAATTCCTTTTATATTTTTATACGTGTAAAAATATTTTTTTGAAGCTGACAGACGAAATATTATTGAACATTGTGAGACGCTGTCTTTTCTTTTGTATTTCTTTTCTTAAATAGTCTTTTTCTCTAAGTGTCGAAAAATATTGAAAAAGTTACGTCAATCATTTGGTTTATTATTATTATTATTATTATTATTTATTTATTTATTTATTATTTTCCATTTATTTATTTTTCAGTTGTAGCAGCTGAAGTCGACCATTAGCCACCAATCTGAAAGCTACTGGGTAGAACTGTGCTTAACTTTCAGTAATTAAGACACAGAATTTCGGTATTTCTCTCAGCCAAATGAATAGTCCGGACCGTGTCATAGCTGACGGTCACGTGTGTGTGTGTGTGTGTGTGTGTGTGTGTGTGTGTGTGTGTGTGTGTGTTTGAGAGAGAGAGAGAGAAAAGAAGCAAATGTTTGTCATGGCGATTTAACTTTGACATTTTATTTTTTTAACTGATGTCATCCTACCCCCCCCCACAAAAAAATAAACATAAAAAAAAAAGAAAAGAAATTTCTTTCCTTTCTCTGTTTTTGTTCGCCTACATTTCATCCCAACCCCTTAGGAGCAAATCCTTCTCTTCTTACTAACTTCGGAAACCGGAAATTGGGAGGGTAGTAGGCATATTAACAAGGGTCAGAGTCGCTCTCGAAAATGTGGTCAAAGTGACAATCACATGCAAACAAACTATATATATATATATATATATATATATATATAAGGCAGGATGTGTGTGTGCGTGTGTGTAACGAATGCACGGCCGCAATATTTGACGGATTTGCACCAAAATTTACATGCACATGCTCCAAGTTAGTGGGAAGGCCAACACCGACTTTGCATTTCCCAACTCCCATCGATAGTGTAAATAATTGAGTTTTTCATGCTTCTACGGCAGTTTTCATGTAGTTTGCGGCCATTTTCTACTGGCCAGAGTAAGAGCCTATAGCTGGCTGCCACGAATAGGCAGGAAGATTCTATTGGCCAGCGTGAGAGCCAACAGCTGACTGACACGAATGTTAACTAGCATGCTAGCATGCAAAAAAAAAAATCGATAGCTGCATTCGTCACAAGTGGAAAAAATTTAAATCTGCATAGCACTTTACTCCAGTTGGCTCATTCGCTTGCTTAAACTCAACGTTGATTCTGATTCCGCAGAACTGGGTTGGGCGTGAAAAAGTAATTGTTGTTAACATTCTTTTTTCATTCGGTTTTTCCAGTTACGAGTCCTTTTTTAAAGCTGATCGTTTTGTGTTCATTTTGTTTAGTTCTTTTTTCGTAACAGATCTAATGTTTAGTATACAGCTTAGAAAAAATTCGCAGTGTGAGATAGGCAATAAGTAAGGCATGTAACAACATCAGCACGGCAAAGGACACTCCTTTAAAGGCAATGAAGGGCAAAAATATCTTGAGTCATGTATGAGTCGTACGATTTTTGACTCAAGCACGGGCAACGCCGGGCCATGCTGCTAGTATATATATATATATATATATATATATATATATATATATATAGATAGATAGATAGATAGATAGATAGATAGGTACCTCCAAACATTCGCTAAAAATAAGTATACATGACGAAAAAACTTAATAAAACAAAATATGAACGTCAAAATCCTTATGTTATTATTAAGAGGAAAGGATATTTTAACTATTAAATTCAAATATTTTGTTAACATTTTTGGGGGTGTTCAGTAGCTGGCCATAAATTAGCATGCGAAATGTTAGCGTCTTTTTGTGATGAAAAAACGCATTGATTTTAAATTTGTGCAAAAATCAAATAACTGTCGAATATTAATGAAACTTTCAGGATTTATTCACACATGAAATTTTTTGGAAAATTCTGGAAAAAAGTTTTATTTTTACATCTGTTAAGCTACATTTACTTAATTCTATGAAATTTCGAGAAATAATGTTTATATTAGTTATAAGGAGAAGTACTTAGAGAATTTAAATCATTAATTTTTTTGTCGAACAATTAAGAAAATCAGCTCTGAATTGTAATGTAACAAATGAAATAAACTAAGGCATTATTTAATATGTAAAGTATTTTTATTGCTTTTATGAATAAGATATGATAAAAATATTTTCGTTGAATAATGATTTTTACAAGGATTGCTTTCATTACTTTTTATTTTCATTAGAATAATTTATATTCTTTTAAATCTTTTAAAATTTTGTGTTAATTTGTAGCGGTCAAATGGTATTGTTATTAAATTTTATAAAAAAAAAAAAAAGGTTTTCACCTTGTATTCGACAAGTAATTTTTGCAGTCCGTACCATTTAGTTGAAAATGCCAAACGTCAAGTTAGCAATATATAAATAAATGTATTAACACCCCCATAAAAAAAAACACACACCTCCGTGTTGAAAAATGCTTTTCTGCGATAATTTAAACTAAATGTAATTGAGAATATTAATAAAAAAAGATAATTATTTTGAAAACCAGGTATTTGTCTCTCTCTCTCTCTCTCTCTCTCTCTCTCTCTCTCTCTCTCTCTCTTTCCCTCATGCTCTCTGACTGTGTTTCTGTCTTTCTTATTAGTGGGAAAAGACAGACATTAATGGGGTTAAAGGTTACTATCTAGAGAGTGGATCATTGACATTTCGGAGATCACGGAAAATGACCAAAGTTGATTCACTCCTGGTTACAATGGGGTCAGAAAAGCGGTAAAAAGGGACCCACGTCTGACAACGAATGGCGAAAACCTTTAAATCTCGGAATGTGCTTTTTATACAAATGTAAGCAGGCAGCGTCGGAAGGAGTCTCGCGTATAATGAAAAGAGCTTTGTATTTTCACTGGCGCCACTCGTCGGTGTTTGGACCGGGGTAAAAGAATCTTCTCCCCACTTGTAATAGTAACCCAATATAATCTTTCTACTTCCATATGAATTTGTGATGTACTCAGACAAAGTTTAGCCACTATCATCAATATTAAAAATAGGATGAAAGTAAATACTAGACTAAAGGAATAATAACAGCTGACAATGTTTTATCTGATTTAAAAAAACTGAAGATAGTTCATAGCTATCGACTTTCTGATCGTTGTCTTGATTTCTTTCTTTTTTTTATATTGGAACATTTGAGCTTGCCAGCCTCGTCACTAATTATCTCTCACTCCAAACTCGAAAACACAACATTTTACACAATTTGAGAAAGGAATGCTGTCTCCTGATATGAAAGAGTGAAATTGTTCTGGGAGTGTGCGCAGACTCCCTGCCTCACCATCTTTGCCTGAACAGTTGAACTTTAGTGGAACGGTATGTTCGAGACAATCTACAGCTGCTGGATCAACTTGATTTGAACAGCGTCAATGTTGACACATCACTAACCCAACCACTAGCCAACATTTCTAATTATCTAGAGAAGGTATTATAGGTCTCTACAGGATGGTCCTGATGTGGGCCCTGCATCTCTTATATTGACCACTGACAATTCTTTCGGCTATATACAAGTCACTGAGGAAAACACATCGCGATATACGGTTCTCAGACATGCAGTCAACATAGCTGTGGCTCGACAAGCAGGACTTCGATGGTCTTTGACATTGAAAGTGTCATTTAGTCAATCCTGGCTGTAATTGAAAGGTTTTTTAAGGACATGTGCGGTTACTACATAATGCCAAAAAAAATCCTACACAAACCTACTTCGATTTTCTTTGTGAATGCGAATGTCACACAATACACAGGCCCACAAAACATCTCACCACCGACTGAGTATGTGTTGTGGAGTATTTTCACAGTGGAGGCTTGTATTGTAAGTCGTACAAAACGTTAGGAACTTGGAAAATAATAGTCAATGACGCAGCAAATCTAGTTGTGATGGTTGGTACTTCAAATGTCCGAATCTCGACTGACGTTCTCAACACCGTTCAGTATTTATCGTTCCACCCACGAGGACCGAATATGGCACAAGGCCGGTTTTAATGTGGGTATCCCCGAGCCTGTAGGCCCGGCCAAAAATATAGCCTTTGAAGCCGATTAGACGGGTTCAGGCCCTGTCTACCTCCCCGAACGAAACCTTGCCCTTCGGCAAAGCCTCGTCCGGGTTCCTCTCTGCTTACGCAGAGAGTTCGACAGAAGCGTGCGCAGTCAGAGACCGCTCAACACCGTTCAGTATTTATCGTTCCACCCACGAGGACCGAATATGGCGCAAGGCCGGTTTTAGGGTTCCCCGACCCGTAGGCTCCGCCAAAAAATAGCCTTTTGCCGATTAGAGAGGCCGCTACCTCCCCGGACAAACCGTTCGGTATTTATTCCTCTCTGCTAATTTTCGACCCGCAGTCAGAAGAATACCGTTCAGTATTTATCGTTCCACCCACGGTTTTTATGGCACAAGGCCGGTTTTAATGTGGTATCCCCGAGCCCGTAGGCTCGGCCAAAAAATAGCCTTTGAAGCCGATTAAACGGGTTCAGGCCCTATCTACCTCCCCGGACGAAACCTTGCCCTTCGGCAAAGCCTCGTCCGGGTTCCTCTCTGCTAATTCGACAGGAGGCGTCCGCAGTCAGAGACCGCGAGGCACCGTTCTGCAGACTTGCCACTACTACTCCTACTTATTATCTATGGGAGAGTACATTACCAAAGAATAGGTACCTAACAGTATGTCTTCTGGGAAAATTCTGTTAACGCATGTTCATCAAAGTTCCTACGAGTTGATTGCCAAATAGTAGAAGCAGCAGACAAGATCTAGCGGCAATTTCTGATGAACGGAGGAATGGTAGACGGAAGTTTTTTTCGCTGTTATTTTTTAACACCTCGAAAATAGATTTAATTAAAAAAAAAAACTTGATATAATGAATTATGCATACACCTGAATTCCCCATCACTGGAATATGATTGGCTGGTGTCCGTCATAAATACAGACGGACGTGTAGGTACGACAGAGTTTAAGTCTATGACGACGCCCATTGGACTACGCCATTGGCTATCCTATTGGTCTACACCTATTACCTGCGACTATGACGAATACCAGTCGATTACTTCTACCGTGTACTACTTGGTTACAGTAGCCAAACCCACTTAGCTAGTTCGATCAAATATATTCCTTTCCGGGACATATCAAAACTGAACCCGAATTTTTCCGTGAAAGTTTCAGAAATCACTGCACTTTCTATACATTTTCGCCTTAGTAAATTACTTTTTTTTCTTTTAATTAAACAACATTTTTAAATCGATATTATAATCAGAATCATTATTGTGAATGACTAATGCGCTGTAAGTGTTCTCTTGTAAAAATAAGATCTCTCCCAGTTTTAACTTTTCTTGATAATTTCCAGTACATTATTTAAGCTTTCGCAGACCCCCAAAATAATCTGGCATGCGATTTGAGTGACAGTGTTGCAGTTATTGTTAAAAAGTTATGACTTTAATTTTGAAAAGTTTCTATGAGGTTTATATAGATCTAAGAAAGGGATACGTGAAACTTAGCAATTAAGCTTCCGGTAGGATTTTAAACCTTCCACATCAGCCAAAACAGACAGACCTATGAAAGCAGATATAGAAGCGTATTATTGAGGTCTGGGTATACTGTAAAAAATTTCCCATATAAAATAAGGACAACTGCTTCTTCTTTTTACTCTATTTCTATCAACGTGTAAAATTGATAGAATACAAAAGCGTCTACGCAGCCTTGTGGGTGATTAATTATTTTCCAATTTATCCATTTCCGAAACGTCGCAAGCTACTCCATCTCTATTTCCATGTCAAATGTTCTCATGAGCTACATTCCTTGCTTTCACCAGCGCTGACCTTTGTGAGCTGAGACTCACCATTCCACGTACAATAGGGTGAATTCTCCCCGTTCTCGTCGTGTTTCACTCGGACAGCTTCTGTTTTGTAGAAGAGAATCCCAACAGGATGTTTTCCTGATTACTTCAAGTCTAGGACTGTTATTTTTCTTACATGACCTCATGAACTGCACCTCTTGACTTTTCTTACACTCATATAACACCACGCAGTAACCCCTACCTTGAGTGGCACTTAGGCCTTGTATTAGGTGAACATTAGTATATTTTTTTTAAAAATGGGACGCATTTCAAATGAAAGTATTTTGGATTATAAAAAAATGACATAGAGTACCAAATATATTTATTACATAACTGATATACAAGAGTTCAACATATTTCTAAGATTTTGCTATTTCCTACAGGTATAGGATATCTCTTGTCCTAACGGTGGACCCTCATAATGTCGTGGATTTCAAAAGAAATTGCATTCTTGCATGTTTACATTTCGTAATTTGAACAAAATTCTAAAAAGAAATGCAGTGCATAGAAAAACTGCAAAACAAAAAAATCTTAATGGAAGAGTTATATCTTTAGATATCCTCCCACAGGGATATAACGTGGTACACCGCTTTTTATTGCGGAAGTACGAGCTTATATTTACGTAGGTAAATGCAAGGTGGAGTAATGACTAACGGCTCGGATTGAGGAATCGGAAGGGTAGCGTTCGAATTCCAGTCAAATTCGTTACATTCATTTACGCACAAATGCCACTGAGCAAGGCATGAACCCATCTGTTTTCCTCACCTCTAACTATGGGTAAATAGCAGGACAGAATGGGCTCTAAAGCCTTGGATGACAACTCATCTAGGAGAAAGACAACTCTGAATTCAAAACTCCAACTATGGCTTAAATAGTCTGACCAAGCCGCAATAAGCCAGTTGTACGACTTGAGAGGCACGGTGGAGTAAATGCCTTTCCGATTCCAGTCGAATCCATTACATTCAGTTACGTGTTAATACCCTTGGGAAAGGGATGAATCCCCCCAGCTATGGGTAAATAGCAGAACAGACCGGGTTCTATAGCCTTGGATGGCAACTGGTCTACCGCAGAAAGAAATGGGAACATACTGCGGGAAAAAAATCTGCTTAGTCAGTCATGTATCGAAAGATACATGATCGCCTATGCCTGTATCACGCATGGCACATAATTGGCTGATGACTTGAAACATGGTTAATCAAAGAGGTCACCCACCCACCAAAAAAAGTGATAAGGCACTGTATTTGGATCGGGAAATGCAAAAATGCCTAGATCTACTAGCATATTGGTACAAGTGTCAGCACAATTGAATAGTGCAATGGGGAAGTGCTGGTTTAAATCTCCAGTGGTTAGGACTTAAAGCTCATCTTTTGTCACAAATGGCCAAAGATTTGAAAAATATAGAAAAGAAATGAGAAATGAGGTATTATGTACACTATTTACAACATTATTCGGACTATTTTTCCCATCTTTGTCGCCATATTTATTACAACGTTTCGGCCATCGTACGCTCCGGCCTTCTTCAGGTGGTTGGAATGTCGAAGTAAACCCTTTATTTAGCTCGCCCGGGAAGACTGTTCTAGTTCCACGTGCCAATAACAACAAAAATTGCAATATGAGCTCTGGTAAAAACATGTGATGATAACAACAAAAATTGCAATATGAGCACTGGTAAAAATGGTTGCTGAAGATATTAGGTTTATAATACCCAAAAATTCATACACAGGTGTCCTCAAGGACACATGGCATAGTGGATAAAGACGTTAGTTAGATCCAGTTACAGGACCCAAAGAGTGTGAGTTCAATACTTGGTTAAGGCGGATCTTAAAGAGGGATAACTGACATCCATTAGACATGTCACGTGGAATTAGAACAGTCTACCCCGTCGAGTGAAATAAAGGGTTCAATTCGACATTCCAACCACCTGAAGAAGGCCGAAACGTTGTGATAAATACGGCGACAAAGATGGGGACAATAGTCCGAATAATATAAATAGTATAGAAAAGAAAATTATAAATTTATGTTTCTCTCTATATGTCTAAATATTTTTTTTTTTTTTTTTTACATGTCAGCTTGACTGATACAAAAGGTCTTTGGCTACAGATATTTTAGGGTCAGAGGTCAATAAACAGTTGACTGTGGCACTGGTTTGGCATGTGCTAGTCTCGTAAGAACAACAAGAAGAGCAGTATAAATTGAGAGGAAGAACGAAATGAGAGAAGGCAGAAAGAAACACTGAATCCACTGAAGGAAGCGCTTTCAGAAGATGGTGACGCGGTCGGTGGGTGGCGTAGATATGCGAAATGCTAACTGTAATACACAAAAGTGTACGGAGGTGGTAGCGAATGAAAACAGCGGAAAGAAAAAAAAAGCGGAAGCAAATTAGTCTCTGGGTAGAACGCATGCCTTTTGCCTGGTAAAACGCAAGAGGTGGGCGGGTTGTCCATTAGGAGGAAAAAAGAAATGAATAAGACGAAAGTCGGGTGTTTAAACATTCTAAGATTAAATTCAGAAGCAGGTGGCTGACACACTGAGATTAAGCATTGAGACTTTCACGAGGTTCGGCGGCATAGGATGAATTGCAAAGAGAAAACCAAATCACACGACACCTTACCACACTGCGGCAACAATGAGTCCGTTAATACGTTCTGTACATGCAAAAGAAGTTATCCAAAACTCCATCTTATGCGATGTCAAGCATTAGTCCTTTGGGCTAGTATTTACCATATATCCCCTGAGAGACCTCTTCCTGTCTACCAACAGCATGGCTGATACTAACCCCCAAGAGAGTGATTCGTTGCGCCTTGTCGGGCTTACATTCTTGGCTGACATGAAGTGGTAAGACTATATCGAATTCACTGCTAGTTCGTTCACAGTATCGTGCTAAACATTTTTTCTCTCCAGAATCTATGTTACATATATATATAAATCTACCATTCGTCCATGCTTCGAATATTGCTGCCACATATGGTCCGGTACTCCTGTTGTATATCTAGAGATTCTTGATATAATCCAAAAAAGAATCAGCAATATTACTGATCATGACCTGGCATCTCGGCTTCAGTCACTTTCTCAGCGCTGTAATGTGGCTTCCCTTTGCCTTTTATGTAAAAACATTCATGATAATTGCTCGGATGAACACTTCACTATGATACTTTAATTCATGGATTTAAGCACAGTACTAGATTGGAGGGAAGGTCTCATCAGTTCACAGTTGGATTGTCTAGATATAACTATAATAATACTATGTCCCTTCGGGGAGGAGGAGGTGATTATGACTCTCCACAGTTTCCTTTTTCTTTATTATCTGTGTTTCTCATTGCTTTCTCTACGGCTTGCAATTCAGAGTTTTCCTTCTCTTAGACTAGTTGCCCAGCTATTTAATCCACAATGGAAAGTGTCGGGGGGGGGCATGCTCATACCTTTACCAATAATATTAGTGAGAAATTGAACGCTACAGATGAGCACTGAATTCGAACTCGGTTCGTCGATTCAACTTTCAGCACCGATGCTAAGAGTAAAAAAAAATAAAAGAAAATATTTGCCTTTTTCCCGATAAACAAACCCGATCTAAATATTTGAGAGTTAATTTGAATAAATAAAAGATAAAATTCGAACTGTATACTAAGGAAAAACCAATTATTTTGGTTTGGGCAAGAGACGACTTACCAGAAGAACTAATGACCTAAACAGTAAAAAAAAAAAAAAAAAAACGCTTCATAACTCTCTCACTCTCTCTCTCTCTCTCTCTCTCTGTGTGTGTGTGTGTGTCAATTTCGTTATGGTGGTGTTTTTCTCACAGACGGTGCCCAACTGACCCTACTGTGCAGTCGACAAAATCTAAATCAAACTAAATCTAGACTAATTTCCTGAAAACTGTTTTTAGAAAGAGAATTTATAAATTTCAACTAAAGCTTACTGTCCAGTCAATGAATGCCGAAAGTTCTCTGACCGGAAAAGGCTATTTTCACAATTAACATTTTCCTTCCTTTTATTTATGTGTCTCACCAAGGCATGGATGATCATGACACTCCCCAACTTCCTGTCTATCCTAGTAATGTCTTTCCCCTCATCCGTGTTCTGTCATCCATTTATAAATCTCCTTAGATAGGTTCCTCTGTACCCATCTTTACTCGCCTTTAGTATATCAAGTGAATTTTCTTTCGTCTTTATGTTTGCCAGAAATGTTAAGCGTCTCTTTTTTATTCTAAATCTAAACGTCCTTTTTGCTTTCATTTTCATTAAACAATTTTCGTTGATTATAATCAAGTCTCCTTTTCATCTGTGATGAGACTGTCCGGCAACCGTTGCCATTTTTGATGTTTGATATAACCGTTCAGTAATCTTTTCTTTGTTTCTAACGAAAATTTACATTTCTTCGTACATCGTTTAGCTGTTGGAAGACGTCATTCGCTATTTCAATAACCCTTCGGATTTCAGTGCCACATTTCTGTCGATTTTCCCAGATAAGTAAATATAATTACGATAAGCAAATTATGGTACTTTTTTTTAAAACCATTTCAAGTTCTGCGTCTGTAAACTTGCCAGGTTTAATATCAAGAGGATGTTCAATGATTTGCTCGACCTTAGTAACTAAAATGTCAGGTACATTTACCAAGAGATTTTTAAGGTTGTCTTGCCCTTTATTCAGTCTTTCAACCTGACTATTGACCTATAACTTGGATTTGTTTGTTGATTTACTGCCACTGATCTCGTTAACATTTTTTAAGTAACGGCAGATTGTTTGTTGGCAGCAGCAGATTTTTTTTTCTGCATTTATTCAGCTTGTTGGTTTTCATAAGAGTTCTTGAGTTTAGAAAGCGCTCCATTAAAGTCTTGGATAGATTTAAGGAATGGATTTGAATTTCTTTTAGCGGTTTTTTCTTTCACATTAGCCATTTGTTATTTAGTGCTACTTTATTCCCAAGGAAAGTGTTGCTGATGTTTTAAGGGTACGACATCTGCTGCAGTCTTTTCATGAGAAGTGATAAAAAATATTGTAGGCAGTATTAAGAGATGCTTCATACGGGGTTTCTTTCGAGCCACTGTAGAAGCGATGTTAATGTACGATGCTACTGCCTGGACATTAACTAAAATCATAAAGTCTAAGCATGATGGAATCTAAACACTGATGCTGAGAGCTATACTTGACATATCTTGGTTGGTTGGTTGATTTTGTTTGTTGGCATATCAACCTCTTTAATGCCGAAATTTAAATATTTTGTAAGCAATTTTTATGTCTTCAACTAGAGATACTTTGCACATAATTTTTTACTTTCGGGGAAAACGTACGTGTTTTAGATATATAGTTTGTAGATCATCAAATGTATTGGTTGTTGGAATTTTTGGGTACCTTTTAATACTAGTGAGCTAGCCAAAATGAACTGACTCATTTTATAGTCCACCAAGAGAAGGTTTAACCAATCAGAAAGCTCAAAATATTCAATCCGACGTGTATAAAGGCAGCCATTTTGTATTTTCTCCCAAAATATCTCCATTGCCAACCTGATATCGAAGACTTAAAGAATTAACAGCCGCTACTTTCTCCGAATCTTCACTGCCAACCTCTGATATTGAAGACATTACGAACTTCACTGGATTCAATATTCATGGTCAACATTGGTATTTTTTAAATGTATTGCTGGTAATTTTACTATAAAAACGCATTTTTATACCTTTTAGTGTTGTATTGATTGTCATTTTGTTATAAAATGTATTTTTGGTTATTCTACTATAAAAATTGTATTAACGGTAATAATTTTTTTAATCACAATGCATTGCTTGTAATTTCACTACAAAGATGTATTGTTAGTCCTTTTTATTTTCTTTATAATTTTCATAAAAATTTATTGCTGGTATTTTTTCTATTAATCTGGGCGGCCTTGAATAAAATGGATGTAATCTGGAAATCTACCAGTCAAACGGAGATTCTTTTGAGACATTATAGAGGCGGTGTTAATGTATGATGCCATTTCCTGGGCATTAACGAAAAACCCTAGAGTCTAACCATGATGGAACCTACACTCGGATGCTGAGACCTATGCTTAACATCTCTTGAAGACAACATCCAACTAAATCACAGCTCTATGGACACATCATTGATATTTCTACCATCTTACGTGAACACAGAATGCGCTTTGAAGGACACTGCTGACGAGCAAAACTCGCGAGTGATCTACTGTTCTGTACAATTAGCCACGGATCAAGACGAGTTGGTCGCCCAGGAACCACCTACATTAACCAGCAATGATATGATATGCCACCCTAATGACCTTCCGACCTTGAAACAGGACCGTGATGTTTGGCGTGATAGACTCATGAATGTCCGAGCTAACCCGATATAATAAAAAATAAAAAAAGGGAATATTCGGTCTTCCCAAATCAACGTGTGGCTAAATTGAGCTGGACAATGATTATCCATTCTTATCCTTACTTCCTATAAATCGGTGCAGAGCCAAAAAGAAAAAAAGGACATATTTGGTCTTCCCAATTCAGCGCGAGGCTAACTTGAGCTGGATCATGATTACCCATTCTTATCTTTAGTTCCAATAAATCAGTTCAGAACAAAAAAGGAAAAAGGACATATTTGGTCTTCCCAATTCAGCGCGAGGCTAACTTGAGCTGGATCATGATTACCCATTCTTATCTTTAGTTCCAATAAATCGGTTCAGAACAAAAAAGGAAAAAGGACATATTTGGTCTTCCCAATTCAGCGCGAGGCTAACTTGAGCTCGACCATGATTACCCATTCTTATCTTTAGTTCCAATAAATCGGTTCAGAACAAAAAAGGAAAAAGGACATATTTGGTCTTCCCAATTCAGCGCGAGGCTAACTTGAGCTCGACCATGATTACCCGTTCGTATTCTTAATTCCCATAAATCAATTCAGAACCAAAAAGAAAACGAACGCATTCAGGAAACCTTTTAACTTTATTTCAATACAGTCAAAATAAAAGGAATAGACATCCGAAACAAAAAACACAAGTTTTTATATGCTTCTTCTATCTTCTTTGTTTATATATTGAACAGGCACCTTCGATTAAAAATATGCACAAATTTGTTAATATCCACATATCAGTTTGACCGGGGATTTATCTAAACAAACATTCCTAGATGACCAGAGGCTGGTCGCTGATCTCTCATATGGCCTAGCTCTAACAGCTCAATAGGAAAAAAAAACTAGCTTGTAACATTGAATATCTCGAAATCTAAGTTGGGAGCCCTCCATCATCACCGAGCAATACCCTGAATTTACACCGGTCAGGTCGAGCAGTTTTATACTCAAGAAGACTCCGTGTTTCGAACGTCTACTGGTACTCAATTTTACCTGAGACCTCAAATGGAACTCATATACACGATACATGGCTAGAGATGCTGGTAAAAATGGTCGGTTTGTCCCTAACAAAAACATGGACAATTCTGTTTCATCTTCCATATTCTCGTTTTCTCTTTTTTTGAAGTCAGAACGCTATAACCTCTCGACTGTGTCTGTATATAGTCTACGTTTTTTCTTTTTTGTTAGCATATTTGACTTTTCTTCATCCGACAGTGTTGTGTTTTCTTCTCGTCTACCCTTTATTTATTTATTTTTCATTCCCTTTTTTCCTTAAAATATAAGAATTTTAAACGTTAAATATGTTTCTGGATAATGATTTCAGCAAAAAACTAATTAATTAAATTACAACAAGAATTAAAAATTTACGAAAAAGAAAAAGTTCCAAACGAGAGAAGGAACGGTGGCGTTCGTTATCACCCGTTTTAACATTTCTCCTTCCCGTTTACAAACCTGTGTGACATATATCATTACGCCAGATATAAATGGAGATAAAACATGGCGAGAATAGAAAACAAGACTGCTCGAAAAAAAAGTACCATGTTTGTCATGTGCAATAAAATCGTTGTTTGAGGGCATTCCACGGAGTAAGACCAGATGAATTACGACCAATCCAACATCAACACACACAAATTTCAAAGTAAGTACTATTAATACTAACTACAACAAACTTTTTTGACTATTCCTACAACCACTACTTTCCTGCTCCTGCTCACACGGCAAATTATATTAATGAAAGATGATGTCACCAATGGTGATTATATACGTCTATTTGTTTATAAAACAAGGTCATTTTCTGTGGCGGAAATGGTGTTCATTTTAACTTGGTATTTAAAAGGTTCGAGGCAGAGGAACAGGTCAGGATATTTTGAACAGAGCCAAAGTTCCTTTGTCCCAAATCCCAGAATTCTTTTTAGGTGACTAATTTCCGGTAGCTGGCTGGACGTTGTAACTGATGTTTAAGTTCTTCAAAAATAAAAAATAAAAAAAATGTGTATGCTTTACTCAAAAGTATTTTTCGAATTCACCCTCATTATTTAGACCAGCGATACTCAGAATTTTTCGTCTATTAATCTAAAGCAGTTGTTCCCAAACCCTTTTTTTTTTTTTTTTGCTGGGCCGCATTTTCGGAATTAAAATTTGTTCGCGCCTCACCAAATCTTATGTGATAAAAAGTATATTAAAAAGAAAAAAAAAAAAAAAAACAAACTGAGATTAAAGGGAGATAACTCTCTTCTCCAAATTGCGGACCCTAGTTACTATATTCTTAATACTTGATATAATGCAAAAATTTCACAATGCTAAAATCAGTCAATAGTTATTTATAACTATTTATACTGGGACTCAAGCATGCGATTATAAGTAATCCATAATAATATTTTAAATTTTGAAATCATATTTATTTTTGGTATATGAATTTTTTGAAACTGTTTCTAAATCTTGGATTGTCTTTCAATCATTCCTCCTCACCTGCTATCCTCTTCCGCCTCACCTGCTATCCTCTTCCGCCATACATATGAGGCGCACCCTGCCGTTTAAGAACCACTGCTCTAAATTAATGCAGGCATACAGAGGATTACGCCGAGTAAAAAAAAATTCTTTACTGTTCAGTTCTTAATGAAATAAAGTTACTACATTAAATTCACTAATGTATTGTATTGTACATTATCTTTAATGACATATCAGCAGTTAGAAGTTGCAACAACAATTAGGAATGTGTTAGCAATAAAATGAATGAATCGGCTAGATATGATTTTTGACAATGCGTGGATTTTGTTTTTTACTAAGTCTGGGGCCACGTGAAGACGATTTCAGTATTGTTTCTCTTTTCTTTTCTGTTTGCTATTGTTGAATCCTGCTTCCCATAAGTATGCATTGCGAAATGGGACCAGAACATCCAAGTTGCTTTGAACGTATGTTTGAACGTACGCAAATAACTTTTACATCATAATTTTCTCTGTTCTTTCCTCTTACAAAGAGCACAGTTTGTACAATAAAATACTCTTTTATACCCACGTACAATTTATTGTAGCCGAATCCTTAATCGATTGCGACTATTTGTAAGAAATTAAATTTGCGCATGTTAGAAATGTCTGTGCAAAAATTGAAGTCTTATGCAATTTGCGCAACACTACAAAAACACTCTCTTACAAAGGCAATTACGATATTCTGTAACCCCCCCCCACAAGGGCGTCATGTGACACAAGGCCTTTTCAACCTGGGATCTCCGAGCCCGTGGGATCTCCAAGCCCGTGGACTCGGCCAAAAATATGCCCATTGAACCCGTATAAACGGGTTCAAGGTCGGTTTACCTCCCCGAAAGAGAATCCGCCCTTCGGCGTAGCCTCCTTCGGGTTCCTCCCCACCCAAAGGCAGAGAGTTCAACCGAACAGCCGGTCGTGAAGTACTGACTCAACTGAAGGCAATTACTCCAGAGACAAGAAGCCGCAAGATATTTACCTTAATCAAAGTGTTACATCAGAGTTGACTTCTCGTATTCTTTTTGTGGAGTAATTGACCATGGTTGTGTAAATGACAAGCGGGATTGACAAAGTTCTCAATAAACAATAAGAAAAGGTATTAAGGGTACAGGGCAAAATAATACTAAGTAAACAATATATATTCAAGCAATAGTAATAAGGCAAAATGTTCACAAAATAAGAAGTGTTCACAAAAAGGGATACAGTCAAGTGGTTATAGCGTTCTGACTTCAAAAAAAGAGTAAACAAGAATATGGAGGATGAGACTGAATTGTCCATGTTTTTCGTTAGGGAGAAACCGACCCTTTTTACCAGCATCTTTAGCCATGTATCGTGTATATGAGTTCCACCTGAGGTCTCAGTAGAGGTTCGAAGAAAGGAATCTCATTGAGTATAAAACTGTTCATCCTGACCGGTGTAATTTCAGGGTATGCTCGGTGATGATGCATGGTTACTAACTTAGTTTTCGAGGTATTCAGTGTTACAAGCTAGTTTTTTTTCCTATTGAGCTGTTAGAGCTAGGCCATATAAGAGATCAGCGGTCATCTAGGGATTTTTTTTTGTTCTTTTTTTTTAGATAGCTCCCCGGTCAAAAGACTTTAATTGATATATGGATGTTAACAAGTGTGTGCTTATGTTTTGGTGAAGTTGCAAGTTCAATATATAAAAAAAGAAGATAGAATAAGCATATAAAAAAATCTTGTTTTTCTGCTTCGGACGTCTATTCCATTTATTTTGACTGTATTGAAATAAAGTTAAAAGGTCTCCTGAGTGAGTTCGTTTCCTTTTTGGTTCTGAACTGATTTATTGGAAGTAAGAATACGAACGGGTAATCATGGTCGAGCTCAAGTTAACCTCGCGCTGATTGGGAAGACCAAATATGTCCTTTTTCCTTTTTTGTTCTGAACTGATTCATAAGAAGAATGGATACGAACGGGTAATCATGGTCGAGCTCAAGTTAGCTTCGAGCTTATTTAGGAAGACCGAATCTCTACTTCTTAGTACAGCTGCTAAAACATGTCCGACGATGTCGTTCGTAAATGGAAAAGGTTCAGTTGTCAATGGATCGGGTAAGCTAACATTCCACAGTGGTAATGTCATTACCGCGTTGTTCACATTTTAAAGCCAAGAAAAGAAAGAGAAAGATTCTGTCCATTCCGGAAGTGGGGTCATAAAATCGCACATGTGAACAGAAATTCTTTCCGGTTTCTTTGTAACTGTCATCATGGGGAAATTAATTCATTTATTTTTTTATTCGTTATTATTATTTATTGGTTTTATTTCATTTTTCTCAACAGATATTTGACTTCTGGCCAGGAATGAAATTAGAACAATTGGACTTCCCGTGTAAGACGATAAACTACATCCAACAGCAAGGCCTCTGATCAGGAGGTTTCGATGAGTGTGGAACCACCTCTTAATTGCTGGTGTTCCCAGGTCCACCCTGACCCGGGGTGGTAGCACCTGTCAGGGCCCCAGCTATGGGCAAATAGTTAACCCCCAAACTCGGGTCAACACTATAAAAGCGTAAATATAGGTTTTAATACGAGCAATATATTTTTTTCAAAAAATTATTACCAGCAATACATTATCAGCAATACATTTTTGAAAAAAAATATTATCAGCAATACATTTTTGAAAAAGAATATTACCAGAAAACCTTTTTGAAAAAAATATTACCAGCAATAAAAATTGTCGGCATTAAATAACCCATTGAAGTTGATATGAATACGTAAAAGAAACCAAACCAAACCAAGAACAAGTGAGCGATGCATGCGTAAAATTTGTTCTTAGACTTTAGATAATGCGGCTTTTATATGTCAGTAGAAACATTAATCGATCTTTGAGAAGTAAGGTAACGTATGGCACCAAAATTGTTGTTTTAGGGAATCAGAAACACGAAAAGAGTAATGATGTTATGCATAAGTATAGAAAGGAGGGATCGACTTATGTTTCATTAAAATAGGTTCGATGACTTTATAAAAAGCTTTTGATAAATTTGAAAAGTTATATGAAGAACGATCTTTTAAAAAGATATACAGTTAGAAAAGTCTATGCTTGTAGGTTACATAATAGTATCCGAAACAAAAGTGAAAATAATGAGACAAAAAAGAAAATCTATAAACGACGTGTTTCGCCGATAGCACCTGCTCTCTCGGGCTTCTTCAGGTTATAATTAAAGAAAGACACACCTGCATTTAAGGAAAAATGCGTTGAGATTCTCTGAGGATAAATGGGACCATAATATATATATATATATATGTGTGTGTGTGTGTGTGTGTGTGTGTGTGTGTGTGTGTGAAGATGATAAAATGAAAAAATTTTAATCAAAGACGCGTTACGCCGGAAAAAAGCTTAGATTATGTTCTTAGTGTCATCAGTTCAATTAAAAGAAAGACAAAAACTAAGTGTTAGGAGTGTATTTTTGAAAGTGTTTTTAATATATGTATTAGAGTTGTTTGGTGTCTGTTGGAATTTAAATCAGACCACCGAAACTAGAGAGTTTTTTATGTATATACTTGTATATACGTGTACATACATACACAGCCATCGAGGCATATAGATATATAGAGAACCTTTTTTATGGGTACTTGTAGACACATACACATATATACATGCCCACTGCGGACATATATACACACACAAACTCACACACATGGATATGCACATATTTTAGATAAAAAAAAGTTAAGAATTAGTAACAATGAATAATATATAATAATAAATGTTGAGATTTCTTTTCATGTACGCCATCTTGGGTGGATGGCTTCCAAGACGGTTCTCAACGGCCATATTGGTCGGTTCCCAAATTGGAATAAATGTTTACCAAGTCGAGCGAACCTTCAGCTTGGCAGATATTGGTTGTCGCTTGATGTGGAGAGGGATTGGCTCCACCAGGTCTAGTTACTCGAGACACGATACGCAGGAATATCTCTCCAGGTGGATCCATACAGGTGCTCAGTTGCAAAGCGTCGCTACGACCACACCTAGACTTTTGACTGATGATGAAGATGGTGCTGATGGTGGTGGTTACCCATAGAGAGTCTAGGCTACCCGATACGAACCGATAAATATCAGAATTCGGAATGTCAAGGTTGATGAATTTTTACTGAAATTTTCAAGTAACCTGGAATTTTTCAATTTAAAAAAAAAATTAAGAATATCAGAAAAACTCAGTAAAAAAAAAAAAAAATCAAATTTTGCTTAGCGGCCATATTCAACGAAAAACATGTTTGAAAGAAAGGTTGCTGCCCAAATATACATTATATATACGCGCATATACGCGTGCGCGCAACACACGGGCATGAACACACTCACACACACATGCACACACAGACACTCACACACACATACATACACACACAATGAAAGAAGAAAAATAATCAACCTTGCACCGATGAAAACGCGCATACAATATTCTTTAGCTAAATATAAAAGTGACGAAAATGAAAAAATAAACAGTCAGTTGCTGGTATCTCCTGACGAATTGATGGAGCGGGGGGAGGTCGTCTACGGGATGCTGAAAATAACATCAGTCAGCTAAGTGAGACATTTTACATTTGTATTAATCCTACATATATGTATATATATATATATATATATATATATATATATATATATATAGAGAGAGAGAGAGAGAGAGAGAGACATACAGAGGTAGAGAGAATGAATGAATACGCTTGGCGTCGGAATACAGAAGGTAACATCAGTCAGATAATCAACTGACAAACCTAGTTTGGAGGCACGGAAGTTAGCAATGGAAAAGGTATGAAAGATCTTCTCCTCACAGCTATCGGTAAATAGCAGGACAGACTGGATTCTATAACCTTGAGTGGCAACCTGTCTAGGAGAAGGAATTCAAAACCGGGCCGGAGAGGGTTGGGCTCAATCAGGATATCTTGCCCAAGAAACGCGACTTCTACTGTGGCTACGGGTCACGGGATAAAAAAAATATTTGTATTAATTCTCTCTATATATTTACTTTATTATTTAAGCATTGAAATTAATTATTTACGTAAAAAGTGAAATACAATTTTCCTAACTCAAGAAAAGACAAGACCGTTCTAAAATGTCATTTGGACAATAGACACGATGGACAAATTTTGCACCCATTGACTCCGAACAAACGGGAAATTGTAAGGACATTAATAAAAAATCTCAATAAAAAAATAATCAAATTTTCCTTGGCTGCCATATTCAACGAAACATATTTGAAAGAAAGGTTGCTGCCCAAATATACATTATTTAGTTACATATGTGTCGGTGTGGTTATAGGACTACTGCGCAGCTGAGCACCTATCTAGTTCCCTTCACATTTCTTATTTGAAAGGCGGAGAGATATTCATTCATGCGTAGCGTGACTCAGGTAAGCAGACCGGGCGGAGTTCATCCCTCTCTAGATCAACCGATGTTTCCAAACTGAGCGTTTGATCGCCTGAGTCACTCGCATGTGGCGTGTCATCAACGCACTGGTTGCAGACACAGCTATTGAGCCTAGTTTACCTCATTATGTGAGAATGCCTTCGAACATACAAGAAGGCTCATCCGCCCTTAGATAGGTCTTGTCTTTAAACCTGCTGGGTGTCTAGCCATCATAATTACCAGAAAAACCTGATGGAAGTACCGGTTTCGTCGACGATGACTCGAACATGAGGCAGATAGTACTAGTTTACATGGTATAATTAGCGGTTAAACTACCAAACGATCTTGTATAAACTGTTGGCGAAACGAGGATTAGGAAAGATAGCGAAATTACAAAAATTAAGAGCTACAAATGAGAGGAAAATGTGGAGAGCCATGATCGCCCATGTCCTAAAGTCAAGAAGAAGAAGAAGAAGAAAAACAACAACAACAACAACAAGTGCTCAGAGAGTAACCTGACGTAAGTATGGGCAGCAGAAAATCTAAAAGACGCTAATCTCTGCATTCAAACCGTGGAGAAGTTAAATAAACTACCACTCCACTATCTTTCTCAAAATAGCATGGCAATTCACACACACGCGCACGCACACACACACACACACACACACACACACACACACACACACACACACACACAAATGTGTGTGTGTGTGTGTGTGCAAAATGAGTCCAATTCCGACATTCGTAACATTCAATTTGAAAGATGGCTCAATAGAAAAGTACAGCAATATTCTTTATTTTAGGATATTACGCCAAAAAAAAAACATGTAAAAAAACGCTACACAAATGTAATCATGTATTAACACATCTCATCAGGCGTTAGTATATATATATTGTTGTGGATTCCGTGAATGGAATCCTGCGCAAATAAATAAACAACGCCAGTAATGGAGATAGAAAAATAAGTGTATTAAATGTAAGAATACAGACTTGAAGTGAAGATTAGTAGTCCAGGAATGCGGGTTAGTAGAAAGTATATGTAAGTAAAGCCGTAATCTCTCTCTCTCTCTCTCTATCTATCTATCTAACTATCTCTCTCTCTCTCTCTCTCTCTCTCTCTCTCTCTCTCTCTCTCTCTGGACTCTTGTATAACTCTTTGAGATCACCCTGTGTCTGTCTCCGTATCTCTCAACGTATCTTTACGTATCTCAAACGTATCTCAACAGCAGGTAGTCTCTCTGTCAGTATACTTTGGACGAGTCCATCTTATGTAAAAAGGGGAGAGCCACACAACATACATACATACATACACACACACACACACATATATATATATATATATATATATATATATATATATAAGGAAATTGTGAATAGCCATGATCTTCTACGTCCTAAAGGGGCATAGGCATTATAAAATACGAATAGGTTTGTAAACAAATCATACTTTTCGATTAGACAGAAATATTTATTTTTCTCGTTTGTAATTGGTCAGAAATATTTATTTAGTTCCTGATTGGTTAGAAAATAATAACGACTGACGTAATCTCAATTCTTGTAAACGCGGATCTATATGTTGCACAGAATTTTACTCGAAGATAACCCAAGATTTGTACGCTTTGCATTAACCACGTTTTGTGGGTTGAGGTAGGTACGAATATATAATTAACGCACGGACTTACGTGCTCAAACTCCACGGTATTTTGACGTCCTGACTCAATCATTAAATATTTATCAAAATAAAGAACGAAGATAATCAGCTTCAAAGTGACTTTCGTGCGGCAACTGTCAATTATAATCTGGATAATTTGCCAGATCAAAGTATCAGCCCTAATGAGAACAAGCAACTCGGGTCGCGCACTGATCTCCATTTTCTTTAAGAGGAAATTAGATAATGGTTAATTGTTTTCGTTTTTCCAAACGCAGATGCCAAAACGCATATTCATAGATTAACTCTCCAGCTAAGACATGCTTGCTGGACATTTGCTTTTGAAGGTCAGTTAAAAGGAAAAAAAAGTATATTTTAGCCATGCATACCATTCGTTAGTGGGTTCCATTCTGACTAGAAGCTACACTAGTGAAAACATGCGCAATATAGAATATATGAGAGTAAATATTTATCACTACTGATTCGCTAAAAATTGAGCATACCATGATGATCAAAATGGTCCAAAGTTGATAAAAGTAAAATCTTTATGTTATTTATTAAGAGGAAAGACCAAACCATTTTTTATTATTAAATTATATATTTTATCCATTTTGGAACGTTCCAAATTTTGGTTAAAAATCCTGTTTTTCTTGTGTCAACGGTGAAGAACAAAGATTAGTAACAAAAATTTTAGCGTCTTTTTTTTTTGCAGTGAAAAACACATTGATTTGGAATTTCTTGCAAAAATTAGATAATTGTTAGATTTGAACTAAACTTTCAGGATTTATTCACAAATGAATGTAATTATATTAGAAATGTTTCTTTTTTAGAAAATCTTGGTAAAAACATTTTTATTACGTCTGTTTCCTCCAGCTAATTGAATTTTACAAACATTTCAAGAAATTAATTTTTGTACCTCTTAATGTTTATATTAGTTACACACAGAATCCCTTGGAGAATTTAAAACATCATTTCTTTTAATTTTGTAAAACAGGACACACAGTTACCAAAAATTTGCTCTGAATCGTAAAATAATAAATGCTATAAAACTAACACATTTTTTCATTAGAAAAAGCTTTTAATTGCTTTTATGAATAAGATATATTATGAACATGACTGTCTTAAGAAAACGATTTTTTCAATGAATAATTAATTTTTAGATGAATTGTTTTCATTTTTTTAAAATTTGAATTCCAATATTTATTAAGTTTTAAATCGTTTAAATTTCTGTCTTAATTTGTACCGGTTAGATAAAAACTATACTCATCATAAATGCAAAAACTTACAACAATTAGGCAACATCCAATATTTTAAAAAGAAATTTGAATATTTTGTGTGTGTGTGTGTGTGTGTGTGTGTGTGTGTGTGTGTGTGTGTGTGTGTGTGTGTGTGTGTGTGTGTATAAATGTGCCACATTTTGTAAATACGGACGTCCATAATTATCAGAAAATAAGAGCGATAACTATAGTAAATGTAAAGCCTAAATATCTCAAATTAAATAAAACATTGCATTATTTAGAATATTATCCATTTCTAAGATTACTGGGTAGTTAAATAATATATATATATCAAATAGATGTTCACGTTATATAGTAATTTTTACAGAAATGTTTACCGTAGAAAATATTACATAAAAATTCCGTCTGTCAGTCAAGCTGCCAAACTGTCAACACCTTAAATAAACAGCTACCAAGTGTTAAAAATTAATGCATTTTGCGATATTTTAAACTTAAAATAATATTTGTTTCAAATCAGATTAATTAAACTATAAATTAGATAATATTCCTCAAATAAACTTTCAGAAAAGTACATTTTATTTTTTAAAGATTTTTTCAAAAAGAGAATTACATTCTGATGGCAGATGGCTAAAGATGGCACTAAAATCAAGTTTTTTTTGCAATTTCAAAACGAAAACACATTTCAGTTTGAATTAGTTTTGAATGGAGCAAAGTATTTTGCTTACACGAAATATTAAATTTAATCTATTAACTTGAAAGTAAAACTAAAATAAAACCTTCAAGAAAGATTTTTTTATTTTTAAAAATTCATTTTAACCTTTGGTATTGCGTTTCTATAGAGGTACATAATTTACTATGTAATAGGTCAAAATATCAGTTATTAGCGTATTTTTTTTTATTGAATACCCTCGTTAGATATTTGTAAATAGATTTATTCAGCAACATATGTGCCATTATATTCCATTATATTTTACCATCATTGATGCAGCTTCATGATTCCATCCTTCAAGAATTTAGTATTATTCTGGATGACACACAGACATACGCACACACACACACACGCACACATATACACAAACGCACGCATACACACATATATATGCACACACGCACAAACGCAAACACACAGATATACATGCAATTTTCTCATTAGAATCTATCTTACACATTTATAAATCTACCGTCCTTGCATTAAATAGTGCTGCCATATCTGGTTTAATGCTCTAGCTATATATCTTGACAAAATCCAAACAATGTTGTATAATGTAATCGACCCTGATCAGCCATTTCGACTTCAGTCACTTTCTCACCGCCGCGACGTGGTTTCCCTCTGTCTTTTCTACAAATATTTTCATGGCAGCTGTTTTGATGAGCGTTCCTACTTAATGCCTTGACTACAGGAATTTAAGCGTGCTGCTAGTTTCGCAACTAGGTCTCGCCGTTTTTACTTTTGAACTATCGAGATGCGACAGTATGTTCTATTCTAATAGTTTCATTTCTTGTACTTCTGTCCAGGGGATCTCTCCTCCGATTTCCTGATTCTCTGCTATCTACAACCTACAAAACTTTAAATGCAACGCCAATCGCCATCTTCTCTCTTTCTGGAACCTTTTCTTTTATTGTCCTTGCTCCTCACTAAAATATTCTCATTCTCTTTCATTTCCAGTAACCCTTTGCATCTTAGTTTTTCTTTCTTTTTTTCTTTTTTTAAGCATTTCACCCCAAGCAAGGCGGGAGTGCCACTAGCACGCAAGGGGTCACGGAGAGTGGAAGCAAGAGTAAAGAGACGTGATTGAGGAAAGAAGGACGGGGAATTAGATCAAGGCATCAGAAGATGTCATTGCATTTGAATATTTGAAGACTATAACTGTCAGGGAAGCAAGCTAGAAGAAGGTAGTTTCACAGACGGGAAGTGCGAGACATGAAGCTATTGGAGTAGAAGAGACGGCTACATTTAACCGTTTCGACAGTGAAAGGGTGGGATGAGATACCAACCTAGTAACACGCTTAAATTCATGCAGTTTGGGAACCAGCGAAAATAGCTCGTCGGAGCAGTTACCGTGAAAGTACTTGTAGAAAAGACGGAGGGAAGCAACGGTACGTCTGTGAGAAAGTGACTGTAGGTGAGATACCAGACCAGGACCAACCACATTGCATATCCGTCTCTGGATTTTGTCGAGAACCTTGAGACGGACAGTGGTAACAGCAGCATTTCATGCAAGGGCGAAAGGTTGATTTATAGATTTGAACGATGGAATCAGGCAAGAAAAACTTTCTGGCGCGACCAACTTTCCTTGCGGTAGATTAAGCTATTGATTCAATGTATTTGTTCGATCTTAGATCAGCGAACAGTGTGAGACCAAGCAGTCGCAGAGAGGTGCTCTCGTGGGGTTGAGAATCAGACATTCTAATGGGAGGCAGGGTATTTTCTCTGTGGTGGGTAAAAGAGAGCAGTTTTGTTTCGAAGCATTAAAGTTAACCAGATATTTTTTGCCCCAGTTAGCAACAGATTGGAGGTGTTTAGTCCCGTTTCATCTTCAAGCGAAATTTTAGGAATACCTAAAAATTAGGTTTCCTAAAATTTATTAATATTTATTAAAATTTATTAATAAGGATTCCTAAAATTTCGCTTGACACCAGAAACGGGACTAAACACCTCAATTCAACTTAATTTTAATAATTATTTGGATGGTTTCGGCTCTCGTTTTTTGAAACATGACAACTCTTATGTAGCGAAGGAATCACATTTTAAACAAAAAAATATTACTATACACACACACACAAACACACACACACAAACACACACACAAACACACACACACACACACACACATATATATATATATATATATATATATATATATATATATATATATATATATATATATATATATATATTGTGTTTGTTTTGTTTTGTATCGTTTTATGGGAACTAAGAGAGTGTAGAAATTGTCCGTACTGATAATTACTGATAAATTAAGCGCATTGGGATAATTCTTTAAAAACTGTCACGGAGATTAAATTCATCTTCCGCTAATCCAATGCCTGTCCATGTTTCCGTATTCCTTTTTTGCCGTGTTCTCTTAAAACACTTCCTAGATATTTAAACATCTGTACGTACTTGATGCTGACATCTCCAGTTTGTTGTCAACATCTTAGGCTTTTCCTTTTGTTGGTGACCATAGTTTCTATCTTCTATGCAGGTGATGGTGAGTCCTTTTGTCTCGCTTTCTTTTCCTACCCTGTTTCGGAGGTCCTGCAGTTTTCTTTCCGTGTCAGTCATCAACACTCTACTTGAAGTTAATCATTTGGCCTGATTGAACCGAGCAGAGATTTTGTAATTTGGTTCCGTGTCGGGCAGTGTATTAATGACATGTGTCAATATGTAACAGGCAGACGAAAGATAAAATCAAACAGAAAAACAATAAAGCTATCAAGCTGCGATAAATAAAGGCCGAGACCTTGGCTCGATTCTGTTGTAACAAATCCTGACGAGACAAAATATAATACGCACTTATCAACTGTTATCTAAAAGAAAGAAAACATATTCCTGCATTTTCCTGAGTTAAACTCAGACAGATATGTAGGTCATTTCAGAGACTTTAAATAAGTTTTCTTTTTATATTTAATGCATTTTACAATGACTTTCTAGATACACTTTTAGGTACTATCGGGATTTATATTCACAAACACAGCATAAGATATTCAGATGATACAACGTTGAGAGCAAACACAGAAAGGAGACTGAAGAAACTCTCAGAGTAGATAGTAAAGAAAACTGAGAAGAAAGAACCGAGACGGAAGACTGTATAGCTGTCAGCAACAGGAACAGCCCAAGATGTTAAGTACGAATTGGAGATAAACAAAATTAAACAACTACAAAAACTTGAAATTAATTAACCAAAGGAAGGAAAATATGGCGCCAAAACCCGAAGGCGCTTTGAAATAGCGAAAGATGCTTCACAGAAGCTAAGCAAAGTATAATACCTTAGCTTTCAGAAGGAAAATTTTAATTAAGAAACAAAGAAAAAAGTGCTGAACTATAATATCAGTCCTTCTATATAGCACTGGATGCTGAACAATCTCATCACAGATGAAGAACAGACTTGAACCAACAGAATAATGGTTCTGCAAAACCGATTGATTCTTTTTTGTACGTTTTAGCAACCCTTTGGGACTTATTTAAAGCCAAAGCATATTTTGCATTATAAAGCAAAATTGCAACTGTACATTGCATTTGCAATCTCTTGGGAATAACAATGATTTTTCCAGATACAAGTTCTACTATTTAACCCAGGTTCTACAGTAGAATGCTGATAATACCATGGGCTGAACATGTGAGCAATCAGGAAGTTTTAAGAATAATGGAAGCAAAAAAGCAATCATATATTTTGAATCAGAAAAAAAAACTGTTGAAATTTATAGGACACGGAATGAGGAAAGAGGAATTAGAGAATTTGACATTCACAGGACACATTGAAAGTCAGAGAGACAGTGAAAAGCCGCGAAAAACCTACCAAACGAGCTTGTGTAAATGTATATCAAAGCAGGGAGGGAAACAAAAAGGTATAGGAAGTTGTGGCGAGCCATGATCGCCCACGTGCTGAGGTACACATACTGAATGTACACTTCACATGCGTAAAAGAAGATGTATTCTATAGTAATATAACTCCCGGTGTTTTTCAATAGTAAAATAATACCTAATGCATTTCTATTGCAAATTTATTTGTAGTATATTTCTATATAAGCTTTTAATATCTGCCAATATATATGTCATCATGAGAGTGAATGAAAGAGTGATATAGATTTTAATAAAGCAGCCCCTGAGTACTTTCAATTCATTCTATAGTAAACTAATTTTTCAGTGCATTTCTACAGTATAATAATTTCCAATGCACTTCTATAGTAAAATAATTACCAATTTATTTCTATATATCCCATCTATATCATTTTTCGATGTATCACTGAATATACTATAATGACAATGACTGATTTCACAAATATACTTTCTGTCCGTGACGAAAGAATTCATCGAAACAAGTTTTGCTTAATTCAGCCGATGAGGTTTGTATGTTTATCTCTTTATTTTATTCTTCCATTTTATCGAATAAGTTGTTGTAAATCAGTAACAAAATTACGCTTTTCCAGGGTGGTTGGCTCTTTAACCATAACACGTAACGTCACAGCGTAATTTGAGACTAACTCTGTATAAAATCTCAGGGTGTAGCCATCAAAATATTGTCTACCACACTAACAACACCAAGTTCTTGATAATGACTGAGCCTGAACAAAAAAAAAGAAGCATGAACTTCGGACAATTTATCCAAAATTTCGATCCCAATGTACATCGTATTCGTAAATTTGAAAATCCAATAAAAAAATAAAACAGACAAATAAGTAGATAACTTCGCCTCCCTTCCGGTCCACACCCCTCCCCTGTCTTTTGAACAGGAGTAGATATTTATCCCTTGTTTTCTGTTTAGAATTTGATTTCTGGTTCTTTCTAAATTCTTTCATTCTCTTCCACTCCCAGTAGCTACTTCCGTCTTGCCTGAATATTTGAATATTATATATATATATATATATATATATATATATATATATGTCAATCACAGGCAGACTGTTTGCTGTATCACAATTCATCAGTGTGGTTTGACATCCGATTGTCTCATGCCAGGATCGAAACCCAACTGATTTGGCATGAGTCGGAGATTTTCCCCAGAGCAATCAGCGCCCGACAGAGAGGTATTTGATTTTTAACGTATTTTAGAATAAGCAGGCCAGTAACTGAGAGTGCTCAATTCATAGAAAAGCTTTTGCATCAGCAATAGCAGTCACTGTTTACAAATTCGCGCTTTTCCCTCTAAAGTGCTTTATGGAACTTCATTTTTTCGGGGGCGTGTATATATATATATATATATATATATATATAGATAGATAGATAGATAGATAGATAAACATATTCGATTTCGATTAATGAGGATTAGACAACCTCATTCAGTTTTTATGATTTGTCGTATGTGACACTTCAGTCTCTTAACCGGTCAATACGACTGATTTCGAAATATTCTGATATCAGTCTGCCACAAATATCTCCAGTTATTTCTATCGAGGGTAACTCACTCAAAGTGAGTATGAAGCACATTGACAACTGAGAGGTTACTCTTTAGCTTGTCATTATATCCAATGTCAATCTAGCTCTATATGAGGGCCTTAGGTATTCTATCGTCACTCATCCTTGCAACATGAGCAGGCCAGCGAAGTAGTGACTGCATTAAAGAAAGCCTCGATTCCACCAATGTTGCATATTACGAGATCTGCATTGGGCACCAATAACATTGCATATTCTTCTTTAAATTTTAAGATACCAGGTGCGATGGGTAAATTGTCGTCATTTAATATTTTTAATTTCGCGCGTGCATTCTGTTTGTTTTTGATTCTGTCGACTGCGCAGTATAGTAGGGTCAGTTGGGCGCCATCTGTGAGAAAAGGAACACAATGACGCAATTTACTCCACCATAAATTTGGAAACAGTATGCTGTACTGCTTGGCATTTGCGCCGAAAACTCCAATACGAACATTTCAGAGTGTTTCGGTGTCGATCTGAGGACAGTGCAGAGGATACAGAAAGAGTTGGACAGGCCTAATATTGATTCCGAAAGTACGGCAGCTCGGAAAACTCACTCTGATTGTTCTGCTAAGAAAAGAGCCTTCGAATTTGTTGGTGAGGGCCTCAGACTCAACATGGAGGCCTATATTAAGGAGGTAGTGTTGTCCTGGGTCAAAACGGTGGTTGCTGGTAGACGCTGTATCTGGTAACAGAACTCTGCACCATGCCATGCAAGGATGGTTGTTAGATAATTTCTGCGACAACATAGCCCCTTATATCTGGCCACCGAACTCCCCAGACTGCAAACCCCTAGATTATGGTGTGTGGGGTTACAGTTGAGCGATATACTGACAAAACTCCTTGTAACACCATAGATCAACTGAAGGCAACGATTATGGCAGCATTCAGCAACTTAAAGAAGGAGACCGTCCAGAAGAGTTGAAGGAGATTCCGAAGTCGTCTTTTGGCCGTGTTTGAAGACAATGGCGATTTTATTGAATAAATTTACTCTTTAGTATTTCAAGATATTTTTTGTGTTATTTTGGTAAATATATCTATTAAAATGAGATGTCTGTGTTATTTTCATTTTTGTGTATTTTAGACAGCAATTTATCCATCGCACCCTGTACATAGTAGAAGCACCAGACAAGGTATGGTTAAATTATTCAATGCGTAGACGAATGGTAGACTTATAAAGGTGAAAGAGAGTTGCTGGTGAGAAAAAATAGTCTAGCAACTCGAAATTGATTAGTGCTTCCAGTATCTTGCAAAATAGATGCTTAACCAATTTGGAGTTGATTAAGGATTCTAGTAATTGCCAAAAAGAGGTAGAAGATTAATAGGTCGATATTTCGAAGGCACAAACGATTCACCAGAGTTCTTTAAATAGGAACTATACAAGATGATTTCCATTAAGCTGGAAAGTAAGAACATTACATTAGGTTTATTTCAGGGATATCATCGAATACGCATGCTTTGTGTGAGTCAGATTTAAAGGTGATATATAAACTCTATTCATGGAGTTTATATAGGAATGGATTTTAAACTGTGATATGAAAATAACTCCATGGATGGAGTTATATTCATATCAGTCGACACTTAGTTCTAAGTGGTAAGCCAAGCAAAGATACTCCATACGTTTGATAAGTGTAAAATTGGAAGATTCTAAATATAAATAAATGCTATATATAGAGAGATTCTTAATAAAATTCAAAGAAGAATCTGCAATGTTATTGGTCCTGACCTAGCATCTCGGCTTCAGTCACTTTCCCACCGCCATAACGTAGCTATCGTGTGCCTTTTCTATAAATCTGTTCATGCTAATTGTTCTCATGAACTTTCTGCTATGTTACGTAGACTTTATGGAATTTAAGCGCAGTACTAGACTGGTGTCAATGTATCATCATTTTGAAGTATAAATGGCTAGATATAACCGCAAGTTCTATGCTAACAGTTTCTTCTATCTCAATTCTCGCTTGTGGAACTCTCTTCATGCTTCTTGCTTCCCAGTTAACATTGATCTTCAAAAAATTAAATACTATATCAATTATCTTCTGTCTTCCTAATTCTTATTCTTTTATTGATCTCTCTCATCAATAATAATTTTTTTCTCATTTTCTCTAATACCCAGTAATCTCTTGCGTACTAATGCGTACTTTATTGCCTTGCTTGGGGTGAAATGATTTTAACCTCCCTCCCCATTTCTTGTTTCCCTGATAGCTACAATCTCCAACTATTCAAATGTAATGTCAATCGACGTCTCCAGATGCCCTGATCTATCCCCTATCATTCTCTTCATCCTTTCCTCTATCACTTCTATTTGCTCTCGCTCCAACTCTCTGTAACCCCTTGCATGCTAGTGGCTTCCCGCCTTGCTTGGGGTGAAACGCTTAAAAAATAGTAACAGAATTATTATAAGTGACTTGCACAGTTTTCAAAATAAGGAGTGTCTCCACATTAACACATTGCATACGCTCCATAGACCTTAACGCAAGTTTGAACCCTTCCAAGCACGCGATTGTGTACATTACAAATGCCATCCTGCGATATTTCATTTTGACGTAAAGCAGCTAGAGTTGCAGGTGGATTAATTGAATGAGTTGTTCATCGTCACTCTGCGTTCTATCCATGTTCAAATGAGGACTGGTGGAGAGATCGTGTCGGCCAGGGAAGTTGTCAGGCGTCTAGCAAAATATGTTGAGTAGCATGGGCAGAAAATATCCAGTTGGAACTGCACATCACATTCCTTCTTTCTTTTTTCTTTTCTTTTTTTTTCTTTTTTTTTTTTTTTTTAAATCGGAATCGCCCCAAGGAAGATAGTAATGCCACTAATATACAAGGGGTTACAAAGTGTGGAAGAATTAGAAACAGAAACATTAATAATGAGCAGAAAGTGAAGAGAGTAATCAGGTGGACATTACATTTAAATTTTTGTAGATTAAAGTTGACTGGAAAGCGAGGAGACAGAAGGGAGTTCCACAAGCAAGAAGTACGAGAGAAGAAACTGTTAGCATAGAATTTACGGCTCAGCTGTAAATTGATGAGATTTTGACGCCAGTCTAGTGCTGAGCTTAAATTCATAAACTCTGGGTACCATAGCGCAGAGCTCATACGAACAATTACCGTGAAAGTATTTATAGAAAAGACATAGAGGGGCAACCGTACGGCGGTGGGAATGTCACTGGAGCCGAGCCACCAGATCAGGACCAATAATATTGCAGATTTTTCTTTGGATCTTATCAAAGAGCTCAAGGTAAATAACAGGTGCAACGTACCATATATGACAGAAATAGTTTAATCATGGACGAATGGTAGACTTATCTATAATGTAAGAACGTGAGTCCGAGAAAACGCAACGAGTCACTTTCCTGGAGGATAGCATCAGCCACGCCGATGGAAGGCAGCAAGGAATCTCTCAGATGGTTAATGGAGAGAAGTTTAGTTTTGGAGGCGTTAAAATTACCAAGCAATCTTTTGCCCCAGTTAACTACGGACTTGAGGTTATTTGGGGCATCGACTGCCATTTTGACCTTGTCCGACTGATATGCTTTACTATCGAGGCAAGAGTAAATTGTTGGGTCATCAGCGTAAATACCAAGTTGAGAGCTGATGTCATCAGGATAGTCAGTAATCAAAATTAAAAATAGAGCGAGACCAAGGATGAAGCTCTGTGTGACGCCTGCGTTAGTACGAAAAGATCTAGACGAGTGGCCGTTCAGGATGACTCTCATTTCACGATTTGATAGGTGTTGGGGCCACCCACCTTCTCATCAGAATGGACTGATCTCTCTACTACTAATAGGACAGTTCTTTAAAGTTCTGGGAGATCAGGTGACCATCACACTTCCGTCTCTCTACCGGAAGATACAGTTGGATTTTATACTCTTTCTGGTTGTTACTGACTAACCTGCGTTCGTTTGACTACTAATCTCTCTGTTGTAAATACCTCTTCAGATATACCAGTATTTTTCCTACGTATGTGTTTGTCCTTATTTCAATACACACACGGGGAAACACTCAACATCTCAACAATAGGAAAGACTGGATCAGTTCAAAACAAGTCCCTGGAGACACCGTAACTTTTCAGCTTGTGGAGAAGAAATGAATGCCAGACCCTGTCAAAGGCTTTCGAGATGTCCAATACAACACCGCGGGCTTCACCTTTTTTACGATGAACTCTCTCCGCAAATATCGTCAGTATAGCAACAGTTGACCTAGAGAAACGAAGGTCATATTGCTTGTGTGAGAAAAGGGCCTGCGATGAGAGATGATGAACCAATTCAGTATTGATTAGGGACTCTAGGAGTTTCCCCCAAAAATTCAATAGTTGGAAGAGTCGGACAGCTCACCAAAGTTCTTAAAACCTGGAACAACAGATGATGACTTCCAGCAGACAGGAAAGCAGGAGGCAGCGAGGCATCCTTTAATAGAAATATCAGCAGATCAGTTTGAACAATGTTCTCTAAGCCATGGCGACAAAGTTCTGGACGTCATGGCGATATTTAATGTCAGCATAACAAACGTCAGAGGTGAAAGAGAAATATAATCTTTCCATTGTTCTTTAATTAATATTTTATTCTTTCGTTCCTTTCTTCTTCTTTTTTTCCTTTCTTTGTTTCCTTTTTTCATTAATTCTCTCCTTTTCCTTCTCTTTCTTCTTTTCTTTCTTTCACTTCATTCGGTAAGACACATCCCGAGGGTACAATAAGAATCAAATTTCCAAAACACAGTTTTGCTTGAAAACCAGGCGATCACATTCAATTGGAAACAGCCATTGTTAATCTTATGTCACTGTAAGACATAAGCGGTTATGCCTCTCCCGAGCTTCCTTTACTCTATTATTTGTAAATTGCCATAACTTCATGGGATAGAATGGCGGGTTTCCAGTTGTCTTCTCTATGGTTTTAAATTTCGAATTTTTCACTTCTAGACTGACTGCCACTCAAGTCTAGAGAGCTCAGTCTACCCTGTTATTTAACCCAGAGCGGGAATAAGGGGATTAAATAAGTACATTACTTTACCAATTACATTGGTGCTAAAGTGACTGCAGTAATTTTGACTCAGCTCCTCGAAATAATTACATTTATTAATGCTTAGAATTTTCTGTGCCTTCGAGAATTAAACCATATAATAATTATCACTGTGTACTTTTTTAAATATTTCCTGTCCCACCTGTAGTGGGAGGGGGGTAAATGACTTAAGTTTGTTAATTTATAAACGATTACTTTCCTCAGTCGTTTTAATGATCTATGCAAACAATATATAACTGCATTTAGACAAAATTATTTCCAGAACAAAATGAACTGTTTAATTAATCAGCTCCTTTACTCCTCCGATTGCAGTCTTATTTGACCAAGCCTTTTATGTGAAGCCCTCAGATACCTTAGCCTTTAAGTAACAGAAATAGATTTTGCCATCGTTGTTTTTGTCGTTCTGTTGCTATTTTTTTCTCCCGAGAGATTTTCCCATTTCACTATTATATTTATGAAATACATGAATTTTTTTACACGAAAATATATTAAGCAAAAAGCGATTTACATAATATCAGGATTAATCAATGAAACATAGATACTATTGAATGTCTAAATGATATAACGGAAGCGGATTAAAACACCTGATTGGCCTCTATTTTAGTTGTGAATTCTTCATCTCGATTTTACTCAATCTCAGTAGAATGTTTTGTAGAGTTGTTAGGTTAGGAACACGTGTTATTTATTTCCTGCTAGAAGGTCCAACTACAAGAAAATGGCGGACTCAACTTGAATCCAACCGAAGAAGTAAAGAAAACAAACAAGACCGACATATATATATCAATAAATATATGTATTAAACAACAAATTGACAAGTGACAAAGACATTAACATTTGTGTTTGTGTGTGATTGTAAAGAGTTTGTTCTTTGGTGAACGTACGTGTATGTGTGTTTAATGGCGTTTTCCCATAAGTGGGCGAAAACGCTGATCTCTACGAGAGATTACATTTTTAAACGTGTCCGCTGAAATGCAAAGTAGAAAAGAGAACGAGGCAAGAAGTCGCCCAGTATTTATAGTGTAGGGAGAGCGACTCCTCGTGAACAATTAGTGAATTGAGGAGGAGCTAACTCCGACAGTTTCAAGATTTTTATTACATTGCATCTCTTGTTCCAAGACTTGTTTCATAGCATCCCACCATTAAAACTTTCTAACTTTCTTAATTTTTGACGGCACGGGTAAACTATTTACTAATATTTAATAAGTGTCGATTAGTACAATACATCGTTAAAACGAGAGAAACAAATCAGAGGAACCAACTTGATTTAAAAATCAACACATGAGATCGTGTCTTCTCCCAGGACTTGAACCCCAACAAAATAGTGATATACACTACAGTTCAAAAGTTTGAGCACACCCCTGGTAATTTTTTTAATTGGCACCAAATGTAGTTGTTGTGTACTTTAAATAAGAGAAATCTATTATAAAAAAGTAAGATATGATTTTTTTATTAGAAATTTTATTATGACAAAGAAAAAAGCATTTTATGATTAAATTTTGCTTTCGTCAAAATATCTTCCTTCAGCCTTGATTACTGCGGCACAAAATTTTGGCATTTGTTGCAAAAGTTTCTTAAAGTATAAGTTTGATAATTGATTCCATTCTTTTTTTTTTTTTCAATGACTCTAAGAGTTCTTCACTCTTCTCTCAAGTTCATTCCATGCTAATTATGGGCGTGGCTTCAAACTTTTGAATTGTCGTGTATGTACCTAGGCAGAAATAGTTTTTTTTTTTTGTCCCAGTCTTTACCGTTTTGTTGGTAATCTTTTTCGTCCGAGAGATATTTCCATTTCACTATTAAAGGATATTGAACAAAAAGCGGTTTCTATAACACCTGGATTAATCAATGAACCATAGATACCATTGGACGTCTAAAAAAAATCTCCGGTTGAACAAAATAAACCGTTTAATTAATTGTTTTCTTTACTTTCTACGTTCCTTAGATTGCAGTCTTATTTGTCCAAGCCTTTCATGTGAGGTATATCTGCCTATTAAGTGAGCATCTTGCTTCAACTTGGTCGCCTTGGTTCTTGGTTCTGTTACTAATCTTCTTCTTCCGAGAGAAGTTTTATGTTATTTATTAAACACATGGAATTCTGTATCTTCGCTTAATTGAATCTCGATACATTATTATTATTTTTTTTTTTTTTCTCATTCTATCTCACCGTCAAAACCTTCTTTTGACGGCATGGGTACAGTAGTATTAAATAAAAAGACAATGTTTGAATGCTTTAAATTTCGGTGGATATTCTTTATGATTTCCAATGCTACTAGAAAGTTTCATTTATTGCCCTGTTTTTAAAAAAAAGGTACGGCAAGTAGTTTTATCGACAAATATCGGCTTCTTTTAGTGCCTTATTAAGGATTGTCGTCATTTGCGACTAAATAAATAAAACCATGAACAAAAAAAGAAAAAGCTACTTGATATTTTTCTTGTCACGAGTTTTCAGGAATTTAATAGAGCAGCCCAAGGAAATAGACATCTTAACCTAGATAGAAAACGCGATCTCTAACCCACGCTCTTCAAGGCAAACGTGGGTCAGGAGGCAAATATGCGTCGTCCGTCTTTCGTTTTAACCCCCGCCCCGCCACAACACACACACACACCCATCCTCTATCTTCTCTCTCTTCTCTTCTCACTCTTTTCATATTTGCCTCTCTTGACATTTTTCCTCTCCATTTCTTCACTATGATGACATGCACTTTTCCCTCTGTTTTAAAGCTAACCTGAGACCTCTCTCCCTTTCTCTCTCGCGCGCAATCTCTCTCTCTTTCTCTTTCTCGCTCTGTCTCTCTCGCGCGCGTGCGCGCATACAATCGGTCTTTCTCTCTCTTAATCAATGTTACTCTTTCGTCCTTTCTTTTTTTTCTTTCGTTGTTTTCTTTCTCATAAGAACATACGAGGAAGTGCTAAAATTTCTCTGACCGAAGAAAAATGGCAAAAAAATTGATGTTAGGTCATTTTGTCGGATTTTGGCACCAGGTTCATTACAACGGTACTAGTAATGGTAATATTAGTCATTTCCTTATAAGGAAACACTTGGCATTCATTGACCGAGCAGACAGTGTTCTATCGGTTGAAATTTATAAAATCTTCCTCTTTTCAACCATTTTTACAGGAAAATAGGTTTCTCACGTCAAATAGCTGTTATCGCTCTTCCCAATATTGGCGGGGGTTTCCTTCCTAACCTTTTGTTTGAAGTAGGGCGGAAGATTAACAGCTTAGTTTTCAAAAACCCTTCGTAAACTGCTTTATACGTCATTCCGACTTTTTGATCGATTTAATTCTATTCCTATCTGTCCGCCTATCTCATTGTAACGATATTTGTCTATCTCAATTAAAGGGGGTTTAGTTTAGGTCGTTCAGTTAATGACATATGAACACATTTTGGATTATTCAATAATATTGAATATAAATCTTATAGGACAAAATTTACAATTTATTAATAAATATACATGGGTCCAGTTTACACAAGAGACAAAGAGGTAGACATCTGTCCAGTTTACACAAGAGACAAAGAGGTAGACATCTGTCCAGTTTACACAAGAGACAAAGAGGTAGACATCTGTCCAGTTTACACAAGAGACAAAGAGGTAGACATCTGTCCAGTTTACACTAGAGACAAAAGGTAGGTATAGGTAATAGTTAACGAGTGAAAGAGGTAGGCATCTATTCAGTTTAAATTAGAGCAAAAAAGGTAAACATGGGTCCGGGTTTCAATTGTGTGAAAACTGTAAACATAGATCCAGTTCACACTAGAGCCAAAAGGGTAGACATTGGTCCAGTTTACACTAGAGCCAGAAAGGTAGATATTGGTTCAGATTACACTAGAGTCAAAAAGGTAGACATTGGTTCAGTTTATGCTAGAGCCAAAAAGGTAGACATTGGCCCGGTTATAGAGTCTTTAAGTATTCACGTGAATTTTCTTCGTTTTTTTTTTTTTCGGGGAGGGGTGTGAAATGATGTCGTCAGCCTATTCTAAACCCCACCGAAAATCTGTGTTGTATATTCTTAATTTCATTCGTACTCATACACACACACACACACACACACACACACACACACACACACACACACACACACACACACACACTTATACACACACATTTATAAGAAGAACTTCCAATGTTCCATATAAGAAAGTTACGCTAATTCTTTTATTAACCGACTTCGAACACAAATTTGCATAATCTAGAGCACTCCCTCCTTCTTTAATCAAAATCTGTATTAATTGAACATGTTTGCCCCCCCTGAAAAACCATGGATATCTGATTATTTCAGGTTAATCAATGACAAAGTTGGGAAAAACTTTTCGTGCGACGCGTTTCTTTCGTTACAGCATCATCTGACTAAAGTGATGTTTATGTTAATGCGATTTCATAAATACATGAAGGAGTGATGACGGTGAAATTTTAAATTTAAATTTTAAATTATTTTTTTTATTTTTAAATATTCGTTTTTGCGTGTATGCCGTCTATCCGATTTCATTTAAATTCTTTTTCTCTGTGCTTATCTTTTTATCATTTTTGTTATCAAACATCCCACATTGTGATAATAGAAGATTTGCCAAGAGAAGTCAAATGTGGTAAGAACCAGACGTAAATTTACTGCGGATGATGTAGCGATTAAAGCACTTACTATACACCATCGTCTTAGCTGATTGCTTTCTTTTTTTTAATTACAGTAGCATTTTTAAATCAAAATTATGGTCAGACTCATTAAGGTGACCAACATCGAGCGTGTTCTTTTGTAAGAGATCGCTTTTGTATTCATATGATCCTTTACTCAAATTCCTCGAGGTTTCTCCAATGTTTTCCTTGTAGCAAAAATTACAGTTGATAGAGTAAACCCCGCCTTCACGTTATAAACTTATTATTATTTTGTTTTGTATTAATTAAGTCCTTTATTGTTTTAGTTGTAATAAATTTTATGTCAAGCTTAGATAAATTTTTATCTGTGATAAATTTGGTGGGTAGAACAATATATTTTGATTCGCAGGGTTTGTTGGAATAATGAATCTATTTTGAAATGTTTTACTAGTCTTTTGTTCCCGCTGAATATGAAATAATCAGAGTATTAAAGAAGCATAAAATTATTTTCAATGTATTTTTCCTCTTCATGTAAATATTGAAACCTACTAATTCTGAGTGCTCTTATACAGAATCCATTGATTATTCCAGATTTTATTTTGTTGCTATGGTGAGAATAGAAATTTATAAGATCATTTTTATTAATTGATTTGCTACGGACTCTTAGTTTTAGGCTATTGTCATTACGGTATAACAGAATATCTAATAAAGGTAAAGTACTGTTTGTTTCAGTTTTGTAAATGAATTCTATCGTAAGTTCGACTTTGTTCAATTTATCTACAAGGTTAAGTAAAGTAATTTTGCAGGGATATATTAATGGAGCGTTATCAATATATCTTATATTATAAGATGGTAATTGTTTAGATAAATATTTTTGGAAACGACCAAATTCAAGAAATTCAAAGAAGACGCACACTGAAACACCAGTATAATTGCTATTCTCAATCTGAATATTTAATGCAATGGCGTACATATATAAAACAAAATAATATTCTGACCATAGTTTCATACGGACACTTTTTTAATAAGCATGGAAGTGTAGCACACTCAATACGCAACATACTTGTCTAAAGCGTAAATCTGATAGTTACCTGCAACGTCAAAAGTCATTTGAGCCAGGACGTCTTGAACGTCAGGATCAACTGCGTGCAAATATTAAAGAAAGTCAGTAGTATGATGCTCCCATATTATAAAAAAAAAACAAGAAACCAACACTTAATAACATCAATTACGAACACAGTCACAATATTCTGGGCGTATATAGAAATTTAGAATATATCTACTTTCACTAACTAATACAATATCTGCAATAGTACTTATACACCATTTATTATAGCAGTATATGAAAAACTCCTTGAAAACGGCAAATAGTTTAAACGAAAATACTCGGAATCAAAAAAAACGTTGTACTATACAGTAAAGAAAACACTTATACATATATGGGGTGTCCCAGAAGTTACGCACTAACCTCGTCGCAGTGGAAGCGTAAACAAAGGTGTGAAACCCTTAGGAGAGTGAAAGACAGTTTGATAAAGAGAATTGATGCTTGTTTTATTGCAAGGGGTGTGCAATTTGAGCATTTATTTTGATTATGATCAATAAAGGCGTTTTTTACGTGTTTTTTTTTGTTTTGTTTTTTTTATGAAAAGCTGGCTGGTGCGTGATTTCTGAGACACTCTGTATAAGAAAAACATGATAAAACACTGAGCTTGTCAGTCTTGTTCAATGAAATTAAAGAGGATTTTTCCAAAATTCACACACACACACACACATATATATATATATATATATATATATATATATATATATATATATATATATATATATATATATATGATCTTTTAAATATATCCTATTTTTTAGTATAATTTATCATTGGAAGCGTATTCTTAAGTAGGAACCTAACCTTATATATAAAAACATTTTTTTTATATAAAACTTCCTTTTCGGCCCTTTCAAATTAATACCTCATTTTTCGTATAACCCCAATTTAATGTCATAAGGTTTTATTTTATAAAACCTCTTCACTTTATGGCTAATAGCTTCCAACCTCCCCTAACGACAATCTCAGGCGTTTCGTCTGACTGAAACATCGATAAATTCGGTATTAATTTTTCGATAGCTGTCAAAGTTAAATATACTAATTCCGGCGCGATCTCAGTCTATGAACCGGGGTTGAATAAGATTGGCGTAGTTTTCGTCGGTTAAAATACATCTATATGAGGTAATTTTGGATTTTGTTGTTATATATATATATATATATATATATATATATATATATATATATATATATATATATATATATATATATATATAGTGCATGAGGCAGCAGATCATTATTCAAACATATATTGTTAAATATAACAGACAACGGATGTCTATTATGTTTGATCATGAGCCGTTCTAAACTTCGTATAGTTGCTTTAATTTCGGGAGAAAATAAAGACAAAAACTGTCCAATATTTGGATGTTGTTTTATTATTATTATTATTATGCTATTCCTTGATCTAAACTTTCGGTAAGTTGGTTGGTTCCGTAGAACTAGTGAGTGCTGTGACGTAAGCAATGTATGTTGTGACGTAGAGGAGGTATGACGTGGGTGGGTGTGTGCGTATGTGTGTTAAGTATACATTTTAAAATGCAGATTCTTAAGTTATAATTGCTTTTATTTGTTGACGGTTGTTCTTGTTGTATGAATATCACTTCAAGTTTGTTTTTACTAAATATTGATTTTACTAGCATTTTGGTATTGTTTGTGAGTAGCTGTCTAATGTCTATCATACGAAATAAATTTCGGACAATTTCTAGCAGAATTTCCTCTTTGTCTAAGAATGATTATTCGTAATATGGAAAAGTCGACCATGAATATGTCTGTTATTCTTAATAATATTTGTCTTAAAGAAAACATACGCTGCCTAAATACACAGAATATGAATGCATACATATATACATATATATATATATATATATATATATATATATATATATATATAGAGAGAGAGAGAGAGAGAGAGATTGAGCGATATATATATAACAGTGCTCGATATGTATATATATATATATATATATATATATATATATATTGGCAGTATGTTTTCATTGAGACATGTTTCATTGAATAATTTAGACAATTTTTGTCTACTTATTTTCAGTTGGATCCTTTCATATACACGGACAAGCTTTTTGGTGTCATTATGAAAGGAAGAGAAAAAATTGCACAACCCTAATCAAGGTAAACTATTAAGCCAAACCCATGAAATTTCTTACAGTAATATATATATATATATATATATATATATATATATATATATATATATATATATATATATATATATATTTATTAAGCAAAACATATTGTGCGTTATTTTATATTTGTATATGCAGGGTGTATCAAAAATAATTTTACAAATTTTGTGGACAGGTTTCTCACACACACACACACACACACACACACACACACACACACACACACACATATATATATATATATATATATATATATATATATATATATATATATAAGCATTTCAGCTCAAGTAAGACGGAATGTCACTAGGACGCAAGGGGTTATAGAGAGTGAGAGCAAGAGTAAAGAGGCGTGATAGAGGAAAGAATGAAGAGAAGGATTGCATTTGAATAACTGAAGATTATAGCTATCAGGTAAGCAAGCAAGCGGTAGTTCCACGCACGGAAAGTGCGAGACATGAAGCTATTGGATGTCCGAAAACCCTTCATTTGTGAGTCATTAAGTTTAAAGAAAATTTGCCGTAGAAGGGTCTGTGTTGTCATCTAGACTAGGTTACATTTGTCATTCGTGTACATCTGCAGTTAGTCTGTCTTCCACGTTGAAAATGTGTAGTAGTGAGTTAACTGAGAAGTGTTCCGTTTAACATTAGCAGGATATTCATATCGTGAGCAGGCAGATATGATTTTTACATACGGCCGCGCGAATGGTAATTGACGCGAGGCAGTATAAGATTGCATTTCCAGGCTGAAGGCAGCCGATTCATCAAACCTTTGCTGCTGTTTATCGTCGCGTTGCTGGGACAGGACCCGTGGCACCACAAACTATGGAACGAGGAAGACCGAGATCCGCTAGTACGCCTGACCACGAAGAACACATTCTACATGCTGTCGGAAACTCTCCAGATATCAGCACATTATCAAGTGGCCTTAGCATGTCGTAAATCTTATAGTACCGCATGGAGGGTGCTTCAAGAGCAGCTCCTGTATCCGTATTATTTACTACATGTACAGGGTCTTTCGCCCTCTGATCACTGATGAGACAACTTTTGCCTATATTTTATCGCACAAACTGTCGATCCCTTGTTTGTCTTGTTTACGGATGAAGCAACATTTGAAAGAGATGGAATAAGAAATTTACGCATCCAGCATTTGTGAGCGGATCGGAATTCCCATTGTACAACACAGGCTAGACACCAGCATCAGTTTACGATTAATGTGTGGGCTGGAATTGCAGGTGACTGTCTGGTAGGTCCATATGTTTTCGCAGCACGACTTACACGAGCAGTCTACAGGGTCTTTATTTCGAACAAACTTCCAGACCTGCTAGAAGATGTACCCTTGTTAGTACACGACGTATGGGGTCCGTGCAAGATTGGAATGCAGCACATTTTAGTCACATTGTTCGCGATGCACTGGCTAGCATCAACTATGAAAGATAGATGAAAGATAGATAGGTAGGGAAATACCGGTTCCATGAGCTACACGTTCCCATCACCTCAAGCCTTTCGATTTTTATCTGTAGTGCCATCTAAATAATTAGTTTATGCAGCAGACATTAATAATGCAGAGACACTTTCATCATGGAGGCCTGCAAAACAATTCATCACCCCGTGGGAGTATTTGAAAGGATCCACCAGTCAATGATCCGACGGGTGCATGCGTGTATAGAAGCAAGCGGAAGACACTTTGAATATTTGTTATGAGTTGCTGTGTTGAGGTACAATGATGGCCTTTCGGACATGTGTTTATAGAAGCATTTTACCTTGTACTGGTGTCAGGAACCCGTCCCAAAGTTTGTAAAATTATTTTTGTTACACCTTACATATATATAAAATGTCTTGTGCCACATCTAAGCTATGCTTAGAAAATTCCTATATACATATATATGCACGTGACTGTGATAATACACACACTTTAATATACATACTAGCTAATTGTCAAAAACACATGAAAATACTGACAGACACGAACATACGCATGTTTTGGAAGATATGTATGTAAATCATTATGAAAAATATATGCACCTTTATTTTAAACAAATATTATTTTCTTTTTTCAAACTTTCTTTCCGTGTCATGAAGTCAACATAAACTATTAATTTAATTGCCTATATCGAATGTTAAATTACCTGACCAAGTTGAGTTAATTAATACTAGTGTCAAGCTAAGTACATATTGATCTACTGCGCAGATAGATAGATAGATAGATAGATAGATAGATAGATAGATAGAAAACTAGTTTTAATTCACATGTGCCCAGGCAGCAGTTTTCAGTCAGCAGTCGAGATTGAATGGTGCAAGGGAAGCAACTCCTCTGATTCTCTTCAAAAACTAAACAGGTCGGCTTGACGTTAGATCTCCCCGCTTGTATTGACAAAGTTATTATTCGTTAAATTACTCCCTTGTGTGTATGTAGTATATATATATATATATATATATATATATATATATATATATATATATATATATATATATATATATAATAGATACACACAGACACAGACACAGGCAAACAGATATATAGGAACAGCGGAAAATTTGAATGGTAGTGATTATTTTCCTGTGTTTAACCTGTGGAGAAAAATGGCAGCAACATTTCATTATTTAACAAACCTTTGCTGAATTCTGTTACATTTCGACAAGTCTATGGGATCGAGCTCGCTGTTCACGATCCACCAGGCATGCTTGCTAAGCATGACCCCACGCCATAACGCCTAGACAGTTGAGGACTCATGCTGCTCACACTCACTCAAACCGGTTATTTTCTCTTTTTTTTTTCTTTTTAATAAATAAAAGTCGTTTGTTGAAATCGTTCTGGATTTTATTTCATGATATTTCTGATCAACATCAATATAAAGCCGACGAAATAAAGCAAACAGAGCGAATGAAATTGTTTCGGTTTTACTGCAACTACTTTTTTTTTTCTTTCTTTCTGTTTGCACGATTTTATTTTTTCAATTTTTTCTTGTTCACTCATTCACTCCTTCCCGTCCTTGAACGATAACATAATCTTCTTTTCTCACATTTTATATATTTATAAATAAATATGTAATTTTGCTTTTTACACGATTTAAACAATTCATATATATATATATATATATATATATATATATATATATATATATATATATATAGTTTTCAGGCGTGCTATATTTATGGGAAAAGGTGATCAATATCAGAGATAGAGCGTATGTAAATAGAAAAGTGAATATTGACGTCAACACTCAGAGGCGACAGACTGTTTCATGCTAGAGGCAATCGCTTTGTCATTCTGTCTAGCATGAAACAGCCTGTCGCCTCTGAGTGTTGACTTCAATGTTCAATGTTCATATATATATATATATATATATATATATATATAAATTGTCCAAATCGTCTAAAAGCAAAACTGTCCATTTGTTAGATTCAAATTTGAACCGTTCTATCTTACAAATGATTAAAGATATATTACTGGAAATTTTCCGAGGTTTTTATAACACTACTGGAATCTACTTTGATCAATATAAATGTATAATTACTCTCCAAGCTTAACAGAAGACTCGTGATGAAATCGATCATAAACGAAAATGACATGTTCATCATTAATTAATCATAGTTAAGGATCGGAAGCTCATTAAGGATTGATACAAAATTCAAATACATATTCCAGGATCATTTTGCAACTTATTCAAGATGATCTTAGCCCTCTCTAACCTTCTAAACTTCTGTCTTGGAGTAACGAGTTGCCTCACAGGTTTCACGTACGATTACATTTTCAAGTCTTTTTTCCACTGCTCTTTGGACTGTCATAGCTGAAACTCCTCTCTCACGTGTCAAATGCCTTCTAGATTGAGTTGGATCTTTTTTTAAACCCGAACCCGATACACACACAGACACAGACACACACGCACACACACACACACATATATATATGTGTGTGTATGTGTGTGTGTGTGTGTGTGTGCATGTGTAAGTGTTGAATGTTCCAAAAACAGTTCCCAAAAAGATTACAAAGAAAGAAAGAAAGAAAGAAAGAAAGAAAGAAAGAAAGAAAGAAAGAAAATAGTTTTAGTGAAAGTTGTCAAATGTTGAAAATTGAAAAGAACGAAAATGAGAAAGAAAGTTATCAAGAAAAGAATCGGAATAAAAAGAAAGAGAGTGGAAAAGAAAAATAAGTCTGGAAATTTTACCTTTCAATTCAAAGAAACAATGGCTTCTATTTGGAATTTTCAAATTGAAGGCATCATGACTTTTTCACTTTGGAACCATGAACATATAAATTCATTCATTTGTATTGACCACAAATAACTGAAAAAAAATCAGATAATATTTTCCGTTACTAACTGTGACGCATTGATTAATAGTAGATTTGAGAGAAAAAAAACTTATTGCCCTATAAATTTTCAGTGTAAATTTGAGTAAAAGTGGTGACCTTACTACATGAAAGGAAACAGAATCGATTAAAATTATGTGTCGTGGAAAGGTGAAATTCCATCCGAGATCCTCATGTTCTTTTAGCGAGGTGAGTGATTGTTGCACCTGAACCTCACCTTTTCAATATTCCTATCTCACTTGCTCGCCATCCACGCCTTTTGTTCAGGAATCGGTCTTTCTCAATTTACACAAGTATAATTCTTTTGCCGTTTGCTCCTCCATTAGTGAACGTTTCTGGCATAAACAAATAAAAATTGTGACATTATTGCGAGTGTAGTGCCCGAAGAATATTCACTATTAATGAGGTATAGGGGAGACGGTGAAATGATTCATTAAAGTTTTTTTTTTAGATGTGGCGCCTAGCGTAGCGCATATCGACGGGAAAGTGAACTTTGCGTTCAAATTCCGGTCAAGTTTGTTGCGTTTTATTTTGTACAAATCCCCTATGTAAAGATTTGAAACCGGCTCTACTTCTAACAGCTATGAGTTAAATGACAGGTTAGACTGGCCTCTCTGGTTTGGTTTGGTTTGGTTTGGTTTGGTTTGGTTTCTCAATGATTTATTTAATGCCGACAAGATTTTTATTGCTGCTAATATTTTTTTTCCAAAGAATATTTTTGGTAATATTTTTTACCAAAAATATATCGCTGGTAATATTTTTTTCCAAAAAAAAGTATTACCGGTAATACTGTACTGCTGGTAACAATTTTTTTTTTTCAAAAATTTATCGCTGGTAATAATTTTTTACAAAAATGTTTTGCTGGTATTAAAACCTATTTTTACACGTTTTGCCTCCAGTTTGCCCATAGCTGGGACCCTAACAGGTGCCACCACCCTGGGTTCGTGTGGACCTGGGAACACCAGCAATTAAGAAGTGATTCCACACTCCTCAAAACCTCCTGATCAAAGGCCATGCTTTCGGATGCAGTTTATCGTCTTACCCGGGACGCGGATGTAGTTTATCGTCATACGTAGGACGGCTGGCCTCTCTGTCTTTGGTTGGCAACCAATCTAGGAAAAGGAAAACATTGAAAAAATCTGCCTTGGTCGTTGGGCTGGTAAAAAAAAAATGCTTACTGCAGAAATCATAGAAGGAAAACCTGTGACCCAGTATTCTACAGAGGATTTTAATGGCTCCAGTTTTTCTTTTTACACTATTTATATTTTTTCGGACTCTTGTCATCTTTGTTGCCCTATTTACGACATTTCGGTCGTTGTACGCTCCGGCCTTCTTCAGGTGATTGGAATTTCTACCCTAACCCTTTATTTCATCTACAGGAGTAGATTGTTCTTCCCTGAAGTACAGACATGCACATTACAGAAGAGATCAAATTTAAGTGACGGCGAAAATGAAGAGGTAAATACGTGCCAGGCCTCTTCCAGGTATCTCACATACAGTTACTTCCCTTTAGTAATTCAACTCTTCAAGTTTCGGTTCACATCTACAATATTTAGCTGTCACCTCCTCGTGGGGTCGCATGTGGCAAAAGGCCGTGTTTTACGTGGTCACCCGAGCCCGTAGGCCCGGCCAAAATTATAGCCTTCGACTCGCCGAGGCGAGTTCGAGAGCTGTCATAACCTCCCCAAACGAAACCTTGCCCTTCGGCAAAGCTTCGTCCGGGTTTCTCTCTGCTAATGCAGAGAGTTTGACAGACGGCGGTTGCTGTACCTTAGTACAGCTACAGCTGTTCATATCTACTGTGGCCAGGTATTGAACTCACAACACTTTCGGGTCAATTTACTCGATTACTTCGACCAACGTTTTTATCCATTGGGCTACGTGTGGACATGGGGCTATGGCAACAAAGATGACGACAATACTTTAATGAACGTGTCATTTATTTCTGGTAAAAGTTTTTAAAAATATTCTTTATTCCCTCTAGAAAGCACTTACCGTTTTCTACTACGTGGGTCGCATACTGAGCCTCGTTTTAGTTAGTTTTTTTTTTTTTTTTTTTTTTTTTGTAAATTGGACGTTTTTCGGCTCTCCCACTATTTGTTATCAATATGAATTATACGAGGTCTGTCCGTAGCTTTTACAGTTTTACAGACATTAATACGCACTCGTTAACAAACACTATCCTGTATGGTCACCTAATCGAAAGGCAGACGTCATGGAGTGAACGGGTGCATTTTTTAACCGTTGCGTGCGCAATAAGCGAGCGAGCAGATCCTTCAGGTCTCGTGCAGAGTTTATATCTCCCTGCGAACTTCTGGCTTTTCCCCAAAGCTGAACTCGCCTTCTGAAACACCGCGGACGGGATTATGGAGAATGTGACAAAGCAGTTGACGGTGATCATGAAAGAAGACTTTTCAAACTGTTTTGCAAAGTAAAAAGGATGTTGAGATTAAGTGTGTGATTAGTTTAGGAAGCGTTTTGAAGTCGGCATTATGTTAACGACCATATCACGTTGAAACGCCGGTTCTCGCCCAATCACCGAAGTTAAGCAACGTTGAGCCTGGTCTGTACCTAGATGGGTGACCACTCGGGTATATCAGTTGCTGTAAGCCCCTACCAACACGTACTGGGCGATATACAGTAATGGCCCATTCATCCCCATGAAGGGAAAAGGGAGACATTTGAGAAAAGCCTACGTCCAAAAAAGGACTTTCACGGGATGATCAAGATAAGGTGACATTGCCCAAGATAAGCCATTTGTTCGTTAATATTAATTGGCTGATCATTTTCTAGAGTGATCTCGTAGACATTGCATAGGAAATACTAACATTCTGTAGTACAAATATAGTATTATAATTTACCTACCTCCTACACATACATCGAAAAAAGTATTGGGACTGTTGCTATGAAAGTATGTAGAGTGAAATCGCTTGGCATAGATTGACCTTGAATTCTGTCGCGCATGCACACTAATTTGTAACGTTCTCATTCACTTCCGTTGTTCATAGCTGTTCTTGAAAGGAAAGTGTGTACAGTGTGGTCGTCTCACGACACCACAGAGGTTTCATTAGAGATCATGGCAGAGAAAATTGAGTGGAGAACCTGCAGCAAATATGTTTTGGCCAAGCACAATATTCTCTAGGTCTGACAACCGCCATATTCCCCAGATTTCGTCCCTTGTGACTTTTTCTTTCCTCTCACCAAAAATCAAATCTCACTTCAAAGGAAGTAGATTTCAAGTTGTCGAGCAAATCCAAGCAACGCGATAACTTATCCCAAAAAAGGATTTCCAGAAATGCTTTTATCAATAGAAACAACGCTGAATAAAGTGTGTGTGGCTTCAGAAAGGGACTTCTTCGAAGGAGATTAAATGCCGAATTAATATGCGTTGTAAGTTTGTTTTTTGATTTTTTTTTATAGCAACAGTCCCGATACTTTTTGATCAGACATCGTACATGCATGGAAGTGCTTCAAATTGTCCGGGTTCCATCGGAACTTCCCTTTTGAACACGCCTCAGGCATCAGGAATTTACTATGACTCCTTTCCTCTTTAAGGGAAACGGGGAAAACACAAACCGGGAAAAGGACTACCTGGATTTTAATTAATTTCCGCCTCGAGGTCAAAACGGTCGTGAGATGATAGTTATGACAAAAGGAAGTTTGGGTTCTTTGTTGAAATGAGAAACTGTGTGAGAAGTTGTCATGAACGGATCGACTTAAGAATTTAAAAAATTACTGAAGACTCCTATACGCCATTCCAATTTGTTTGTTTTTTGGGGGTGGGGGTGGGGGGTGTTTTTTTATTAAAGCCTGCCATAAAATACAATATTAATTATGAAAATCCAAATAATAATGTAGTATTAATAACAGATTTCTGAAAACGCCCACTATTAATAATAGTTTTTTGTTGTTTTTTTGTTTGTTTTGTAAATTCGATATTACTACTCCATATATAGTGCAGCCTCTGATTTTATTTTTTTATTTTTTTTTTATTTTTTTGTGAAAACCTGATTTTATTTAATAGAGTTTGTATATAGTGCGACCCCAGCTTCTGAGCAATACTAGTAGACCTACCGTTGTCAAATATTGCAGTACTGGGCATCATCCTGGACACATTTTACAGCAAATAAATGGCATTCATTCTTTTTGGTACAAAGCTGCCCCAAAATGCTGAGAAAAAGAAAATGACCTTAAAATATCTGATACGAAGATTTAGATACCGGACTCTTGTTTTTGTTCATGCCGGAAAAATGCATGATTTTTAACCTCTTCAAAAAAAGAAAATCCCTCTGTATAAGGCAACCCCTATTTTAGCGCTAAAACTGACCATAAAAACTCGCAATATATTCGAGTATATAAAATATAGGTTTCTATCAGAGACATGCCTTCTAGGTAGGCGTGGTAGGCAGTGCCTACCCTGAATAAAATAAATCCGTAGCTACATTTCTGTAGCACAATATGCATCTAATCTAACAAAATTATGACGGCTACTCTGATTATTATTCAGTTTTTGTAGATTTACTACTTAAAAGGTCACAAGTTGCCTACCGGGAGTAATTACTGACGGCACGTGCATTGTTTCTACCTATATTCCATCAATGCCGACTGTCCCCAAAATGGAATAGCGGGTATTGGTGGATTAAACCCCAGATTAAACATTTATTCAATGCCTGAAACTCCTTTCAGAAAAGTACAGGTATGCACATTACGAAAGAGAACAAATTTATGTGGCAGCAAAAATAAAAAGGAAAATACGTGTTTTAATAAAAGTGTAGGTGTATTTTTGTCCATATACGAACAGGGACACAAAATTATTAAGAATAAAACGAACTTGGACACGTTAAAATAACTACAAAATTTGGTGAAAATGACATCAAATTTAGCACAAGGCAAAAGCTGTAGAAACGCTGAGGGCGACAGTAAATCCAACAGCTGAAAGTGATAGAAACGCCGGTGACAGAATCTGGTCGAACACTAATCGATAGCTGTAGCAACATTGGAGATGAAAGTAAGGTTAACAAACAAATATTCGTGTAGAAACTCTGTAGGCGACAGTAAATCGAACATAGAATAATAGCTGTAGAAACGCCGGAGACGGCGCACAATGCAACACAGAATAAGAGCTGTAGAATAAATAACATAGAATGCGACGCCGGAGACGGCGCAAATGCAAATACAGAATAAGAGCTGTAGAAACTCTGGAGGCGACAGTAAATCGAACATAGAATGATAAAGAAACGCCGGAGACGGCGCACAATGCAACACAGAATAAGAGCTGTAGAAAACTCTGTAGGCGACAGTAAATCGAACATAGAATGATAGCTGTAGAAACGCCGGAGACGGCGCACAATGCAACACAGAATAAGAGCTGTAGAAACTCTGGAGGCGACAGTAAATCGAACATAGAATGATAGCTGTAGAAACGCCGGAGACGGCGCACAATGCAACACAGAATAAGAGCTGTAGAAACTCTGTAGGCGACAGTAAATCGAACATAGAATGATAGCTGTAGAAACGCCGGAGACGGCGCACAATGCAACACAGAATAAGAGCTGTAGAAACTCTGAGGCGACAGTCTGAACATAGAATGATAGCGAAACAGACGGCGCACAAATGCAACACAGAATAAGAGCTGTAGAAACTCTGGAGGCGACAGTAAATCGAACATAGAATGACGGAAACGCCGAGACGGCACAATGCACAATGCAAAACACAGAATAAGAGCTGTAGAAACTCTGGAGGCGACAGTAAATCGAATATAGAATGATAAATCGCTGTAGAAACGCCGGAGACGGCGCACAATGCAACACAGAATAAGAGCTGTAGAAACTCTGGAGGCGACAGTAAATCGAACATAGAATGATAGCTGTAGAAACGCCGGAGACGGCATAGAATGATAACTGTAGAAACAATGCAACACAGAATAAGAGCTGTAGAAACTCTGAGGCGACAGTAAATCGAACATAGAATGATAGCAGAAACGCCGGAGACGGCGCAAATGCAACACAGAATAAGAGCTGTAGAAACTCTGGAGGCGACAGTAAATCGAACATAGAATGATAGCGAAACGCCGGAGACGGCGCACAATGCAACACAGAATAAGAGCTGTAGAAACTCTGAGGCGACAGTAAATCGAACATAGAATGATAGCTGTGAAACGCCGGAGACGGCGCACAATGCAACACAGAATAAGAGCTGTAGAAACTCTGGAGGCGACAGTAAATCGAACATAGAATGATAGCTGTAGAAACGCCGGAGACGGCGCACAATGCAACACAGAATAAGAGCAAAAACTCTGGGGCGACAGTAAATCGAACATAGAATGATAGCTGTAGAAACGCCGGAGACGGCGCAAATGCAAACACAGAATAAGACTCTGGAGGCGACAGTAAATCGAACATAGAATGATAGCTGTAGAAACGCCGGAGACGGCAAATGAATGAATAAGAGCTGTAGAAACTCTGAGGGCGACAGTAAATCGAACATAGAATGATAGCTGTAGAAACGCCGGAGACGGCGCACAATGCAACACAGAATAAGAGCTGTAGAAACTCTGGAGGCGACAGTAAATCGAACATAGAATGATAGCTGTACGAAACGCCGGAAGAGCGGCGAAACAATGACAACAACATAGAATAAGAGAAACGCCGGAGAACTCTGAGCTGTAGGCGACAGTAAATCGAACATAGAATGATAGCTGTAGAAACGCCGGAGACGGCGCACAATGCAACACAGAATAAGAGCTGAAACCTGGAGAAAATCTCTGGAGGCGACAATAAATCGAACATAGAATGATAGAATGATAGCTGTAAAACGACGGAGACGGCGCACAATGCAACACAGAATAAGAGCTGTAGAAACTCTGGAGGCGACAGTAAATCGAACATAGAATGATAGCTGTAGAAACGACGGAGACGGCGCACAATGCAACACAGAATAAGAGCTGTAGAAACTCTGGAGGCGACAGTAAATCGAACATAGAATGATAGCTGTAGAAACGCCGGAGACGGCGCACAATGCAACACAGAATAAGAGCTGTAGAAACTCTGGAGGCGACAGTAAATCGAACATAGAATGATAGCTGTAGAAACGCCGGAGACGGCGCACAATGCAACACAGAATAAGAGCTGTAGAAACTCTGGGCGACAGTAAATCGAACATAGAATGATAGCTGTAGAAACGCCGGAGACGGCGCACAATGCAAACACAGAATAAGAGCTGTAGAAACTCTGGAGGCGACAGTAAATCGAACATAGAATGATAGCTGTAGAAACGCCGGAGACGGCGCACAATGCAACACAGAATAAGAGCTGTAGAAACTCTGGAGGCGACAGTAAATCGAACATAGAATAATAGCAGTAGAAACGCCGGCACAATGACAGAATAAGAGCTGTAGAAACTCTGGAGGCGATAAAATCGAACATAGAATGATAGCAAACAGACGGCGCACAATGCAACACAGAATAAGAGCTGTAGAAACTCTGGAGGCGACAGTAAATCGAACATAGAATAATAGCTGTAGAAACGCCGGAGACGGCGCACAATGCAACACAGAATAAGAGCTGTAGAAACTCTGGAGGCGACAGTAAATCGAACATAGAATAATAGCTGTAGAAACGCCGGAGACGGCGCACAATGCAACACAGAATAAGAGCTGTAGAAACTCTGGAGGCGACAGTAAATCGAACATAATGATAGCTGTATGATAGGCTGTAACACAGAAACGCTGTGAAACGGAGGCGACAGTAAATCGAACATAGAATGATAGCTGCAACACAATGCAACAAGAATAAGCTGTAGAAACTCTGGAGGCGACAGTAAATCGAACATAGAATGATAGCTGTAGAAACGCCGGAGACGGCGCACAATGCAACACAGAATAAGAGCTGTAGAAACTCTGGAGGCGACAGTAAATCGAACATAGAATGATAGCTGTAGAAACGCCGGAGACGGCGCACAATGCAACACAGAATAAGAGCTGTAGAAACTCTGGAGGCGACAGTAAATCGAACATAGAATGATAGCTGTAGAAACGCCGGAGACGGCGCACAATGCAACACAGAATAAAACCTGAGGCGACAGTAAATCGAACTCTGGAGGCGACAGTAAATCGAACATAGAATAATAGCTGTAGAAACGCCGGAGACGGCGCACAATGCAACACAGAATAAGAGCTGTAAAACTCTGGAGCAGTAAATCGAACATAGAATGATAGAAAACGCTGGACGGCGACAATGCAACACAGAATAAGAGCTGTAGAAACTCTGGAACAGTAAATCGAACATAGAATGATAGCTGTAGAAACGACGGAGACGGCGCACATTGCAACACAGAATAAGAGCTGTAGAAACTCTGGAGGCGACAGTAAATCGAACATAGAATGATAGCTGTAGAAACGACGGAGACGGCGCACAATGCAACACAGAATAAGAGCTGTAGAAACTCGGGAGGCGACAGTAAATCGAACATAGAATGAGAGCTGTAGAAACGACGGAGACGTCGCACAATGCAACACAGTATAAGAGCTTTAGAAACTCTGGAGGCGACAGTAAATCGAACATAGAATGATAGCTGACGACGGAGACGGCGCACAACCAACAGAATAAGAGCTGTAGAAACTCTGGAGGCGACAGTAAATCGAACATAGAATGATAGCAAAACGCCGGAGACGGCGCACAATGCAACACAGAATAAGAGCTGTAGAAACTCTGGAGGCGACAGTAAATCGAACATAGAATGATAGCTGTAGAAACGCCGGAGACGGCGCACAATGCAACACAGAATAAGAGCTGTAGAAACTCTGGAGGCGACAGTAAATCGAACATAGAATGATAGCTGTAGAAACGCCGGAGACGGCGCACAATGCAACACAGAATAAGAGCTGTAGAAACTCTGGAGGCGACAGTAAATCGAACATAGAATGATAGCTGTAGAAACGCCGGAGACGGCGCACAATGCAACACAGAATAAGAGAAACTGTAGAAAAATCTCTGGAGGCGACAGTAAATCGAACATAGAATAATAGCTGTAGAAACGAACATAGAATGGCGCAGAAACGCTGGAATGGCAACACAGAATAAGAGCTGTAGAAACTCTGGAGGCGACAGTAAATCGAACATAGAATGATAGCTGTAGAAACGCCGGAGACGGCGCACAATGCAACACAGAATAAGAGAAACTGAAACTCATAGAATGAGACAGACGGCGCACAAATGCGAATAAGAGCATAGAAACTGAGGCGACAGTAAATCGAACATAGAATGATAGCGCCGGAGACGGCGCACAATGCAACACAGAATAAGAGCTGTAGAAACTCTGGAGGCGACAGTAAATCGAACATAGAATGATAGCTGTAGAAACGCCGGAGACGGCGCACAATGCAACACAGAATAAGAGCTGTAGAAACTCTGGAGGCGACAGTAAATCGAACATAGAATGATAGCATGTGATAGAAACGCCGGAGACGGCGCACAATGCAACACAGAATAAGAGCTGTAGAAACTCTGGAGGCGACAGTAAATCGAACATAGAATGATAGCTGTAGAAACGCCGGAGACGGCGCACAATGCAACACAGAATAAGAGCTGTAGAAACTCTGGAGGCGACAGTAAATCGAACATAGAATGATAGCTGTAGAAACGCCGGAGACGGCGCACAATGCAACACAGAATAAGAGCTGTAGAAACTCTGGAGGCGACAGTAAATCGAACATAGAATGATAGCTGTAGAAACGCCGGAGACGGCGCACAATGCAACACAGAATAAGAGCTGTAGAAACTCTGGAGGCGACAGTAAATCGAACATAGAATGATAGCTGTAGAAACGACGGAGACGGCGCACAATGCAACACAGAATAAGAGCTGTAGGCGACAGTAAATCTCTGAAACGACGGAGACGGCGCACAATGACAGTAAATCGAAACATGGAGGCGACATAAATCGAACATAGAATGATAGCTGTAAACGCCGGAGACGGCGCACAATGCAACACAGAATAAGAGCTGTAGAAACTCTGGAGGCGACAGTAAATCGAACATAGAATGATAGCTGTAGAAACGCCGGAGACGGCGCACAATGCAACACAGAATAAGAGCTGTAGAAACTCTGGAGGCGACAGTAAATCGAACATAGAATGATAGCTGTAGAAACGACGGAGACGGCGCACAATGCAACACAGAATAAGAGCTGTAGAAACTCTGGAAGGCGACAGTAAATCGAACATAGAATGATAGCTGTAGAAACGACGGAGACGGCGCACAATGCAACACAGAATAAGAGCTGTAGAAACTCTGGAGGCGACAGTAAATCGAACATAGAATGATAGCTGTAGAAACGCCGGAGACGGCGCACAATGCAACACAGAATAAGAGCTGTAGAAACTCTGGAGGCGACAGTAAATCGAACATAGAATGATAGCTGTAGAAACGCCGGAGACGGCGCAACAATGCAAAACACAGAAATAACATAGAATGCTGTAGAAACTCTGGAGGCGACACAGTAAATCGAACATAGAATGATAGCTGTAGAAACGCCGGAGACGGCGCACAATGCAACACAGAATAAGAGCTGTAGAAACTCTGGAGGCGACAGTAAATCGAACATAGAATGATAGCTGTAGAAACGCCGGAGACGGCGCACAATGCAACACAGAATAAGAGCTGTAGAAACTCTGGAGGCGACAGTAAATCGAACATAGAATGATAGCTGTAGAAACGCCGGAGACGGCGCACAATGCAACACAGAATAAGAGCTGTAGAAACTCTGGAGGCGACAGTAAATCGAACATAGAATGATAGCTGTAGAAACGCCGGAGACGGCGCACAATGCAACACAGAATAAGAGCTGTAGAAACTCTGGAGGCGACAGTAAATCGAACATAGAATGATGATAGCTGTAGAAACGCCGGAGACGGCGCACAATGCAACACAGAATAAGAGCTGTAGGCGAAAAATCTGGAATGATAGCTGTAGACGCCGGAGACGGCGCACAAAACACAGAACAAGAGCTGTAGAAACTCTGAGGCGACAGTAAATCGAACATAGAATGATAGCTGTAGAAACGCCGGAGACGGCGCACAATGCAACACAGAATAAGGAGGCGACAAAATCTGAACATAGACGATAAATCGAAACATAGAATGATAAGCTGTAGAAACGCCGGAGGCGACAGCGAACATAGAATGAAACGCCAGAATAAGAGAAACTGGCGACAGTAAATCGAACATAGAATGATAGCTGGAAACGCCGGAGACGGCGCAAATCGAACATAAGAGCCAGAAACTCTGAGGCGCAGTCGAACAAATGACGCCGGAGACGGCGCACAATGCAACACAGAATAAGAGCTGTAGAAACTCTGGAGGCGACAGTAAATCGAACATAGAATGATAGCTGTAGAAACGCCGGAGACGGCGCACAATGCAACACAGAATAAGAGCTGTAGAAACTCTGGAGGCGACAGTAAATCGAACATAGAATGATAGCTGTAGAAACGCCGGAGACGGCGCACAATGCAACACAGAATAAGAGCTGTAGAAACTCTGGAGGCGACAGTAAATCGAACATAGAATGATAGCTGTAGAAACGCCGGAGACGGCGCACAATGCAACACAGAATAAGAGCTGTAAAAACTCTGGAGGCGACAGTAAATCGAACATAGAATGATAGCTGTAGAAACGCCGGAGACGGCGCACAATGCAACACACAGAATAAGAGCTGTAGAAACTCTGGAGGCGACAGTAAATCGAACATAGAATGATAGCTGTAGAAACGCCGGAGACGGCGCACAATGCAACACAGAATAAGAGCTGTAGAAACTCTGGAGGCGACAGTAAATCGAACATAGAATGATAGCTGTACGGCGCACAATGAAACGAATAAGAGCGGAGACGGCGCAGTAATGCAACACAGAATAAGAGCTGCAAATACAGAATAAGAGCTGAAACTCTGGAGGCGACAGTAAATCGAACATAGAATGATAGCTGTAGAAACGCCGGAGACGGCGCACAATGCAACACAGAATAAGAGCTGTAGAAACTCTGGAGGCGACAGTAAATCGAACATAGAATGATAGCTGTAGAAACGCCGGAGACGGCGCACAATGCAACACAGAATAAGAGCTGTAGAAACTCTGGAGGCGACAGTAAATCGAACATAGAATGATAGCTGTAGAAACGCCGGAGACGGCGCACAATGCAACACAGAATAAGAGCTGTAGAAACTCTGGAGGCGACAGTAAATCGAACATAGAATGATAGCTGTAGAAACGAATGGAGACGGCGCACAATGCAACACAGAATAAGAGCTGTAGAAACTCTGGAGGCGACAGTAAATCGAACATAGAATGATAGGCTGTAGAAACGCCGGAGACGGCGCACAATGCAACACAGAATAAGAGCTGTAGAAACTCTGGAGGCAATAAATCGACAGTAAATCGAACATAGTAAATCGAACATAGAATGAATGATGCAACACAGAATAAGAGCTAAGGCGACAGTAAATCGAACATAGAATGATAGCGCCGGAGACGGCGCACAATGCAACACAGAATAAGAGAAACTCTGGAGGCGACAGAAACTCTGTAGAAACGGCGACAGTAAATCGAACATAGAATGATAGAATGATAGAAACGCCGGAGACGGCGCACAATGCAACACAGAATAAGAGCTGTAGAAACTCTGGAGGCGACAGTAAATCGAACATAGAATGATAGCTGTAGAAACGCCGGAGACGGCAACACAGAATAAGAGCTGTAGAAACTCTGGGCGACAGTAAATCGAACATAGAATGATAGCTGTAGAAACGCCGGAGACGGCGCACAATGCAACACAGAATAAGAGCTGTAGAAACTCTGGAGGCGACAGTAAATCGAACATAGAATGATAGCTGTAGAAACGCCGGAGACGGCGCACAATGCAACACAGAAACACAGAATAAGACAGTAAATCGAACATAGAATGATAGAAACTCTGGAGACGGCGACAATGCAACACAGAATAAGAGCTCGAAACTCTAGGCGAATGAACATAGAATGATAGCTGAAACGCCGGAAACGGCACACAATGAATAAGAGCAACACAGAATAAGAGCTGTAGCAAAACTCTGGAGAGGCGACAGTAAATCGAACATAGAATGATAGCTGTAGAAACGCCGGAAACGGCACACAATGCAACACAGAATAAGAGCTGTAGAAACTCTGGAGGCGACAGTAAATCGAACATAGAATGATAGCTGTAGAAACGCCGGAGACGGCGCACAATGCAACACAGAATAAGAGCTGTAGAAACTCTGGAGGCGACAGTAAATCGAACATAGAATGATAGCTGTAGAAACGCCGGAGACGGCGCACAATGCAACACAGAATAAGAGCTGTAGAAAACTCTGGAGGCGACAGTAAATCGAACATAGAATGATAGCTGTAGAAACGCCGGAGACGGCGAACAATGATACAACACACAGAATAAGAGCTGTAGAAACTCTGGAGGCGACAGTAAATCGAACATAGAATGATAGCTGTAGAAACGCCGGAGACGGCGCACAATGCAACACAGAATAAGAGCTGTAAAACTCTGGGCGACAGTAAATCGAACATAGAATGATAGCTGTAGAAACGCCGGAGACGGCGACGCACAATGCAACACAGAATAAGAGCTGTAGAAACTCTGGAGGCGACAGTAAATCGAACATAGAATGATAGCTGTGAAACGCCGGAGACGGCGCACAATGCAAACACAGAATAAGAGCTGTAGAAACTCTGGAGGCGACAGATAAATCGAACATAGAATGATAGCTGGCAGAAACGCCGGAGACGGCGCACAATGCAACACAGAATAAGAGCTGTAGAAACCTAAGGCGACATAAAAAACAGGCGACATAAATCGAACATAGAATGATAGCTGTGGAAACGAACGGAAACAGTAACCGAACATAAAATGATGCAAAACTGAGAGGCGCAATGCAAATACAGAATAAGAGCTGTAGAAACTCTGGAGGCGACAGTAAATCGAACATAGAATGATATGTGTAGAAACGGCGGAGACGGCGCACAATAATAATAAGAAAACTCTGGAGGCGACAGAAACTCTGGAGACGGCGACAACACAGAAATAAATCGAACATAGAATGATAGCTGGTAAAACGCCGGAGACGGCGCACAATAACAACACAGAATAAGAGCTGTAGAAACTCTGGAGGCGACAGTAAATCGAACATAGAATGATAGCTGTAGAAACGCCGGAGACGGCGCACAATGCAACACAGAATAAGAGCTGTAGAAACTCTGGAGGCGACAGTAAATCGAACATAGAATGATAGCTGTAGAAACGCCGGAGACGGCGCACAATGCAACACAGAATAAGAGCTGTAGAAACTCTGGAGGCGACAGTAAATCGAACATAGAATGATAGCTGTAGAAACGCCGGAGACGGCGCACAATGCAACACAGAATAAGAGCTGTGAAAACTCTGGAGGCGACAGTAAATCGAACATAGAATGATAGCTGTAGAAACGCCGGAGACGGCGCACAATGCAACACAGAATAAGAGCTGTAGAAACTCTGGAGGCGACAGTAAATCGAACATAGAATGATAGTTGTAGAAACGCCGGAGACGGCACACAATGCAACACAGAATAAGAGCTGTAGAAACTCTGGAGCGACAGTAAATCGAACATAGAATGATAGCTGTAGAAACGCCGGAGACGGCGCCAATAGAATAAGAGCTGTAGAAACTCTGGAGGCGACAGTAAATCGAACGAATGATAGCTGTAGAAACGCCGGACGCAACACAGAATAAGAGCTGTAGAAACTCTGGAGGCGACAGTAAATCGAACATAGAATGATAGCTGTAGAAACGCCGGAGACGGCGCACAATGCAACACAGAATAAGAGCTGTAGAAACTCTGGAGGCAACAGTAAATCGAACATAGAATGATAGCTGTAGAAACGCCGAAACGGCACAATGCAACACAGAATAAGAGCTGGCAAACTCTGGAGGCGACAGTAAATCGAACATAGAATGATAGCTGTAGAAACGCCGGAGACGGCGCACAATGCAACACAGAATAAGAGCTGTAGAAACTCTGGGCGACAGTAAATCGAACATAGAATGATAGCTGTAGAAACGCCGGAGACGGCGCACAATGCAACACAGAATAAGAGCTGTAGAAACTCTGGAGGCGACAGTAAATCGAACATAGAATGATGGTTGAAAACGCCGGAGAAACGAATGGAGACGGCGACACAATGCAACACAGAATAAGAGCTGTGAGAAACTCTGGAGGCGACAGTAAATCGAACATAGAATGATAGCTGTAAAAACGCCGGAGACGGCGCACAATGCAACACAGAATAAGAGCTGTAGAAACTCTGGAGGCGACAGTAAATCGAACATAGAATGATAGCTGTAAAAACGCCGGAGACGGCGCACAATGCAACACAGAATAAGAGCTGTAGAAACTCTGGAGGCGACAGTAAATCGAACATAGAATGATAGCTGTAAAACGCGGAGACGGCGCACAATGCAACACAGAATAAGCTGTAGAAACTCTGGAGGCGACAGTAAATCGAACATAGAATGATAGCTGGAGAAACGCAACACAGAATAAAGAGCTGTGAAAACTCTGGAGGCGACAGTAAATCAACATAGAATGATAGCTGTAGAAACGCCGGAGACGGCACAATACAACACAGAATAAGCTGTAGAAACTCTGGAGGCGACAGTAAATCGAACATAGAATGATAGCTGTAGAAACGCCGGAGACGGCGCACAATGCAACACAGAATAAGAGCTGTAGAAACTCTGGAGGCGACAGTAAATCGAACATAGAATGATAGCTGTAGAAACGCCGGAGACGGCGCACAATGCAAAAACAGAATAAGAGCTGTAGAAACTCTGGAGGCGACAGTAAATCGAACATATAGAATGATAGCTGTAGAAACGACGGAGACGGCGCACAATGCAAATACAGAATAAGAGCTGTAGAAAACTCTGGGCGACAGTAAATCGAACATAGAATGATAGCTGTAGAAACGCCGGAGACGGCGCACAATGCAACACAGAATAAGAGCTGTAGAAACTCTGGAGGCGACAGTAAATCGAACATAGAATGATATAGAAACGACGGAGACGGCACTGAACACAGAATAGAGCTGGCAAAAACTCTGGGCGACGAAATCGAACATAGACGGCGCTGTAGAAACGACGGAGACGGCGCATGCAACACAGAATAAGAGCTGTAGAAACTCTGGAGGCAGTAAATCGAACATAGAATGATAGCGGTAAAAACGCCGGAGACGGCGCACAATGAACACAGAATAAGAGCTGTAGAAACTGGAGGCGACAGTAAATCGAACGAACATAGAAGACGCCGGGACGGCGCCTGAGACACAGAATAAGAGCTGAATAGAAACTCTGGAGGCGACAGTAAATCGAACATAGAATGATAGCTGTAGAAACGACGGAGACGGCGCACAATGCAACACAGAATAAGAGCTGTAGAAACTCTGGAGGCGACAGTAAATCGAACATAGAATGATGGCTGTAGAAACGCCGGAGACGGCGCACAATGCAACACAGAATAAGAGCTGTAGAAACTCTGGAGGCGACAGTAAATCGAACATAGAATGATAGCTGTAGAAACGCCGGAGACGGCGCACAGAATAAGAACACAGAATAAGAGCGAACATAGAAACTGTAGAAACGCGGAGGCGACAGCAAATCGAATATAGAATGATAAATCGCATGTAGAAACGACGGAGGCGCACAATGCAACACAGAATAAGAGCTGTAGAAACTCTGAGGCGACAGTAAATCGAACATAGAATGATAGCTGGCAAAACGCCGGAAACAATGCCGAATAAGAGAGACGGCGACAGTAAAATCGAAACATAGAATGATAGCTGTAGAAACGACGAGGCGCACAATGCAACACAGAACAAGAGCTGTAAAACTCTGGAGGCGACAGTAAATCGAACATGCCTGTAGAAAACGCGGAGACGAACAATGCAACACAGAATAAGAGCTGTAGAAACTCTGGAGGCGACAGTAAATCGAACATAGAATGATAGCTGTAGAAACGCCGGAGACGGCGCACAATGCAACATGGAATGAGAATAAGAGCTGTAGAAACTCTGGAATGATAGCTGACGCGGAGACGGCGCACAATGCAACACAGAATAAGAGCATAGGCGACATAAATCGAACATAGAATGATAGAAACGACGGAGACGGCGCACAATGCAACACAGAATAAGAGCTGAAACTCTGGAGGCGACAGTAAATCGAACATAGAATGATAGCTGTAGAAACGCCGGAGACGGCGCAAATCAAACATGTAGAATGATAAATCGAACATAGAATGATGGCTGTAGAAACGAGAGACGGCGCACAATGCAACACAGAATAAGAGCTGTAGAAACTCTGGAGGCGACAGTAAATCGAACATAGAATGATAGCTGTAGAAACGCCGGAGACGGCGCACAATGCAACACAGAATAAGAGCTGTAGAAACTCTGGAGGCGACAGTAAATCGAACATAGAATGATAGCTGTAGAAACGCCGGAGACGGCGCACAATGCAACACAGAATAAGAGCTGTAGAAACTCTGAGGCGACAGTAAATCGAACATAGAATGATAGCTGTGCAGAAACGCCGGAGACGGCGCACAATGCAACACAGAATAAGAGCTGTAGAAACCTGGAGGCGACAGTAAATCGAACATAGAATGATAGCTGTAGAAACGCCGGAGACGGCGCACAATGCAACACAGAATAAGAGCTGTAGAAACTCTGGAGGCGACAGTAAATCGAACATAGAATGATAGCTGTAGAAACGCCGAGACGGCGCACAATGCAACACAGAATAAGAGCTGTAGAAACTCTGGAGGCGACAGTAAATCGAACATAGAATGATAGCTGTAGAATGAACACAGAATAAGAGCTGTAGAAACTCTGGAGGCGACAGTAAATCGAACATAGAATGATAGACGGCGCACAATGCAACACAGTATAAGAGCTGTAGAAACTCTGGAGGCGACAGTAAATCGAACATAGAATGATAGCTGTAGAAACGACGGAGACGGCGCACAATGCAACACAGAATAAGAGCTGTAGAAACTCTGGAGGCGACAGTAAATCGAACATAGAATGATAGCTGTAGAAAACGCCGAGACGGCGCACAATGCAACACAGAATAAGAGCTGTAGAAACCTGGAGGCGACAGTAAATCGAACATAGAATGATAGCTGTAGAAACGACGGAGACGGCGCACAATGCAACACAGAATAAGAGCTGTGCAGAAACTCTGGAGGCGACAGTAAATCGAACATAGAATGATAGAGAAACGCCGGAGACGGCGCAATGCAACACAGAATAAGAGCTAGAAACTCTGGAGGCGACAGTAAATCGCATAGAATGATGTTTGCAAACGCCGGAGACGCGCAACAAATACAGAATACTGTAAACTCTGGAGTAAGGCGACAGTAAACGAACATAGAATGATAGCTGTAGAAACGCCGGAGACGGCGCACAATGCAACACAGAATAAGAGCTGTAGAAACTCTGTAGGCGACATAAATCGAACATAGAATGATAGCTGAAACGCCGGAGACGGCGCACAATGCAACACAGAATAAGCAACACGACAGAAAATAACATAGAATGAGCTGTAACGCCGGAGAAACAACACAGAATAAAGAGCTGGAGGCGACAGTAAATCGAACATAGAATGATAGCTGTAAAAACGCCGGAGACGGCGCACAATGCAACACAGAATAAGAGCTGTAGAAACTCTGGAGGCGACAGTAAATCGAACATAGAATGATAGCTGTAGAAACGCCGGAGACGGCGAACAATGCAACACAGAATAAGAGCTGTAGAAACTCTGGGCGACAGTAAATCGAACATAGAATGATAGCTGTAAAACGCCGGAACAATAACACAGAATAAGAGTTGGCCAGAAACTCTGGAGACGACAGTAAATCGAACATAGAATGATGCAACACAGAATAAGAGCTGTAGAAACTCTGGAGGCGACAGTAAATCGAACATAGAATGATAGCTGTAGAAACGCCGGAGACGGCGCACAATGCAACACAGAATAAGAGCTGTAGAAACTCTGGAGGCGACAGTAAATCGAACATGGAATGATAACAGAAACGCCGGAGACGGCGCACAATGCAACACAGAATAAGAGCTGTAGAAACTCTGGAGGCGACAGTAAATCGAACATAGAATGATAGCTGTAGAAACGCCGGAGACGGCGCACAATGCAACACAGAATAAGAGCTGTAGAAACTCTGGAGGCGACAGTAAATCGAACATAGAATGATAGCTGTAGAAACGCCGGGAGACGGCGCACAATGCAACACAGAATAAGAGCTGTAGAAACTCTGGAGGCGACAGTGAATCGAACATAGAATGATAAGCATCTGGGCGACAGAAACGCCGGAGACGGCGCGCAATGAACACAGAATAAGAGCTGTAGAAACTCTGGAGGCGACAGTAAATCGAACATAGAATGATAGCTGTAGAAACGCCGGAGGCGGCACAATGCAACACAGAATAAGAGCTGTAGAAACTCTGGAGGCGACAGTAAATCGAACATAGAATGATACGGCTGTAACAAACGCCGGAGACGGCGCACGCAACCTGAAACGCGGAATAAGAGCTGTAGAAACTCTGGAGGCGACAGTAAATCGAACATAGAATGATAGCTGTAGAAAACGCCGGAGACGGCGCACAATGCAACACACAGAATAAGAGCTGTAGAAACTCTGGAGGCGACAGTAAATCGAACATAGAATGATAGCTGTAGAAACGCCGGAGACGGCGAACAATGCAACACAGAATAAGAGCTGTAGAAACTCTGGAGGCGACAGTAAATCGAACATAGAAGGATAGCTGTAGAAACGCCGGAGACGGCGCACAATGCAAACACAGAATAAGAGCTGTAGAAACTCTGGAGGCGACAGTAAATCGAACATAGAATGATAGCTGTAGAAACGCCGGAGACGGCGCACAATGCAACACAGAATAAGAGCTGTAGAAACTCTGGAGGCGACAGTAAATCGAACATAGAATGATAGCTGTAGAAACGCCGGAGACGGCGCACAATGCAACACAGAATAAGAGCAGAAACTCTGGAGGCGACAACTCATAGAATGATACAGTAAAACGCCGGAGACGGCGCATAATGCAACACAGAATAAGAGCTGTAGAAACTCTGGAGGCGACAGTAAATCGAACATAGAATGATAGCTGTAGAACGCCGGAATGCAATGCAACACAGAATAAGAGCTGTAGAAACTCTGGAGGCGACAGTAAATCGAACATAGAATGATAGCTGTAGAAACGCCGGAGACGGCGAACAATGCAACACAGAATAAGAGCTGTAGAAAACTCTGGAGGCGACAGTAAATCGAACATAGAATGATAGCTGTAGAAACGCCGGAGACGGCGCACAAAACACAGTATAAGAGCAAAACACAGACAGTAATAAGAGAATGTAGAAACTCTGGGCGACAATGTAACACAGAATAAGTAAATAAATCGAACATAGAATGATAGCTGTAGAAACGCCGGAGACGGCGCACAATGCAACACAGAATAAGAGCTGTAGAAACTCTGTGAGGCGACAGTAAATCGAACATAGAATGATAGCTGTAGAAACGCCGGAGACGGCAAAATGCAACACAGAATAAGAGCTGTAGAAACTCTGGGCAACACAGTAAATCGAACATAGAATGATAAGCCTGAGACGGCGCACAATGCAACACAGAATAAGCTGTGTAGAAACTCTGGAGGCGACATAAATCGAACAAATGATAGCTGTAGAAACGCCGGAGACGGCGCACAATGCAAACACAGAATAAGAGCTGTAGAAACTCTGGAGGCGACAGTAAATCGAACATAGAATGATAGCTGTAGAAACGCCGGAGACGGCGCACAATGCAACACAGAATAAGAGCTGTAGAAACTCTGGAGGCGACAGTAAATCGAACATAGAATGATAGCTGTAGAAACGCCGGAGACGGCGCACAATGCAACACAGAATAAGAGCTGTAGAAACTCTGGAGGCGACAGTAAATCGAACATAGAATGATAGCTGTAAAAACGACGGAGACGGCGCACAATGCAACACAGAATAAGAGCTGTAGAAACTCTGGAGGCGACAGTAAATCGAACATAGAATGATAGCTGTAGAAAACGCCGGAGACGGCGAACAATACAACACAGAATAAGAGCTGTAGAAACTCTGGAGGCGACAGTAAATCGAACATAGAATGATAGCTGTAGAAACGCCGGAGACGGCGCACAATGCAACACAGAATAAGAGCTGTAGAAACTCTGGGGCGACAGTAAATCGAACATAGAATGATAGCTGGAGGCGACAGAAACGAACGAATGAGACGGACGGCGCACAATGCAACACACAGAATAAGAGCTGTAGAAACTCTGGAGGCGACAGTAAATCGAACATAGAATGATAGCTGTAAAAACGCCGGAGACGGCGCACAATGCAACACAGAATAAGAGCTGTAGAAACTCTGGAGGCGACAGTAAATCGAACATAGAATGATAGCTGTAGAAACGCCGGAGACGGCGCACAATGCAACACAGAATAAGAGCTGTAGAAACTCTGGAGGCGACAGTAAATCGAACATAGAATGATAGCTGTAGAAACGACGGAGACGGCGCACAATGCAACACAGAATAAGAGCTGTAGAAACTCTGGAGGCGACAGTAAATCGAACATAGAATGATAGCTGTAAAAACGAACGGAGACAGCGCACAATGCAACACAGAATAAGAGCTGTAGAAACTCTGGAGGCGACAGTAAATCGAACATAGAATGATAACTGTAGAAACGCCGGAGACGGCGCACAATAAGAGCTGTAGAAACCTGAGCAAATCAGAAAGAATGATCTGGACCGAGACGGCGACAATAGAACAAGAGCTGTAGAAACCTGAGGCGACAGTAAATCGCTGTAGAAAACGCCGGAGACGGCGCACAATGCAACACAGAATAAGAGCTGGAAACTCTGGAGGCGACAGTAAATCGAACATAGAATGATAGCTGTAGAAACGCCGGAGACGGCGCACAATACAACACAGAATAAGAGCTGTGGGCGACAGTAAATCGAACATAGAATGATGGCTGTAGAAACGCCGGAGACGCGCACAATGCGCACAATAAGCAACCTGTAGGCGACAGAATAAGAATGATAGCTGTACAAAACACAGAATCTGGAGGGCGACAGTAAATCGAACATAGAATGATAGCTGTAGAAACGCCGGAGACGGCGCACAATGCAACACAGGTAAGAGCTGTAGAAACTTTGGAGGCGACAGAAATAACATAGAATGATATGTGTGAAACGCCGGAAACTCACAGAATAAGGCTGTAGAAACTCTGGCGACAGTAAATCGAACATAGAATGATAGCTGTAGAAACGCCGGAGACGGCGCACAATGCAACACAGAATAAGGCTGTAGAAACTCTGGGAGGCGACAGTAAATCAGAACATAGAATGATAGCTGTAAAAAACGCCGGAGACGGCTGCAACACAGAATAAGGCTGTAAAACTCTGGAGGCGACAGTAAATCGAACATAGAATGATAGCTGTAGAAAATGCCGGAGACGGCGCACAAATGCAACACGACAGTAAATCGAATAAATGATAGCTGTAAAAACGCCGGAGACGGCACAATAGAAACTAAGAGCTGTAGAAACGGAGGCGACAAATCGAACATAGAATGATAGCTGGCAAAAACGCCGGAGACGGCGCACAATGCAACACAGAATAAGAGCTGTAGAAACTCTGGGGCGACAGTAAATCGAACATAGAATGATAGCTGTAAAAACGCCGGAGACGGCGCACAATGCAAACACAGAATAAGAGCTGTAGAAACTCTGGAGGCGACATGCAACACAGAATAAGGAGGCGACAGTAAATGAACAAAAACGCCGGAGACGGCGCACAATGCAACACAGAATAAGAGCTGTAGGTGAAAACATAGAATGATAGCTCTGGAGGCGACAGTAAAAACTCGAACATAGAATGAATGAATAAGAGCTGTAAGAAAACAGTAAATCGAACATAGAATGATAGCTGACGCCGGAGACGGCGCACAATGCAACACAGAATAAGAGCTGTAGAAACTCTGGAGGCGACAGTAAATCGAACATAGAATGATAGCTGTGAAACGACGGAGACGGCGAGGCAATGCAACAATAAGCAACACAGAATAACATAGAATGATAGCTGTAGAAACGCCGGAGACGGCGCACAATGCAACACACAGAATAAGAGCTGTAGAAACAGGCGACAGTAAATCGAACATAGAATGATAGCTGCCAAGAAACGCCGGAGACGGCGCACAATGCAACACAGAATAAGAGCTGTAGAAACTCTGGAGGCGACAGTAAATCGAACATAGAATGATAGCTGTAGAAACGCCGGAGACGGCGCACAATGCAACACAGAATAAGGCTGTAGAAACTCTGGAGGCGACAGTAAATCGAACATAGAATGATAGCTGTAAAAACGACGGAGACGGCGCACAATGCAACACAGAATAAGAGCTGCCAAAACTCTGGAGGCGACAGTAAATCGAACATAGAATGATAGCTGTAAAACGCCGGAGACGGCGCACAATGCAACACAGAATAAGAGCTGTGAAACTCTGGAGGCGACAGTAAATCGAACATAGAATGATAGCTGTAGAAACGCCGGAGACGGCGAACAATGCAACACAGAATAAGAGCTGTAGAAACTCTGGAGGCGACAGTAAATCGAACATAGAATGATGAAGCTGTAGAAACGCCGAGATCTAAGCAATACAATGCAACACAGAATAAGAGCTGTAGAAACTCTGGAGGCGACAGTAAATCGAACATAGAATGATAGCTGTAAAAAACGCCGGAGACGGCGCACAATGCAACACAGAATAATAAAAAGGCGACTAAATCAACATAGAATGATAGCTGTAAAAACGCCGGAGACGGCGACAACACAGAATAAAGCTGAACATAGAATGACAGTAAATCGAACATAGAAACGCTGTAGAAACGCCGGAGACGGCGCACAATGCAACACAGAATAAGAGCTGAAACTCTGGAGGCGACATAAATCGAACAATAACTAGAATGATAAGAGCTGCAAAACGCCGGAGACGACACAAATCAAATTACAGAATAAGAGCTGTAAAGAAACTTTAGAGGCGACAGTAAATCGAACATAGAATGATAGCTGTAGAAACGCCGGAGACGGCGCACATACAACACAGAATAAGAGCTGTAAAACTCTGAGGCGACAGAAATCGAACATAGAATGATAGCTGTAGAAACGCCGGAGACGGCGCACAATGCAACACAGAATAAGAGCTGGCAAAACTCTGGAGGCGACAGTAAATCGAACATAGAATGATAAGAAACGTGGAGAAACGCAACACAGGAGACGGAGGCACAATAAAATCGAACATACACAGAAAAGACATACTCTGATAGAACTTACAAGAATAAGGCTGGAGGCGACAGTAAATCGAACATAGAATGATAGAATGATAACGCTGAGAAACGCCGGAGACGGCGACAGTAAATCGAACATGAATGATAGCTGTAAAACACAGAATAAGAATAAGCTGTAAAACTCTGGAGGCGACAATAAATCGAACATAGAATGATAGCTGGAAAAACGCGCCGGAGACGGCGCACAATGCAACATGAATAAGAGCTGTAGAAACTTGGAGGCGACAGTAAATCGAACATAGAATGATGGCTGTAAAAACGCCGGAGACGGCGCACAATGCAACACACAGAATAAGAGAGAGCTGAAACTCTGGAGGCGACAGTAAATCGAACATAGAATGATAGCTGTAAAAACGCCGGAGACGGCGCACAATGCAACACAGAATAAGAGCTGTAGAAACTCTGGAGGCGACAGTAAATCGAACATAGAATGATAGCTGTAAAACGCCGGAGACGGCGCACAATGCAACACAGAATAAGAGCTGTAGAAACTCTGGAGGCGACAGTAAATCGAACATAGAGAATGATAGCTGTAAAAACGCCGGAGACGGCGCACAATGCAACACAGAATAAGAGCTGTGCAGAAACTCTGGAGGCGACAGTAAATCGAACATAGAATGATGGCTGCATAGAAACGCCGGAGACGGCACACAATGCAACACAGAATAAGAGCTGCAGAAACTCTGGGCGACGATAAATCGAACATAGAATGAATGTAAAAACGCCGGAAAAATACATAGAAGAGCTGTGATAACTCTGGAGGCGACAGTAAATCAACATAGAATGCTGTAGAAACTCTGGAGGCGACAGTAAATCGGAATGATAGCTGTGAAACGCCGGAACGGCGCACAATGCAACACAGAATAAGAGCTGTGGAAACTCTGGAGGCGACAGTAAATCGAACATAGAATGATAGCTGTAAAACGCCGGAGCAGCACACAATGCAACACAGAATAAGAGCTGTAGAAACTCTGGAGGCGACAGTAAATCGAACATAGAATGATAGCTGTAGAAAAACGCCGGAGACGGCGCACAATGCAACACAGAATAAGAGCTGGCAAAACTCTGGAGGCGACAGTAAATCGAACATAGAATGATAGCTGTAGAAACGCCGGAGACGGCGCACAATGCAACACAGAATAAAAGCACTGTAGAAACTCTGGGCGACAGTAAATCGAACATAAATCGAAAACGCCGGAGACGGCGCACAATGCAACACAGAATAAAAGCTGTGCACCAAAAACTCTAAGGGCGACAGTAAATCAACATGTGATAGCTGTAAAACGCCGGAGACGGCGCACAATGCAACACAGAATAAGAGCTGTAGAAACTCTGGAGGCGACAGTAAATCGAACATAGAATGATGGCTACAACAGTAGAAACGCCGGAGACGGCGCGCAATGATGGCAACACAGAAACGATAAGAGCTGTAGAAACTCTGGGCGACAGTAAATCGAACATAGAATGATAGCTGTAGAAACGCCGGAGACGGCGCACAATGTTTCCCTGACTGTACCTGAAAAACTCTGGAGGGCGACAATCAAATCGAACTGTAGAATGATGGCTGTGTGCCGGAGACGGCGACAATGTAAAGCTGTGCGAGAAAACTCTGGGCGACAGTAATCGAACATAGAATGATAGCTGTAGAAACGCCGGAGACGGCCCACAATACAACACAGAATAAAGAGCTGTAGAAACTCTGGAGGCGACAGTAAATCGAACATAGAATGATAGCTGTAGAAACGCCGGAGACGGCGCAAAATGCAACACAGAATAAGAGCTGTGCAGAAACTCTGGAGGCGACGTAAATCGAACATGGAATGATAGCTGTGGAAACATAGACGGCGAACAATGCAACACAGAATAAGAGCTGTAGAAACTCTGGAGGCGACAGTAAATCGAACATAGGCCTGTGAAACGACGGAGACGGCGCACAATGCAACACAGAATAAGAGCTGTACAAAGAAACTCTGGAGGCGACAGTAAATCGAACATAGAATGATAGCTGTGGGGAAACGCCGACGGACGGCGCTGATAAATACATGGAGGCGACGATAAATCAGACATAGAATGATGGCTGGCAAAACACCGGAAACGGCACCTGATACAACACAGAATAAAACTGTGTACAAAACTCTGGAGGCGACAGTAAATCGAACATGAATGATAGCTGTAGAAACGCCCGGAGACGGCACTGATATGCAACACAGAATAAGAGCTGTAAAACTCTGGAGGCGACAGTAAAATCGAACATGGAATGATAGCTGTAGAAACGCCGGAGACGACGCACAATACCAACACAGAATAAGAGCTGTGAAACTCTGGAGGCGACAGTAAATCGAACATAGAATGATGATGGCTGTAGAAACGACGGAGACGGCGCACAATGCAACACAGAATAGAGCTGTAAAACTCTGGAGCGACGATAAATCGAACATAGAATGATGGCTGTAGAAACGCCGGAGACGGCGCACAATGCAACACAAGAATAAGAGCTGTAGAAACTCTGGGCGATGATGAAATCGAACATAGAAATGGCTGAACAAACGACGGATGGCGCACAATGCAACACAGAATAAGGCTGTAGAAACTCTGGGCCAGTAAAATCGAACATAGACGATAGCTGTAGAAACGCCGGAGACAGCGCACAATGCAACACAGAATAAGAGCTGTAGAAACTCTGGAGGCGACAGTAAATCGAACATGGAATGATGACTGTAGAAACGCCGGACGGCGCACAATGCAACACAGAATAAGAGCCAGAAACTCTGGAGGCGACAGTAAATCGAACATAGAATGATAGTAGAAACGCCGGAGACGGCGCACAATGCAACACAGAATAAGAGCTGGAAACTCTGGGGCGACAGTAAATCGAACATAGAATGATAGCTGTAGAAACGACGGAGACGGCGAACAATGCAACACAGAATAAGAGCTGTAGAAACTCTGGAGGCGACAGTAAATCGAACATAGAATGATAGCTGTGAAAACGCCGGAGACGGCGCACAATGCAACACAGAATAAGAGCTGTAGAAACTCTGGAGGCGACAGAACATAAATCGAACATAGAATGATAGCTGAATAAGGGAGGCGACAGTAAATCGAACATAGAATGATAGCTGTGTAGAAACGACGGAGACGGCGCACAAACCTGGAATAAGAGCTAGAAACCTGGAGGCGACAGTAACAAATATAGAATGATAGCTGTAGAAACGCCCCCGGAGGCGTAAATCGAACATAGAATGATAGCTGTGAAAACACTTGAAAACTCAGAATAAGAGCTGTAGAAACTCTGGGCGTAAATCGAACATAGAATGATAGCTATGAAACGCTGATACAACACAGAATAAGAGCTGTGAAACTCTGGAGGCGACAGTAAATCGAACATAGAATGATAGCTGGCAGGAAACGAAGACGGCGCTGATACAACACAGAATAAGAGCTGTGTAGAAACTCTGGAGGCGACAGTAAAATCGAACATAGCTGAAACGACGAGACGGCGCAATGCAACACAGAATAGAGCTGTGCAAAACTCTGGACAGCCGAACATGGAATGATAACGGCACGGACAATGCAACACAGAATAAAGAGCTGTAGAAACTCTGGAGGCGACAGTAAATCGAACATAGAATGATGGCTGCAAAACGCCGGAGGACGGCACTGAATGCAACCTGAGAATAAGAGCTGTAGAAACTCTGGAGGCGACAGTAAATCGAACATAGAATGATAGCTGTGGAAACGCCGGAGACGGCAACCTGGAGATAAGAGCTGTAGAAACTCTGCCAACAATGCAACATAGAATGATAGGCCGGAGACGGCGCTGATACGAAAATAAGAGCTCTCTGGAGGCGACGGTAAATCGAACATAGAATGATAGCTGTGGCCAAAAACGCCGGAGACGGCGCAATACAACACAGAATAAAAGCTGAAACTCTGGAGGCGACAGTGCAAATCGAACATAGAATGATGGCTGGCAGAACGCTGAGACGGCACAACAATGCAACACAGAATAAGAGGAAACTCTGGAGGCGACAGTAAATCGAACATAGAATGATGGCTGTAGAAACGCCGGAGACGGGCGCACAATACAACACAGAATAAGCTGGCAGAAACTCTGGAGGCGACAGTAAATCGAACATAGAATGAAGAAGTGAAACATGACGGAGATGACGCACAATGCAACACAGAATAAGAACATGTAGAAACTCTGGAGTGACAGTAACCAGACATAGAATGATAGCTGGCAAAACGCCGGAGACGGCGCACAATGCAAACACAGAATAAGAGCTGTGTAGAAACTCTGGAGGCGACAGTGAAACAGAATATAGAATGATAGCTGTGAAACGCCGAGACGGTAACAATGCAACACACAGAATAAGAGCTGTAGAAACTCTGGAGGCGACAATAAATCGAACATAAGATGATATTAGCTGTAGAAACGCCGGAGACGGCGCTGAATGCAACACAGAATAAGAGCTGTAAAAACTCTGGAGGCGACAATAAATCGAACATAGAATGATAGCTGTAGAAACGACGGAGACGGCGCACAATGCAACACACAGAATAAGAGCTGTAGAAACTCTGGAGGCGACAGTAAATCGAACATAGAATGATAGCTGTGGGAAACGCCGGAGACAGCAACACAGAATGAGCAACAAAGGCAGAATAAATCGAACATAGAATGGCTGTGGAAACGCCGGAACGGCACAACACTAGAGCATGGAACTCTCTGGGCGACGGTAAATCGAACATAGAATGATAGCTGTAGAAACGCCGGAGACGGCGCAATAAGAGCTGTAATCTGGAGGCAACACAGAATAAGCTGTGAAATACCGGAACGGCGCACAATGCAACAGAATAAAGAAAAACTCTGGGGCGACAGTAAATCGAACATAGAATGATAGCTGTAGAAACGCCGGAAACGGCACACAATGCAAAAACTCCCCAGACGAAGAGATAGCTGGCAAAACGCCGGAAACTCTGAGGCGACAATCGTCGAACATAGAATGATAGCTGGCAAAACGCCGGAGACGGCGCACACGCAACACAGAATAAGAGCTATACCAAGGAAACTCTGGAGGCGACAGTAAATCGAACATAGAATGATAGCTGTAGAAATGCCGGATACGAATACAACACAGGAGACGGCACAATAAAACGAACATAGAATGATGGCTGTAGAAACTTGAAACGGCACGGCACAGAATAAGAGCTGGGAAACTCTGGAACATAAATCAGAATTGAATAGGTAGAAACGCCGAGAAGCAGCATACAATGCAACACAGAATAAGAGCTGTAGAAACTCTGGAGGCGACAGTAAATCGAACATAGAATGATGACTGTAGAAACGCCGGAGACGGCGCACAATGCAACACAGAATAAGAGCTGTAGAAAACTCTGGAGGCGACAGTAACGAACATAGAATGATAGCTGTAGAACGACGGAGACGGCGCACAATGCAACACAGAATAAGAGCTAGAAAACTCTGGAGGCGACAGTAAATGAACAGAATGATAGCTGTATGGATAGCGCACAAAACACAGACGGAGAAAACTCTGGAGCACAAAATGCAACACAGAAAAAGAGCTGTAGAAAAGAGCTGTAGGCGACAGTAAATCGAACATAGAATGATAGCTGTAGAAACGCCGGAGACGGCGCACAATGCAAAACAGAATAAGAGCTGTAAAACTCTGGAGGCGACAAAATCGAACATAGAATGGCTACAAGGTAGAAACGCCGGAGACGGCGCCTGATGCAATAAAACGCAAAACTCTGGACAGAATAAGAGATAGCTGTAAAAACATGAAAATGCAACACAAGAATAAGAGGCGAAACTCTAGGCGACAGTAAATCGAACATAGAATGATAGCTGTAAAAAACGCCGGAGACGGCGCAAATGCAAACACAGAATAAGAGTATGTGAATCTCTGGAGGCGACAGCAATCGAAACATAGAATGATAGCTGTGAAAACGCCGGAGACGGCAATAATGCAACACAGAATAAGAGCTGTAGGAAACTCTGGAGGCGACAGTAAATCGAACATAGAATGATAGCTGTAGAAACGACGGAGACGGCGCACAATACAACACAGAATAAGAGCTGTAGAAACCTGGAGGCGACAGTAAATCGAACGACAGAATGATAGCTATGTAAAAACGCCGGAGACGGCGCACAATGCAACACAGAATAGAGCTGTAGAAACTCTGGAGGCGACAGTGAATCGAACATAGAATGATAGCTGTAGAAACGCCGGAGACGGCGCACAATGCAACACAGAATAAGAGCTGGAGGCGACGGTAGAAACTTAGCTGGAGCCGGAGACGACAGTAAATCGAACAGTAGAATGATAGCTGTAGAAACGACGGAGACGGCACACAATGCAACACAGAATAAGAGCTGTAGAAACTCTGGAGGCGACAAATCGAACATGCAAATCGAACATAGAATACAACACAGAATAAGCTGTAGAAACTCTGGAGGCGACGAAATCGAACATAAAGATGATGCAACAAAACATGCAAACACAGAATAAGAGCTGTAGAAACTCTGGAGGCGACAGTGCAAATCGGAACATATGAATGAGAGCTGTAGAAATGCAGAATAAGGCTGAGACGGCGCACAACATAGAATGATAACACGGGAGAAATAAGAGCTGTAGAAAATCCTGGAGGCGACAGTAAATCGAACACAGAATGATAGCTGTAGAAACGCCGGAGACGGCGCACAATGCAACACAGAATAAGAGCTGGCAGGAAACTCTGAGGCGACAGTAACCGAACATAGAATGATAGCTGCAGAACGCCGGAGACGGCGCACAATGCAACACAGAATAAGAGTTGTAGAAACTCTGAGGCGACAAAAATCGAACATAGAATGAGCTGTAGAAACGCCGGAGACGGCGCACAACGCGGAGACGGCGCAACACAGAATAAGAGCTGTAGAAATTTGCAGGCGACAGTAAATCGAACATGAATGATAGCTGTAGAAACGCCGGAGACGGCGCACAATGCAAACCACAGAATAAAACTGTGAAACTCTGCGACAATGCGTCGAACATGAAAGCTGTAAAACGCCGGAGACGCACACAACACGACACAGGCCAGGCACAACAGAAACTCTGGAGGCGACAGTAAATCGAACATAGAATGATAGCTGTAGAAACGCCGGAGACGGCACACAATGCAACACAGAATAAGAGCTGTAGAAACTCTGGAGGCGACAGTAAATCGAACATAGAATGATAGCTGTAGAAACGACGGAGACGGAGACAGCAATGCAACACAGAATAAGAGCTGTAGAAAAACTCTGGAGGCGACAGTAAATCGAATACAGAATGATAGCTGTAGAAACGCCGGAGACGGCGCACAATGCAACACAGAATAAGAGCTGTAAAACTCTCGAGGGCGACAGTAAATCGAACATAGAATGATAGCTGGCAAAACGCCGGGACGGCGCACAATACAAACACAGAATAAGAGAGCTGTAGAAACTCTGGAGGCGACAGAAAATCGAACATAGAATGATAGCTGTAGAAACGACGAGACGGCGCACAATACAAACAGAAACTAAGAACATAGAATGATAGAAACTTGGAACGGCGACAACCTAAGAATAAGAGCTGTGAGAAACTCTGGAACATAGAATGAATGATGGCTGGGAAACTACCGGAAACGGCGCACAATGCAACACAGAATAAGAGCTGTAGAAACTCTGGAGCGACAGTAAATCGAAATATAGAATGATTAGCTGTAGAAAACGACGAGACGGCGCACACGTAAATACAGAATAAGAGCTGTAGAAACTCTGGAGGCGACGGTAAATCAGACATGAATGATAAGGTAGAAACGCCGAGACGGCGCACAATGCAACACAGAATAAGAGCTAGAAACTCTGGAGCGACAGTAAATCGAATATAGAATGATAAGGCAGAAAATGCGGAGACGGCACACACGTAACACAGAATAAGAGCTGTAGAAACTCTGGAGGCGACAGTAATCGAACATAGAATGATAGCTGTAGAAACATTGGAGACGGCGCACAATGCAACAACAGAATAAGAGCTGTAGAAACTACAGAGGCGACAGTAAATCGAACATAGAATGATGGCTATTAGAAACGACGGAGACAGCGCCTGTTCACAATGCAAAATGAGCTGTAAAACACAGAATAACATAGAGCTGTAGAAACGCTGGAGGCGACAAAATAAGAATAAACTCTGGAGAATGATAGGGGAAACGACGGAAACAATGCAACAGGAGAAACTCTGGAGGCGACAGTAAAATCAACATGAATGATAGCTGTAGAATAACGAGCCAGAAACAGAATAAGAGCGGAGGCGCGACAGGCAAAAATCGGAAATTATAGAATGATAGCTGTAGAAACGCCGGACGGCGAACAATAATGCAACACAGAATAAGAGCTGTAGAAACTCTGGAGGCGACAGTAAATCGAACATGGAATGATAGCTGGCAGAAACGCCGAGACGGCACACACGTAACACAGAATAAGAGCTGTAGAAACTCTGAGGCGACGGTAAATCGAACATAGAATGATATGTAAAAACGCCGGAGACGGCGCACAATGCAACACAGAATAAAACTGTGTAGAAACTCTGGAGGCGACATAAATCGAACATAGAATGATAGCTAGTAAAACGCCGGAGACGGCGCAACAATGCAAAACTCTGGGCGACAGAAATAACATAGAATGCTGCTGGCCAGAACCCGGAGACGGCGAACAACAGAATGAAAACTCTGGAACGATAAATCGAGAATGATAGCTGCAGAAAACGACGGAGACGGCGCACAATGCAACACAGAATAAGAGTGTAGAAACTCTGGAGGCGACAAAATCGAACATAGCAGATAGCTGATAGGAGACGGTAGAAACGCCGGAGACGGCGACACAATGCAACACAGAATAATAGCTGTAGAAACGCCGGAGACGACAGCCTGGTAACAGAATGAACATAGACATGATAGACTTGTAGAAATAGCTGCCCGGAAACGGCACACAATGCAACCTGGAATAAAGGCTGTAGAAACTCTGAGGCGACAGTAAATCGAACATAGAACAGAAGCTGTAGAAACGCCGGAGACGGCGCACAATGCAACACAGAATGAGAGCTGTAGGAAACTCTGGAGGCGACGGTAAATGAACATAGAATGATAGCTGTAGAAACGCCGGAGACGGCGCACAATGCAAACACAGAATAAGAGCTGTAGAAACTTGGAGGCGACAGTAAATCGAACACATAGAATGATAGCTGGCAGAAACGCCGAGACGGCGAACAATGCACAATGCTGTAAAACTCTGGACAGAAATCGAAGAGCTGTAGAAAACGCCGAGGACGGCTGGGCGACAGTAAATCTGAACATAGAATGATAGGCTGTAGAAACGCCGAAGACGGCGCACAATGCAAATACAGAATAAGAGCTGTAGAAACTCTGGAGGCGACAGTAAATCGAACATGAGAATGATAGCTGTAAAAACGCCGGAACGGCGCACAATGCAACACAGAATAAGAGCTGTAGAAACCTGGAGGCGACAGTAAATCGAACATAGAATGATAGCTGTAGAAACGCCGGTGACGGCGCACAATGCAACAATAAGAGCAGAAACTCTGGAGGCGACAGTAAATCGAACATGAATGATAGCCAGAAACGACGGAGACGGCGCACAATGCAACACAGAATAAGAGCTGTAGGAAACTCTGGAGGCGACAGAAATCGAACATAGAATGATATGCTGTAAAACGCCGGAGACGGCGCACAATGCAACACAGAATAAGAGCCAGAAACTCTGGAGGCGACAAATAACGAACATAGAATGATGGCTGTAGACGGCGCACAATGCAACACAGAATAAGAGCTGTAGAAACCTGGGGCGACAGTAAATCGAACATAGAATGATAGCTGTAGAAACGCCGGAGACGGCGCACAATGCAACACAGAATAAGAGCTGTAGAAACTCTGGAGGCGACAGTAAATCGAACATAGAATGATAATGTGAACGCGGAGACGGCGCACAATGCAACAGAATAAGAGCTGTAGAAACTCTGGAGGACAGTAAATCGAACATAGAATGATATGTAGAAATGCCGGAGACGGCACATGCAACACTCTGGAGGCGACGGTATAAGAGATGTGTAAACCGGAGACAAAGTGCACAGTAACATAAGAGCGAAAACTAGAAAATCGAACATAGAATGACTGTAGAAACGCCGGAAACGGCGAACAATGCAACACAGAATAACACTCTGGAAGGCGACATAACATAGAGGATGGCCTGTAAAACGCCGGAGGCGACAGGCTGTAAAACTCACAGAATGATAGCTGTAGAAACGCCGGAGACGGCACAATGCAAAACAGAATAAGAGCCAGAAACTCTGGGCGACAGCGAACATAGAATGATATCAAAAACGCCGGAGACGGCGCAATGCAACCTGGAATAAGGCCTTAGAACTCTGGAAGGACGAACATGGGGCACAATGCAACACAGAATAAGAGCTGTAGAAAATCTGGGAGGCGACAGTAAATCGAACATAGAAGGATAGCTGTAAAACGCCGGAGACGGCGCACAATGCAACACAGAATAAGAGCTGTAGAAACTCTGGAGGCGACAGTGGAAATCAGAATAGAAAAATGATAATAAAACGCGCGGAGACGGCGCAAATGCAACCAGAATAAGAGCTGTACAGAAACTCTGGAGGCGACAGTAAATCGAACATAGAATGAGTTAGCTGTAAAAACGCCGGAGACGGCGCACACGTAAACACAGAATAAGAGCTATGCAAAACTCTGGAGGCGACAGTAAATCGAACATAGAATGATAGCTGTAAAAAACGCCGGCAGACGGAATAAGGCTGTAGAAACTCTGTATGCAAACAACAGAATGAAGCTGTAGAAACGCCGGAGACGGCGCAAAATGCAGAAAACTCTGAGGCGACAGTAAATCGAACATAGAATGATAGCTGGCAAAACGCTGGAGGACGTACAATGCAACACAGAATAAGAGCTGTAGAAACTCTGGAGGCGACGTAAATCGAACAGAATGATGGCTGTAAAACGACGGAGACGGCGCACAATGCAACAACACAGAATAAGAGCTGTAGAAACTCTGGAGGCGACAGTAAATCGAACATAGAATGATATGTAAAACTGTAAAACTCTGCCGGAGATAGCTGTAGAAACGCCGGTGACAATGCAACACAGAATAAGAGCTGTAGAAAACTCTGAGGCGACAGTAAATCCGAAATATAATGAATTGTAGAAACGACGGAGATGGCGCACAATGCAAATACAGAATAAGAACATAGAATGATAGCTGTAAAACGCCAGACGGCGCAAACAACACAGAATAAGGAGGGCGACAGTAAATCGAACATAGAATGATAGCTGTAGAAACGCCGGAGACGGCGCACAATGCAACACAGAATAAGAGCTGTAGAAACTCTGGAGGCGACAGTAAAATCGAACATAGAATGATAGCTGTAGAAACGACGGAGACGGCACTGTTGCCACAGAATAAGGCCATAGAAACTCTGGAGGCGACAGTAAATCGAACATAGAATGATAGCTGTAAAAACGCCGGAGACGGCGCACAATACAACCTGAATAAGGCTGGCAAGAAACAGGCGACAGTAAAATCGAACATAGAATGATAGCTGTAGAAACGCCGGAGACAGCGCCTGATACAATACCTGAATAAGAGCTGTACAGAAACTCTGGAGGCGACAGTAAATCGAACATCGGGCGTGGCTACAGAAACGCCGGAGACGGCGCACAATGCAACACAGAATAAGAGCTGTAGAAACTCTGGAGGCGACAGTAAATCGAACATAGAATGATAGCTGTAAAACGCCGGAGACGGCGCACAATGCAACACAGAATAAGAGCTGTAGAAACTCTGGAGGCGACAGTAAATCGAACATAGAATGATAGCTGTAGAAACGCCGGAGACGGCGCAAATGCAACACAGAATAAGAGCTGTAGAAACTCTGGAGGCGACAGTAAATCGAACATAGAATGATAGCTGTAGAAACGCCGGAGACGGCGCACAATGCAACACAGAATAAGAGCTGTAGAAACTCTGGAGGCGACAGTAAATCGAACATAGAATGATAGCTGTAGAAACGCCGGAGACGGCGCACAATGCAACACAGAATAAGAGCTGTAGAAACTCTGGAGGCGACAGTAAATCGAACATAGAATGATAGCTGTAGAAACGCCGGAGACGGCGCACAATGCAACACAGAATAAGGCTGTAGAAACTCTGGAGGCGACAGTAAATCGAACATAGAATGATAGCTGTAAAACGCCGGAGACGGCGCACAATGCAAATGAATAAGAAGAAACGAGAAACTCTGGGCGACAGTAAATCGAACATAGAATGATAGTAAAAACGCCGGAGACGGCGCACAATGCAACACAAGAATAAGAGCTGTAGAAACTCTGGAGGCGACAGTAAATCGAACATAGAATGATAGCTGTAAAAACGCCGGAGACGGCGCACAATGCAACACAGAATAAGAGCTGTACTCTGGAGGCGACAGTAAATCGAACATAGAATGATAGCTGTTAAAACGCCGGAACGGCGCACAATGCAACACAGAATGAGCTGTAGAAACTCTGGGCGACAGTAAATCGAACATAGAATGATAGCTGTAAAACGCCGGAGACGGCGCACAATGCAACACAGAATAAGAGCTGTAGAAACTCTGGAGGCGACAGTAAATCGAACATAGAATGATAGCTGTAGAAACGCCGGAGACGGCGCACAATGCAACACAGAATAAGAGCTGTAGAAACTCTGGAGGCGACAGTAAATCGAACATAGAATGATAGCTGTAGAAACGACGGAGACGGCGCACAATGCAACACAGAATAAGAGCTGTAGAAACTCTGGAGGCGACAGTAAATCGAACATAGAATGATAGCTGTAGAAACGCCGGAGACGACATAAGAGCTGTAGAAACTCTGGAGGCGACAGTAAATCGAACATAGAATGATGAGCACAAAAACGCCGGAGACGGCGCACAATGCAACACAGAATAAGAGCTGTAGAAACTCTGGAGGCGACAGTAAATCGAACATAGAATGATAGCTGTAGAAACGCCGGAGACGGCGCACAATGCAACACAGAATAAGAGCTGTAGAAACTCTGGAGGCGACAGTAAATCGAACATAGAATGATAGCTGTAAAAACGCCGGAGTCGGCGCACAATGCAACACAGAATAAGAGCTGTGGAAACTCTGGAGGCGACAGTAAATCGAACATAGAATGATAGCTGTAAAAACGCGGAGACCGGAATAAGACGGGAGGCGACAGTAAATCGAACATAGAATGATAGCTGTAAAACGACGGAGACGGCGCACAATGCAACACAGAATAAGAGCTGTAGAAACTCTGGAGGCGACAGTAAAACATAACATAGAATGATGTAGCTCTGGAGGCGAAAAACGAACATAGAATGATAGCTGTAGAAACGCCGGAGACGGCGCGCAATGCAACACAGAATAAGAGCTGTAGAAACTCTGGAGGCGACAGTAAATCGAACATAGAATGATGGCTATGTAGAAACGCCGGAGACGGCGCACAATGCAACACAGAATAAGAGCTGTAGAAACTCTGGAGGCGACAGTAAATCGAACATAGAATGATAGCTGTAGAAACGCCGGAGACGGCGCACAATGCAACACAGAATAAGAGCTGAGAAACTCTGGAGGCGACAGTAAATCGAACATAGAATGATAGCTGTAGAAACGCCGGAGACGGCGAACAATGCAACAGAATAAGAGCTGTAGAAACTCTGGAGGCGACATAAATCGAACATAGAATGATAGCTGTAGAAACGCCGGAGACGGCGCACAATGCAACTGTGCAAAACTCTGGAGCGACATAAATCGAACATAGAATGATAGCTGTAGAAACGACGGAGACGGCGCACAATGCAACACAGAATAAGAGCTCTGGAGGCGACAGTAAATCGAACATAGAATGATAGCTGTGAAAACGCCGGAGACGGCGCACAATGCAACACAGAATAAGAGCTGTAGAAACTCTGGAGGCGACAATGTAAATCGAACATAGAATGATAGGCTGTAGAAACGCCGGAGACGGCGCACAATGCAACACAGAATAAGAGCTGTAGAAACTCTGGAGGCGACACAGTAAATCGAACATAGAATGATAGCTGTAGAAACGCCGGAGACGGCGCAACAATAAGAGCAACACAGAATAAATCGAACATAGAATGATAGCAGAAACTCTGAGACGGCGACAATGCAACACAGAATAAATCGAACATAGAACATGATGATAGCTGTAGAAACGCCGGAGACGGCGCACAATGCAACACAGAATAAGAGCTGTAGAAAACTCTGGAGGCGACAGTAAATCGAACATAGAATGATAGCTGTAGAAACGCCGGAGACGGCGCACAATGCAACACAGAATAAGAGCTGTAGAAACTCTGGAGGCATAGCGAACATAGAATGATAGCTGTGAAACGCCGGACATAAATCTGTAGAAACTTGAGTGACAGTAAATCAAACATAGAATGATGACTGTAAAAACGCCGGAGACGGCGCACCTGATACAACACAGAATAAGAGCTGTAGAAACTCTGGAGGCGACAGTAAATCGAATAGAATGATAGCTGTGAAACGCCGGAGACGGCGCACAATGCAACACAGAATAAGAGCTGTAGAAACTCTGGAGGCGACAGTAAATCGAACATAGAATGATAGCTGTAGAAACGCCGGAACGGCGCACAATACAACACAGAATAAGAGCTGTAGAAACTCTGGAGGCGACAGTAAATCGAACATAGAATGATAGCTGTAGAAACGACGGAGACGGCGCACAATGCAACACAGAATAAGAGCTGTAGAAACTCTGGGCGGCGACAGTAAATCGAACATAGAATGATAGCTGTAAAAACGCCGGAGACGGCGCACAATGCAACACAGAATAAGAGCTGTAGAAACTCTGGAGGCGACAGTAAATCGAACATAGAATGATAGCTGTAGAAACGCCGGAGACGGCGCACAATACAACACAGAATAAAGCTGTAAAACTCTGGGGCGACAGTAAATCGAACATAGAATGATAGCTGTAAAACTCTAAGGCTGTAGGGCGACAGTAAATCGAACATAGAATGATAGCTGTAGAAACGCCGGAGACGGCGCACAATGCAACACAGAATAAGAGCTGTAGAAACTCTGGAGGCGACAGTAAATCGAACATAGAATGATAGCTGTAGAAACGCCGGAGACGGCACAATGCAACACAGAATAAGAGCTGTGAAACTCTGGAGGCGACAGTAAATCGAACATAGAATGATGGCTGTAGAAACGCCGGAGACGGCGCACAATACAACACAGAATAAAAACTCTGGAGGCGACAGTAAATCGAACATAGAATGATAGCTGTACAGTAAAATCGAATAAGAGCATCTGGAGGCGACGGTAAATCGAACATAGCTGTAGAAACGCCGGAGACGGCGCACAATGCAACACAGAATAAGAGCTGTAGAAACTCTGGGCGACGACGAACATAAATGATAGCTGTAACGCCGGATATACAACACAGAATAAGATCTGGCGACAGTAAATCGAACATGGAATGATAGCTGTAAAACGCCGGAGACGGCGCACAATGCAACACAGAATAAGAGCTGTAAAACTCTGGGCGACAGTAAATCGAACATAGAATGATAGCTGTAGAAACGCCGGAGACGGCGCACAATCTGAATAAGAGCTGTAGAAACTCTGGGCGACAGTAAATCGAACATAGAATGATAGCTGTAGAAACGCCGGAGACGGCGCACAATGCAACCAGAATAAGGCTGTAAAACTCTGGAGCGACGACAGTAAATCGAACATAGAATGATAGCTGTAAAACGCCGGAACGGCGCACAATGCAACACAGAATAAGGCTGTAGAAACTCTGGGGCGACAACATAAATGATAGCTGTAGAAACGCCGGAGACGGCGCAAATGATAAGCTGTAGAAAACGCCGGAGACGGTAAATCGAACATAGAATGATGCAAAACGCCGGAACGGCCCACAATACAGAATAAGAGCTGTAGAAACTCTGGGGCGACAGTAAATCGAACATAGAATGATAGCTGTGGAAACGCCGGAGACGGCGCACAATGCAACACAGATAAGGGCTGTGATCTGGGCGACAGTAAATCGAACATAGAATGATAGCTGTAGAAACGACGGACGGCGCACAATCTCAGAATAAGCTGTAGAAACTCTGGAGCGACATAAATCGAACATAGAATGAGGCTGTAAAAAACGCCGGAGACGGCGCCTGATACCAACTTACAATAATAGAGCTGTAGAAACTCTGGAGGCGACAGTAAATCGAACATAGAATGATAGCTGTAGAAACGCCGGAGACGGCGCACAATGAACCAGAGCAACACAGTAATAAGAGCTGTAAAAACGACGGAAACTCTGGGCGACAGAAACTCTGGGGGCGAAAATCGAACATAGAATGATAGCTGTAGAAAACGCCGGAGACGGCGCACAATGCAACACAGAATAAGAGCTGTAGAAACTCTGGAGGCGACAGTAAATCGAACATAGAATGATAGCTGTGCAACATAGAAACGCCGGAGACGGCGCACAATGCAACACAGAATAAGAGCTGTAGAAACTCTGGAGGCGACAGTAAATCGAACATAGAATGATGGCTGTAAAAACGCCGGAGACGGCGAACAATGCAACACAGAATAAGAGCTGTAGAAACTCTGGAGGCGACGGTAAATCGAACATAGGGAATGATGGCTGTAGAAACGCGGACGGCGCACAATGCAACTTACAGAATAAGAGCTGTAGAAACTCTGGAGGCGACAGTAAAATCGAACATAGAATGATAGCTGTAAAAACGCCGGAGACGGCGGCGCAACCTGGAATAAGAGCTGTAAAACTCTGGGCGACGGTAAATCGAACATAGAGATGATAGCTGTAAAAACGCCGGAGACGGCACACAATGCAACACAGAAACTCTCTGGGCGACAGTAAATCGAACATAGAATGATAGCTGTAGAAACGCCGGAGACGGCGCACAATGCAAAACTCTGGAGCGACAAATCGAAATAAATGAGCTGTAGAAACTCTGGAATAAGGCGACAGTAAATCGAACATAGAATGATAGCTGTAAAAACGCCGGAGACGGCGCACAATGCAACACAGAATAAGAGCTGTAGAAACTCTGGAGGCGACAGTAAATCGAACATAGAATGATAGCTGTAGAAACGCCGGAGACGGCGCAAAACAGAATAAGCAAACTCTGGAGGCGACAAATCGAACATAGAAGGATGGCTGTGAAACGCCGGAGACGGCGCACAATAAAACCTCGAAACTCTGGAATGATAAATCGAACATGTGATAGCTGTAAAAACGCCGGAGACGGCGCACAATGCAACACAGAATAAGAGCTGTAGAAACTCTGGGCGACAGTAAATCGAACATAGAAATGGCTGTAAAAAAACGCCGGAGACGGCGCACAATCAACCTGGCTGTACTCTGGAGGCGACGATAAATCGAACATAGAATGATAGCTGTAAAAACGCCGGAGACGGCACTGATACAACACAGAATAAGGCTGTAGAAAACTCTGGAGGCGACAGTAAAATCGAACATAGAATGATAGCTGTAAAAACGCCGGAGACGGCGTAATGCAACACAGAATAAGAGCTGTAGAAACTCTGGAGGCGACGGTAAATCGAACATAGAATGGATGGCTGTAAAAAACGCCGGAGACGGCGCACAGTACAACACAGAATAAGAGCTGTAGAAACTCTGGAACATAGAAATCGAACATAGAATGATAGCTGTAGAAACGACGGAGACGGCGCACAATGCAACCTGAGAATAAGGCTGTAGAAACTCTGGAGGCGACAGTAAATCGAACATAGAATGATAGCTGTAGAAACGCCGGAGACGGCGCACAATACAACACAGAATAAGAGCTGTGTAGAAACTCTGGAGGCGACAGTAAATCGAACATAGAATGATAGCTGTAGAAACGACCGGAGACGGCGCACAACACAGAAACATAGAATGATAGCTGTAGAAACTCTGGCTGGCAGGCGACAGTAAATCGAACATAGAATGATAGCTGCTGTAAAAACGCCGGAGACGGCGCAAAAACGCCGGATACAACACAGAATAAGAGCTGTAGAAACTCTGGAGGCGACAGTAAATCGAACATAGAATGATGGCTGTGCAAACGCCGGAGACGGCCTGGAATAAAACTGTAAGAAACTCTGGGCGACAGTAAATCGAACATAGAATGATAGCTGTGAAAACGCCGGAGACGGCGAACAATGCAACCTAATAAGAGCTGTACAGAAACTCTGGAGGCGACAGTAAATCGAACATAGAATGATAGCTGTAAAAACGACGGAGACGGCGAACATAGAATGATAGCTGTAGAAACAATGGAGACGGCCCCACAACACAGAATAAGAGCTGTAGAAACTCTGGAGCGACAGTAAATCGAACATAGAATGATAGCTGTAGAAACGCCGGAGACGCGCACAATGCAACAACAGAATAAGGCTGTAAAACTCTGGAGGCGACAGTAAATCGAACATAGAATGATAGCTGTACAGAAACGGAGACGGCGCAAATGCAACACAGAATAAGAGCTGTAGAAACTCTGGGCGACAGTAAATCGAACATAGAATGATAGCTGTACAGAAACGCCGGAGACGGCCCTGATACAACACAGAATAAAGAGCTGTGCGACTCTGTGGGCGACAGTAAATCGAACATAGAATGATGGCTGTAGAAACGCCGGAGACGGCGCACAATGCAACACAGAATAGAGCTGACTCTGGAGGCGACAGTAAATCGAACATAGAATGATAGCTGTAAAAACGCCGGAGACGGCGCACAATGCAACAGAATAAGAATCTGGGCGACAGTAAATCGAACATGGAATGAAAACTCTGGAGGCGCAATGACACAGAATAAGCTGTGAAACTCTCTGGAACATAGAATGATGATGGCTGTAGAAACGCCGGAGACGGCGCACAATGCAACACAGGGCCAAGAGCTGTAGAAACTCTGGAGGCGACAGTAAATCGAACATAGAATGATAGCTGTAGAAACGACGGAGACGGCGCACATGCAACACAGAATAAGAGCTGTAGAAACTCTGGAGGCGACAGATAAATCGAACATAGAATGATAGCTGTAGCAGAAACGCCGGAGACGGCGCACAATGCCACACAGAATAAGGCAACACAGAAATCGAACATAGAATGATGGCTGCCGGAGACGGCGCACAATACAACACGGAAACTCTGGGGCGACAGTAAATCGAACATAGAATGATGGCTGGCGCAAACGACGGAGACGGCACTGATGCAACACAGAATAAGAGCTGTAGAAACTCTGGAGGCGACAATAAATCGAACATAGAATGATGGCTGTGAAACGACGGAGACGGCGCACAATGCAACACAGAATAAGAGCTGTACCAAACTCTGGAGGCGACAGTAAATCGAACATGGAGAATGATAGCTGTGAGAAACGCCGGAGGACGGCTCTGATGCAACACAGAATAAGCTGTGCAGAAACTCTGGAGGCGACAGTAAATCGAACATAGAATGATGGCAATAGAAACGCCGGAGACGGCGCACAATGAACCACAGAATGAGCTGTAGAAACTCTGGAGGAATCGCGAATGATGATGTAAAACGCCGGAGACGGCGAACAATGCAACACAGAATAAGATGGCGACAGTAAATCGAACATAAACGAATGATGAATAGCTGTAAAGAAACTCTGGGCGACAGTAAATCGCCGAATGATAGCTGTAGAAACGACGGAGACGGCGCACAATAAACACAGAATAAGCTGTAGAAACTCTGGAGCGACAGTAAATCGAACATAGAATGATAAGCTGTAGAAACGCTGGAGACGGCGCACAATGCAACACAGAACCAAAAAAGCTGTGAAACTCTGGAGGCGACCGTGCAAATCGAACATGAATGATAGCTGTAGAAACGCCGGAGACGGCGCACAATGCAACACAGAATAATAAGAGCTGTAGAAACTCTGGAGGCGACAGTAAATCGAACATAGAATGATAGCTGTAGAAACGACGGAGACGGCGCACAATGCAACACAGAATAAGAGCTGTAAAAACTCTGGGCGACGGTAAATCGAACATAGAATGATAGCTGTAGAAACGCCGGAGACGGCGCACAATGCAACACAGAATAAGAGCTGTAGAAACTCTGGAGGCGACAGTAAATCGAACATAGAATGATAGCTGTGGCCCGAAACGACGGAGACGGCGCACAATGCAACACAGAATGATAGCTGTAGAAACGCGCCGGAACGGCTGTAACCTGAATAAGAGCTGGCAAAACTCTGGAGGCGACAGTAAATCGAACATAGAATGATAGCTGTAGAAACGCCGGAGACGGCGCACAATGCAACACAGAATAAGAGCTGTGGCAAACTCTGGGCGACGGTAAATCGAACATAGAATGATAGCTGTAAAAAACGCAACACGGCGCACAATGCAACACAGAATAGAGCTGGCAAAACTCTGGAGCGACAGTAAATCGAACAGCAGAATGATAGCTGTAGAAACGCCGGGACGGCGCACAATGCAACACAATACCAAGCTGTAGAAACTCTGGAGGCGACAGTAAATCGAACATAGAATGATAGCTGTAAAAACGCCGGAGACGGCGCACAATGCAACACAAAATAAGGAAGTATGTGGAAACTCTGGAGGCGACAGTAAATCGAACATAGAATGATAGCTGTAGAAACGCCGGAGACGGCCCACAATGCAACACAGAATAAGAGCTGTAGAAACTCTGGAGGCGACAGTAAATCGAACATAGAATGATAACTGTAAAAACGCCGGAGACGGCGCACAATGCAACACTGTAATAAGGAGCTGATAAATCGAACATAGAATGATAGCTCTGGAGGGCGACAATGTAAATCTGTAACATAAATCGAACATGAATGATAGCTGTAAAAAACGACGGAGACGGCGCACAATGCAACACAGAATAAGAGCTGTACAAACTCTGGAGGGCGACAGTAAATCGAACATAGAATGATAGCTGTAGAAACGCCGGAGACGGACACAATACACCACAGAATAAGAGCTGTAGAAACTCTGGAGGCGACAGTAAATCGAACATAGAATGATGGCTGTAGAAACGCCGGAACCAGCACAGTAACACAGAATAAAGGCTGTAGAAACTCACCAGGCGACAGTAAATCGAACATAGAATGATAGCTGTAAAACGCCGGAGACGGCGCACAATGCAACACAGAATAAGAGCTGTAGAAACTCTGGAGGCGACAGTAAATCGAACATAGAATGATGGCTGTAGGAAAACGCCGGAGACGGCCTGATACAACACATGCAACTCTGGGCGACAGTAAATCGAACATGGGGCCTTAGAATAAAGCAACACAGCTGTAGAAACTCTGGAGGCGACAGTAAATCGAACATAGAATGATAGCTGTAGAAACGCCGGGAGACGGCGCACAATGCAACAGAATAAGAGCTGTAGAAACTCTGGAGCGACAGTAAATCGAACATAGAATGATAGCTGCGCAAATGCAGCCGGAGACGTAGCTCTGGAACAGAAACAAATCAACATAGAATATAGCTGTAGCTGCGGAGACGCAATGCAACTCTGGAAACTCTGGGCGACAGTAAATCGAACATAGAAGGATAGCTGTAAAGAAACGCCGGAGACGGCGATACAATGCAGAATAAGGCTGTGAAAACTCTGGAGGCGACAGTAAATCGAACATAGAATGATAGCTGTGCAGAAACGCCGGAGACGGCACACAATACAACACAGAATAAGAGCTGTAGAAACTCTGGAGGCGACAGTAAATCGAACATAGAATGATGACTGTACAAAACGCCGGAGACACTGATACAACACAAAGAAAAGGCGCAAGAAACTCTGGAGACAGCTGTAGAAACACGGCGCAGTAAAACAGAATAAGAGCTGTAGAAACTCTGGGGGACGAAATCGAACATGAAGGATGGCTGTAAAACGCCGGAACATAGAATAAGATGGGAGGCATTGATAAATCGTAGAAAGAAACGCCGGAGACGGCGCACAATGCAACACAGAATAAGAGCTGTAGAAACTCTGGAGGCGACAGTAAATCGAACATAGAATGATAGCTGTAAAAACGCCGGAGACGGCGCACAATGCAACACAGAATAAGAGCTGTAGAAACTCTGGAGGCGGTAAAATCGAACATAGAATGATAGCTGTAGAAACGCCGGAGACGGCGAAATAATGCAACACAGAATAAGAGCTGTAGAAACTCTGGAGGCGACAGTAAATCGAACATAGAATGATAGCTGTAGAAACGCCGGAGACGGCGCACAATGCAACACAGAATAAGAGCTGTAGAAACTCTGGAGGCGACAGTAAATCGAACAGAAAATCGAAAAACGCCGGATACGAATGATAGAATGTAGAAACGGAGGGACAGACGGCATAGCACAATGTAGAAACAACACAGAATAAGAGCTGTAGAAACTCTGGAGGCGACAGTAAATCGAACATAGAATGATAGCTGTAGAAACGCCGGAGACGGCGCACAATGCAACACAGAATAAGAGCTGTAGAAACTCTGGGCGACAGTAAATCGAACATAGAATGATGGCTGTAAAACGCCGGAGACGGAACAATGCAACACAGAATAAGAGCTGTAGAAACTCTGGAGGCGACAGTAAATCGAACATAGAATGATAGCTGTAGAAACGCCGGAGACGGCGCACAATGCAACACAGAATAAGAGCTGTAGAAACTCTGGAGGCGACAGTAAATCGAACATAGAATGATAGCTGTGAAAACGCCGGAGACGGCGCACAATAAATCAACACAGAATAAGAGCTGTAGAAACTCTGGAGGCGACAGTAAATCGAACATAGAATGATAGGCTGTAGAAACGCCGGAGACGGCGAACACAATGCAAAACACAGAATAAGAACTGAATGATAAGAAACTCTGGAGGCGACAGTAAATCGAACATAGAATGATAGCTGTAGAAACGCCGGAGACGGCGCACAATGCAACACAGAATAAGAGCTGTAGAAAAATCTCTGGAGAAACGCGACACGGCGCAAATCGAACATAAGAATGATAGCTGTAAATCGAAATAGAAGGATACAGAAACGCCGGAGACGGCGCACAATGCAACACAGAATAAGAGCTGTAGAAACTCTGGAGGCGACAGTAAATCGAACATAGAATGATAGCTGTAGAAACGCCGGAGACGGCGCACAATGCAACACAGAATAAGAGCTGTAGAAACTCTGGAGGCGACAGTAAATCGAACATAGAATGAAGGCTGTAGAAACGCCGGAGACGGCGCACAATGCAACACAGAATAAGAGCTGTAGAAACTCTGGGCGACAGTAAATCGAACATAGAATGATAGCTGTAGAAACGCCGGAGACGGCGCACAATGCAACACAGAATAAGAGCTGTAGAAACTCTGGAGGCGACAGTAAATCGAACATAGAATGATAGCTGTAGAAACGCCGGAGACGGCGAAATGCAACACAGAATAAGAGCTGTAGAAAACTCTGGAGGCGACAGTAAATCGAACATAGAATGATAGCTGAGGCATAGAAACGCCATAGGATGGCGGCGAACGGCGCAATGCAACACAGAATAAGAGCTGTGAAACTCTGGAGGCGACAGTAAATCGAACATAGAATGATGGCTGTGGGAAAACGCCGGAGACGCACAATGCAACTTACAGAATAAGGCTGGCCAAACGCCGGGACGCAGAATGTGATGCGACAGTAAATCGAACATGGAATGATAGCTGTAGAAACGCCGGAGACGGCAGTAATGCAACACAGAATAAGAGCAAAACTCTGTAGACATAAATCGAACATAGAATGATAGCTGTGAAACGACGGGACGGCGCACAATGCAACACAGAATAAGAGCTGTAGAAACTCTGGGCTGTAAAAACATAGAATGATAGCCGCGAGACGGCGCACAATACAACACAGAATTAAGGCTGTAAAAGCTGGAGGCGACAGTAAATCGAACATAGAATGATAGCTGTAGAAACGCCGGAGACGGCGCACAATGCAACACAGAATAAGGCTGTAGAAACTCTGGAGGCGACGGTAAATCGAACATAGAATGATAGCTGTAGAAACGCCGGAGACGGCGCACAATGCAACACAGAATAAGAGCTGTGCAAAACTCTGGAGGCGACAGTAAATCGAACATAGAATGATAGCTGTAAAAACGCCGGAGACGGCGCACAATACAACACAGAATAAAGAGCTGTAGAAACTCTGGAGGCGACAGTAAATCGAACATAGAATGATAGCTGTAGAAACGACCGGAGACGGCGCACAATGCAACACAGAATAAGAGCTGTAGCAAAACTCTGGAGGCGACGGTAAATCGAACGTAGAATGATAGCGCTGTAAAAACGCCGGAGACGCGCCTGAATGCAACACAGAATAAAGCTGTAGAAACTCTGGAGGCGACAGTAAATCGAACATAGAATGATGGCTGTAGAAGAAACGGAACGCCGGAGACAACACAGAATAAGAGCTGTAGAAACTCTGGAGGCGACAGTAAATCGAACATAGAATGATGGCTGTAGAAACGCCGGAGACGGCGCACAATGCAACACAGAATAAGAGCTGTAGAAACTCTGGAGGCGACAGTAAATCGAACATAGAATGATAGCTGTAGAAACGCCGGAGACGGCGCACAATACAACACAGAATAAGAGCTGTAGAAACTCTGGGCGACAGTAAATCGAACATAGAATGATAGCTGTAGAAACGCCGGAGACGGCGCACAATGCAACACAGAATAAGAGCTGTAGAAACTCTGGAGCGACAGTAAATCGAACATAGAATGATGGCTGTAAAAACGCCGGAGACGGCGCCACAATGCAACACAGAATAAGAGCTGTAGAAACTCTGGAGGCGACAGTAAATCGAACATAGAATGATAGCTGTAGAAACGCCGGAGACGGCGCACAATGCAACACAGAATAAGAGCTGTATAGCACAACAGAAACTCTGGAGGGCGACAATGCAAATCCGAACATAGAATGATAGCTGTAGAAACGCCGGAGACGGCGAACAATACAACACAGAATAAGAGCTGTAGAAACTCTGGAGGCGACAGTAAATCGAACATAGAAGGATAGCTGTGAAACGCCGGAGACGGCACACAATACAAACCTGGAATAAGAGCTGTAGAAAACTCTGGAGGCGACGGTAAATCGAACATAGAATGATAGCTGTAGAAAACGCCGGAGACGGCGCACAATACAACACAGAATAAGAGCTGTAGAAACTCTGGGGCGAAATCGAACATAGAATGATAGCTGTATTAAAAACGCGGAGACGGAACAATGCAACACAGAATGATAGCTGTAAATCGAAACGTAAAAACGCCGGAGACGGCGCACAATGATACGACACACAGAATAAAGCGCCGGAGACGGCGCACCAATGTAAGGCTGTGCAAACTCTGGAGGCGACAGTAAATCGAACATAGAATGATAGCTGTGGAAACGCCGGAGACGGCGCACAATGCAACCAGAATAAGCTGTAGAAACTCTGGAGGCGACGGTAAATCGAACATGGAATGATGACTGTAGAAACGCCGGAGAACGGCGCACAATACAACACAGAATAAGAGCTGTAGAAACTCTGGGCGACAGTAAATCGAACATAGAATGATAGCTGTAGAAACGCCGGAGACGGCGAACAATGCAACCTGAGAATAAGAGCTGTAGAAACTCTGGAGGCGACAGTAAATCGAACATAGAATGATAGCTGTAGAAACGCCGGAGACGGCGCAAAATGCAACACAGAATAAGAGCTGTAGAAACTCTGGACGGCGACAGTAAATCGAACATAGAATGATAGCTGTAGAAACGCCGGAGACGGCGCACAATGCAACACAGAATAAGAGCTGTAGAAACTCTGGAGCGACAGTGGAAATCGAACATAGAATGATAGCGGCACTGTATAAACACGCCTGGCAGACTCTGGCGACTGATAAATCGAATAGAATGATAGCTGTGAAAACGCCGGGAACAATAACACAGAATAGCAAGACAAGAGCTCTGGAGGCGACGATAAATCGAACATAGAATGATAGCTGTAGAAACGCCGGAGGCGGCGACAATGTAATAAGAGCTGTAGAAACTCTGGAGGGCGACAGTAAATCTGAACATAGAATGATAGCTGTAGAAACGACGGAGACGGCGCACAATGCAACACAGAATAAAGAGCTGTAGAAACTCTGGAGGCGACAGTAAAATCGAACATAGAATGATAGCTGTAGAAAACGCCGGAGACGGCGCACAATGCAACCAGAATAAGAGCTGTAGAAACTCTGGAGGCGACAGTAAATCGAACATGGAATGATAGCTGTAGAAACGCCGGAGACGGCGCACAATGCAACACAGAATAAGAGCTGTAGAAACTCTGGAGGCGACAGTAAATCGAACATAGAATGATAGCTGTAGAAACGCCGGAGACGGCGCACAATGCAACACAGAATAAGAGCTGTAGAAACTCTGGAGGCGACAGTAAATCGAACATAGAATGATAGCTGTAGAAACGACGGACGACGGCAACAACATGAATGATGGCAAGGTAAAACTCTGGACGACAGTAAATCGAAGAATGATGGCTGTAGAAACGCCGGAACGGCGACAGTACAACACAGAATAAGGCTGTAGAAACTCTGGAGGGCGACAGTAAATCGAACATAGAATGACTGAGAAACGGGAGACGGCGCACAATGCAACACAGAATAAGAGCTGTAGAAACTCTGGAGGCGACAGTAAATCGAACATAGAATGATAGCTGTAGAAACGCCGGAGACGGCGCACAATGCAACACAGAATAAGAGCTGTAGAAAACTCTGGAGGCGACATAGAAATCTGTACAAACGACGGAATGATACAACACAGCTAAGGCAGAAACTCTGGACGGAGACGGATAGCGCACAATGCAACACAGAATAAGAGCTGTAGAAACTCTGGAGGCGACAGTAAATCGAACATAGAATGATAGCTGTAGAAACGCCGGAGACGGCGCACAATGCAACACAGAATAAGAGCTGTAGAAACTCTGGAGGCGACAGTAAATCGAACATAGAATGATAGCTGTAGAAACGCGGAGACGGCGCACAATGCAACACAGAGATAAGAGCTGGCAAGAAACTCTGGAGGCGACAGTAAATCGAACATAGAATGATAGCTGTAGAAACGCCGGAGACGGCGCACAATGCAACACAGAATAAGAGCTGTAGAAACTCTGGAGGCGACAGTAAATCGAACATAGAATGATGGCGCCGAGAAAAACGCCGAGACGGCGCACAATGCAACTTTGAATAAGAGCTGTAGAAACTCTGGAGGACGACAAATCGAACATAGAATGATAGCTGTCGCCGGAGACGGCGCACAATAACACAGAATGATAGCTGGAGGCGACAGTAAATCAGACATAGAATGATAATACGCCGGAGGCGCACAATGCAACACAGAATAAGAGCTGTAGAAACTCTGGAGGCGACAGTAAATCGAACATAGAATGATAGCTGTAGAAACGCCGGAGACGGCGCGACAAAATCGAACATAGAATGATGGCAGAATAAGAATGCAACACAGTATGAAAAACTCTGGAGGCGACAGTAAATCGAACATAGAATGATAGCTGTAGAAAAACGCCGGAGACGGCGCACAATGCAACACAGAATAAGAGCTGTAGAAACTCTGGAGGCGACAGTAAATCGAACATAGAATGATAGCTGTAGAAACGCCGGAGACGGCGCACAATGCAAAACAGAATAAGAGCTGTGCAAACTCTGGAGGCGACAGTAAATCGAACATAGAATGATAGCTGTAGAAACGCCGGAGACGGCGCACAATGCAACACAGAATAAGAGCTGTAGAAACTCTGGAGGCGACAGTAAATCGAACATAGAATGATAGCTGTAAAACGCCGGAGACGGCGCACAATGCAACACAGAATAAGAGCTGTAGAAACTCTGGAGGCGACAGTAAATCGAACATAGAATGATAGCTGTGAGAAACGCCGGAGACGGCGCACAATACCACACAGAATAAGAGCTGTAGAAACTCTGGAGGCGACAGTAAATCGAACATAGAATGATAACAGAAAAACGCCGGAGACGGCGCACAATACAACACAGAATAAGAGCTGTAGAAACTCTGGAGGCGACAGTAAATCGAACATAGAATGATAGCTGTAGAAAACGCCGGAGACGGCGCACAATACAACACAGAATAAGAGCTGGAAACTCTGGACACAGTAAATCGAACATAGAATGATGTAAAAAACGCCGGAGACGGCGCACATACAACACAGAATAAGAATGTAAGATCTGTAGGCTCTGGAGGCGACAGTAAATCGAACATAGAATGATAGCTGTGCAGAAACGCCGGAGACGCACAATACAACACAGAATAAGAGCTGTAGAAACTCTGGAGGCGACAGTAAATCGAACATAGAATGATAGCTGTAGAAAACGCCGGAGACGGCGCACAATACAACCACAGAATAAGAGCTGTAGGAAACTCTGGAGGCGACAGTAAATCGAACATAGAATGATGGCTGTGTAAAACGCCGGAGACCGGCGCTACAATGCAACACAGAATAAGAGCTGTACAGAAACTCTGGAGGCGACAGTAAATCGAACATAGAATGATAGCTGTAAAAACGACGGAGACGGCGCACAATGCAACACAGAATAAGAGCTGGCAGAAACTCTGGAGGCGACAGTAAATCGAACATAGAATGATAGCTGTAAAAACGCCGAGACGGCGCACTGATACAACACAGAATAAGAGCTGTAGAAACTCTGGAGGCGACAGTAAATCGAACATAGAATGATAGCTGTAGAAAACGCCGGAGACGGCGCACAATGCAACACAGAATAAGAGCTGTAGAAACTCTGGAGGCGACAGTAAATCGAACATAGAATGATAGCTGTAAAACGACGGAGACGGCGCACAATGCAACACAGAATAAGAGCTGTAAAAACTCTGGGAGGCGACAGTAAATCGAACATAGAATGATAGCTGGCAGAAACGACGGAGACGGCGCACAATGCAACACAGAATAAGAGCTGTAGAAACTCTGAGGCGACAGTAAATCGAACATAGAATGATAGCTGTAGAAACGCCGGAGACGGCACAATGCAACACAGAATAAGAGCTGTAAAACTCTGGAGACGACAGTAAATGAACATAGAATGATAGCTGTAGAAACGCCGGAGACGGCGCACAATGCAACACAGAATAAGAGCTGGGGACAGAAACATAGAAACGATAGACGGCGCACAATGCAACACAGAATAAGAGCTGTAGAAACTCTGGGCGACAATGGAAATCGAACATAGAATGATGGCTGTAGAAACGACGGAGACGGCGCACAATGCAACACAGAATAAGAGCTGTGTAGAAACTCTGAGGCGACAGTGAAATCGAACATGGAGAATGATAGCTGTAGAAACGCCGGAGACGGCTCTGATGCAACACAGAATAAGAGCTGTAGAAACTCTGGAGGCGACAGTAAATCGAACATAGAATGATATGGCTGTAGGAAACGCCGGAGACGGCGCACAATGCAAACAGAATAAGAGCTGTAGAAAACTCTGGAGGCGACAGTAAATCGAACATAGAATGATATAGCTGTAAAGAAACGCCGGAGACGGCACACAATGCAACACAGGGAACAAGAGCTGTAGAAACTCTGGAGGCGACAGTAAATCGAACATAGAATGATAAGCTGTAAAGAAACGCCGGAGACGGCGCACAATGCAGCTTACAGAATAAGAGCTGTGAAACTCTGGAGGCGACAGTAAATCGAACATAGAATGATAGCTGTACAGAAACGCCGGAGACGGCGCACAATGCAAACACAGAATAAGAGCTGTAGAAACTCTGGAGGCGACAGTAAATCGAACACAGAATGATAGCTGTAGAAACGCCGGAGACGGCACTGATGCAACACAGAATAAGAGCTGTAGAAACTCTGGAGGCGACAGTAAATCGAACATAGAATGATAGCTGTGAAACGCCGGAGACGCGCACAATGCAACACAGAATAAGAGCTGTAGAAACTCTGGGGCGACAGTAAATCGAACATAGAATGATAGCTGTGGAAACGCCGGAGACGGCGCACAATGCAACACAGAATAGAGCTATGCAGAAACTCTGGAGGCGACAGTAAATCGAACATAGAATGATAGCTGTAGAAACGCCGGAGACGGCGCACAATGCAAATACAGAATAAGAGCTGTGGAAACTCTGGGCGACAGTAAATCGAACATAGAATGATAGCTGTAGAAACGACGGAACGGCGCACAATGCAACACAGAATAAGACTGTAGCGCGACAGTAAATCAACACAGAATAGCTGTAGAAACGCCGGAAACGGCACACAATGCAACACAGAATAAGAGCTGTAGAAACTCTGGGCGACAGTAAATCGAACAGAGAATGATAGCTGTAGAAACGCCGGAGACGGCGGCCAATGCAACACAAGAATAAGAGCCAGAAACTCTGGAGGCGACAGTAAATCGAACATGAATGATAGCTGTAGAAACGCCGGAGACGGCGCACAATGCAACACACAGAATAAGAGAATGATGTAGAAACTCTGGAGGCGACAGTAAATCGAACATAGAATGATAGCTGTAGAAACGCCGGAGACGGCGCACAATGCAACACAGAATAAGAGCTGTACGAAATCGAAAATCTGGAGCTGTAGAAACGACGGAGAAATCGAACATAGAATAAGAGCTGTAGAAACTCTGGAGGCGACAGCAAATGAACATAGAATGATGGCTGTAGAAACGCCGGAGACGGCGCACAATGCAACACAGAATATAGAGCATGGAGACGGCGCAAACTCTGGAGGCGACAGTAAATCGAACATAGAATGATAGCTGGAAAAAACGCCGGAGACGGCGCACAATGCAACACAGAATAAGAGCTGTAGAAACTCTGGAGGCGACGGTAAATCGAACATAGAATGATAGCTGTAGAAACGCCGGAGACGGCGCAATACAACACAGAATAAGAGCTGTAGAAACTCTGGAGGCGACAGTAAATCGAACATAGAATGATAGCTGTAGAAACGCCGAGACGGCGCACAATGCAACACAGAATAAGAGCTGTAGAAACTCTGGAGGCGACAGTAAATCGAACATAGAATGATAGCTGTAAAAACGCCGGAGACGGCGCAACAATGCAACACAGAATAAGAGCTGTGGAAACCTGGAGGCGACAGTAACCGAACATAGAATGATGGCGACGACGGAGACGGCCTCGCAACACAGAATAAAGAGCTGTAGAAACGGAGGCGACAGTAAATCGAACATGGGGGTAGAAACGCCGGACAATGCAACACAGAATAAGAGCTGTAGAAACTCTGGAGGCGACAGTAAATCGAACATAGAATGATAGCTGTAGAAAACGGCGCCGCAACCTGAGAATAAGAGCTGTACAAACTGCAACAACAATGCAGAATATAAGAGCTGTCTGGAGAAAACACAGAATAAGAGCTGTAAAACCGGGACAAAATCGAACATAGAATGATAGCTGTAGAAACGACGGGAGACGGCGAACATGGGGCAATGCAACACAGAAATAAGAGCTGGAAACTCTGAGGCGACAGTAAATCGAACATAGAATGATAGCTGTAGAAACGCCGGAGACGGCGCACAATGATACACAGAATAAGAGCTGTAGAAACTCTGGAGGCGACAGTAAATCGAACATAGAATATTGAAGGTAGAAACGCCGAGACGGCGCACAATGCAACACAGAATAAGAGCTGTAGAAACTCTGGAGGCGACAGTAACGGGAACATAGAATGATATGTAGAAACGCTGAGACGGCGCATTACCGCAACACAGAATAAGAGCTGTAGAAACTTGGAGGCGAGCAAAATCGAACATAGAATGATAAGCGGTGAAACGCCGAGACGGCGCACAATGCAACACAGAATAAGAGCTGTAGAACTTGGAGGCGACAGTAACCGAACATAGAATGATAGCTGTGAAACGCCAACACAGAATAAGAGCGAAACTCTGGAGGCGACAGTAACAATGCAAATACAGAAATAAGAGAATGTAGAAACCTGGAGGCGACAGTAAATCGAACATAGAATGATAGCTGTAGAAACGACGGAGACGGCGCACAATGCAACACAGAATAAGAGCTGCAGAAACTCTGGAGGCGACAGTAAATCGAACATAGAATAATAGGCCAGAAAACGACGGAGAAGGCGCACAATGCAACACACAGAATAAGAGCTGTAGAAACCTGGCGACAGTAAATCGAACATAGAATGATAGCTGTAGAAACGACGGAGACGGCGCACACGCAAATACAGAATAAGAGCTGTAGAAAACTGGAGGCGACAGTAAATCGAACATAGAATGATAGCTGTAGAAACGACGGAGACGGCGCACAATGCAAATACAGAATAAGAGCTGTAGAAACTTGGAGGCGACAGTAACGAACATAGAATAATAGCTGTAGAAAACGACGGAGACGGCGCACAATGCAAACACAGAATAAGAGCTGTAGAAACCTGGAGGCGACAGTAAATCGAACATAGAATGATAGCTGTAGAAACGGAGACGCGCGAGACGAATAAGAGCACAAACCTGCAACAACAGAATAAGAGCTGTAGAAACGCCGGAGACGCGACAATGCAAACAGAATAAGAGCTGAAAATAGAATAAATCGAACACAGAATAGTTGTAGAAACGCCGGAGACGGCGCACAATGCAAATACAGAATAAGAGCTGTAGAAACTTGGAGGCGACAGTAAATCGAACATAGAATACTAAAGAGTAAAACGCCGGAGACGGCGCAATGCAACACAGAATAAGAGCCAGAAACTTGGAGGCGACAGTAAATCGAACATAGAATAATAGTTGCAGAAACGCCGGAGACGGCGCACAATGCAACACAGAATAAGAGCTGTGAAAACCTGAGGCGACAGTAAATCGAACATAGAATGATATGAAGAAACGGAGACGGCGCACAATGCAACACACAGAATAAGAGCTGTAGAAACTTGAGGCGACAGTAAATTCCGTACATGAATGATATGTAGAAACGCCGAGACGGCGCACAATGCAACACAGAATAAGAGCTGTAGAAGGCGACAGTAAATGAATATAGAATGATAGTTGAAAACGATGGAGACGGCGCACAATGCAAATACAGAATAAGAGCTAGAAAACTTGGAGGCGACAGTAATCGAACATAGAATGATAGCTGTAGAAACGACGAGACGGCGCAAAATGCAACACAGAATAAGAGCTGTAGAACTCTGAGGCGACAGTAACCGAACATAGAATGATATAGAAACGTAGAAATGCAACACAGAATAAGAGACGGAGGCGACAGTAAATGAACATAGAATAATACAGAACGCCGGAGACGGCGCACAATGCAGAACAGAATAAGAGCTTGGAGGCGACAAAATCGAAATATAGAATAATACATGTAGAAAACGCCGGAGACGGCGCACAATGCAACACAGAATAAGAGCTGTAGAAACCTGGAGGCGACAGTAAATCGAACATAGAATGATAGCTGTAGAAACGCCGACGGCGCACAATGCAAACAGAATAAGAGCTGTAGAAACTTGGAGGACAGTAAATCGAACATAGAATGATAAGCTGTAAAACGCCGGAGACGGCGCACAATGCAACACAGAATAAGAGCTGTAGAAACCTCTGAGGCGACAGGCAATCGAATATAGAAATGATAGGGTAGAAACGACGGCGACAATGAAACGGCGAGCACAACCTGAGGCGACAGTAACAGAATAAATGAGCTGTAGAAACGACGGAGACGGCGACAATGCAACACATAAACGAACATAGGCGACAGTGATATAGAATGATAGCTGAAAACGACGGAGACGGCGCACAATGCAACACAGAATAAGAGCTGTAGAAATCCCGAGGCGACAGTAAATCGAATATAGAATGATAGCTGTAGAAACGACGAGACGGCGCAAATGCAAACACAGAATAAGAGCCAGAAAACTTGAGGCGACAGTAAATCGAACATAGAATGATAGCTGTAGAAACGACGGAGACGGCGCAATGCAACAACACAGAATAAGAGCTGTAGAAACCTGGAGGCGACAGTAAATCGAACATAGAATAATAGCTGTAGAAACGCCGGAGACGGCGCACAAATGCAAACACAGAATAAGAGTTGTAGAAACTTGGAGGCGACAGTAAATCGAACATAGAATAATAGCGTAGAAACGCCGGAGACGGCGCACAATGCAACACAGAATAAGAGTTGTAGAAACCGGAGGCGACAGTAAATGAACATAGAATAATAGTTGTAGAAACGCCGAGACGGCGCACAAATGCAACACAGAAATAAGAGCTGTAGAAACTTGGAGGCGACAGTAAATCGAACATAGAAGAATACGTAGAAATGCGGAGACGGCGCACAATGTAACACAGAATAAGAGCCAGAAACCTGAGGCGACAGTAAATGAAACATAGAATGATAGTTGTAGAAACGCCGGAGACGGCGCAACAATGCAACACAGAATAAGAGTTGTAGAAACTTGGAGGCGACAGTAAATCGAACATAGAATATAGTTGTAGAAACGCCGAGACGGCGCACAATGCAACACAGAATAAGAGCTGTAGAAACCTGGAGGCGACAGTAAATCAACATAAATGATAGTAGAAACGCCGGAGACGGCGCACAATGCAAATACAGAATAAGAGCTGTAGAAACTCTGGAGGCGACAGTAAATCGAACATAGAATGATACAGAAACGCCGGAGACGGCGCAATGCAAACACAGAATAAGAGCTGTGAAACTCTGGAGGCGACAGCAAATCGAACACAGAATGATAAGTTGTAGAAAACGCCGGAGACGGCGCACAATGCAACACAGAATAAGAGCTGTGGTGTTCTGAGGCGACAGTAAATCGAAATATAGAATGATATGGTAGAAACGCCGGAGACGGCGCACAATGCAACACAGAATAAGAGCTGTAGAAACTTGGAGGCGAACAGAATGATAGTTGTGAAACGAACATGCAGAATAAGAGCTGAAGGCGACAGTAAACGAACCGGAGACGGCGCACAATGCAACACAGAATAAGAGCTGTAGAAACTTGGAGGCGACAGTAAATCGAACATAGAATTATAGAAGGTAGAAACGCCGGAGACGGCACAATGCAACACAGAATAAGAGCAACCTGAGGCGATACAGAAATAACATAGAATGATAGCTGTAGAAACGCCGAAACAATGGAATAAGAGCCAGAAACCTGCGAGGCGACAGTAACCGAATATAGAATGATAGAAAACGACGGAGATGGCGCACAATGCAAACACAGAATAAGAGCTGTAGAAACCTGGAGGCGACAGTAACGAACATAGAATTGATAGGCCAGAAACGACGGAGACGGCGCACAATGCAACACAGAATAAGAGCTGTAGAAACCTGGAGGCGACAGTAAATCGAACATGAATGATAAGGTAGAACGCCGGAGACGCAATAATGCAACACAGAATAAGAGCTGTAGAAACCTGGAGGCGACAGTAAATCGAAATATAGAATGATACGCAGAAACGACCGGAGACGGCGCACAATGCAAATACAGAATAAGAGCTGTAGAAACCTGAGGCGACAGTAAATCAATATAGAATGATACGTAGAAACGCCGGAGACGGCGCACAATGCAACACAGAATAAGAGAGCTAGAAACTTGGAGGCGACAGTAACGAACATAGAATGATAGCTGTAGAAACGCTGAATAAGAGCGGAAACGAGGCGACAGTAAATCGAACATAGAATGAAGCAGAAACACAGACGGCGCACAATAAGACAGAATAAGAGAAAACTTGGAGGCGACAGTAAATCGAATATAGAATGATAGCTGTAGGAATGCTGAGGCGCACAATGCAACACAGAATAAGAGCTGTAGAAACTTTGGAGGCGACAGTAAATTGAAATACAATGATAGGTGCAGAAACGCCGGAGACGGCACAATGCAAATACAGAATAAGAGCTGTAGAAACTCTGGAGGCGACAGTAAATCGAACATAGAATGATAGCTGTAGAAACGCCGGAGACGGGTACACAATGCAACACAGAATAAGAGCCAGAAACCTGGAGGCGACAGTAAATCGAACATAGAATGATAGCTGTAGAAACGCCGAGACGGCGCACAATGCAACACATAGAATAAGAGCTGTAGAAACTTCTGGAGGCGACAGTAAATCGAACATAGATGATGAGCTGCAGAAACGACGAGACGGCGCACAATGCAAACACAGAATAAGAGCTGAAAACCTGGAGGCGACAGTAAATCGAAATAGAAATGATAAGTTGTAGAAACGCTGAGACGGCGCACAATGTAAATACACAGAAGAGCTGTAGAAACTCTGGAGGCGACAGTAAATGAATATAGAATGATAAAGGTAGAAAAATGCGGAGACGGCGCAATAATGCAAATACAGAATAAGAGTTGGTGAAACCTGGAGGCGACAGTAAATTTCGAAATATAGAATGATAAAGGTAGAAACGCCGGAGACGGCGCACAATGCAACACAGAATAAGAGCTGTAGAAACTTGGAGGCGACAGTAAATCGAACATAGAATGAGAGCGAAAACGCCGAGACGGCGCACAATGCAACACAGAATAAGAGCTGTAGAAACTCTGGAGGCGACAGTAAAATACAGAATGAACATAAACGAACGGCATAAGAGCTGTAGAAACCTGGAGGCGACAGTAAATCGAACATAACGAGACGGCGCACAATGCAACACAGAATAAGAGCTGTAGAAACCTGGAGGCGACAGTAAATCGAACATAGAATGATAGCGTAGAAACGCCGGAGACGGCGCACAATGCAACACAGAATAAGAGCTTGTAGAAACTCTGAGGCGACAGTAACCGAACATAGAATGATAGCTGTAGAAACGACTGGAGACGGCGCAATGCAAATACAGAATAAGAGCTGTAGAAACTCTGGAGGCGAGAAAATGAACATAGAAATAGCTGTAGAAACGACGAAATATGCAGAATAAGAGCTAGAAACTTGGAGGCGAAACGAACATAGAATGACGCCGGAAACGGCGCACAATGCAACACAGAATAAGAGCTGTAGAAACTCTGGAGGCGACAGTAAATCGAACATAGAATGATAGAAGTAGAAAATGCCGGAGACGGCACAATGCAACACAGAAGAGCTGTAGAAACTTGGAGGCTACAGTAAATCGAACATAGAATGAAGGTAGAAACGCCGGAGACGGCGCACAATGCAAATACAGAATAAGAGCTGCTAGAAACTTGAGGCGACAGTAAATCGAACATAGAATGATAGCGTAGAAACGCCGGAGACGGCGCACAATGCAACACACAGAATAAGAGCCAGAAACTCTGGAGGCGACAGTAAATCGAACATAGAATGATAGCCAGAAACGCCGGAGACGGCGCACAATGCAAATACAGAATAAGAACTCTGGAGGCGACAGTAAATCGAAATACAGAATGATAGCTGTAGAACGACGTGGAGGCGAACAGAATAAGAGCGAAAACCTAGAATCGAACATAGAATGATATGTAGAAACGCTGAGACGGCGCACAATGCAACACAGAATAAGAGCTGTAGAAACCTGAGGCGACAGTAAATCGAACATAGAATGATGCTGTAGAAACGCCGGAAAACGGCACAATGCAAATACAGAATAAGAGCTGTGGAAAATTCTGAGGCGACAGTAAAATCGAACATAGAATGATAGTTGTAGAAAACGCCGGAGACGGCGTAATAAGCATTTTTAGAAACAAGGCGACAGAAATAACATAGAATGATGTAGAAACGCCGGAGACGGCGCACAATGCAACACAGAATAAGAGCCAGAAACCTGAGAATGAACATAGAATGATAGAAACGCCGGAGACGGCGCACAATGCAAACACAGAATAAGAGCTGTAGAAACTTGGAGGCGACAGTAAATCGAACATAGAATGATAGCTAGAAACGACGGAGACGGCGCACAATGCAACACAGAATAAGAGCTGTAGAAACCTGGAGGCGACAGTAAATCGAACATAGAATGATAGCGGTGAAACGCCGGAGACGGCGCACAATAAGAGCAGAAACAGGCGACAGAATAAGAGCTGTAGAAACGCCGAAACGGCGACAATAAATCAGAATAAGAGCTGTAGAACTCTGGAGGCGACAGTAACCGAACATAGAATGATAGAAACGACGGAGACGGCGCACAATGCAACACAGAATAAGAGCGTAGAAACCTGAGGCGACAGTAAACGGGAATATAGAATGATAGTTGTAGAAACGCCGGAGACGGCGTATACGCAACACAGAATAAGAGCTGTAGAAACCTGGAGGCGACAGTAAATTTGAACATAGAATGATAGCTGTAGAAATGCCGGAAATGCAGCACAAAACACAGAATAAGAGCCAGTAAAACTTGAGGCGACAGTAAATCGAACATAGAATGATAAGTAGAAACGCCGGAAACGGCACACAACACAACAATAAGAGCCAGAAACCTGAGGCGACAGTAAATCGAAATATAGAATGATAAAGGTAGAAACGCCGGAAACGGCAAAAATGCAAACACAGAATAAGAGTTGTAGAACCTGGAGGCGACAGTAAACCGAACATAGAATGATAGTTGTGAAACGCCGGAGACGGCGCACAAAAACACAGAATAAGAGCTGTAGAAACCTGGAGGCGACAGTAACCGAAACATAGAATGATAGCCAGAAAATGACGGAGACGGCGCACAATGCAAACACAGAATAAGAGCTGTAGAAAACCTGGAGGCGACAGTAAATCGAACATAGAATGATAGTTGTAGAAACGCCGAAACGGCGCATAATGCAAACACAGAATAAGAGCCAGAAAACTGGAGGCGACAGTAAATCGAACATAGAATGATAGCTGCAGAAACGCCGGAAACGGCACACAATGCAACACAGAATAAGAGCTGTAGAAACCTGAGGGGCGACAGTAAACTGAACATAGAATGATGAAGGTAGAAACGCTGAGACGGCGCACAATGCAAACACAGAATAAGAGCTGTAGAAACCTGGAGGCGACAGTAAATCGAACTTAGAATGATGAAGGTAGAAACGCCGGAGACGGCGCACAACGCAACACAGAATAAGAGCTGTAGAAAACTTGGAGGCGACAGTAACGAACATAGAATGATAGCTGTAGAAATGCCGGAGACGGCACAATGCAAATACAGAATAAGAGCTGTAGAAACCTGGAGGCGACAGTAAATCGAACATAGAATGATAGCTGTAGAAACGCCGAAACGGCACACAATGCAACACAGACTAAGAGCTGTAGAAACCTGGAGGCGACAGTAAATCGAAATATAGAATGATAGTTGCAGAAACGCTGGACGGCAATAATAATGCAAAACAGAATAAGAGAGCTGTAGAAAACTTGGAGGCGACAGTAAATCGAACATATAGAAGGATAGTTGAAAACGCTGAGACGGCGCACAATGCAAATACACAGAATAAGAGCTATAGAAACCTGGAGGCGACAGTAAATCGAATATAGAAATGATAGCTAAAATGCTGGAGACGGCGCACAATGCAACACAGAATAAGAGCCAGAAAACTTGGAGGCGACAGTAAACGAACATAAAATGATGAAGTTGTAAAAACGCCGGAAACGGCGCACACGCAACACAGAATAAGAGCTGAGAATCGAGGCGACAGGTAAATCAAACATAGAATGATATTTGTAAAACGCTGAGACGGCACACAATGCAAATACAAATAAGAGCTGTAGAAACCTGGAGGCGACAGGTAAATCGAACATAGAATGATAGCTGAAAAACGCCGAGACGGCGCACAATGCAACAGAATAAGAGCCAGAAATTTCAGAGGCAACAGTAAATCGAACATAGAATGATAGCGTAAAAACGCCGGAGACGGCGCACAATGCAACACAGAATAAGAGCTGTGGAAACCTGGAGGCGACAGTAAAATCGAACATAGAATGATAGCTGTAGAAATGGAGACGGCGCACAATGCAAATACAGAATAAGAGCTGTAGAAACTCTGAGGCGACAGTAAATCGAACATAGAATGATAGTTGTGGTGAAACGCCGGAAACGGCACACAATGCAACACAGAATAAGAGCTAGAAACTCTGGAGGCGAAGGTAAATTTAGAAAATGATATGTAGAATGCCGAGACGGCGCACAATGCAAAACAGAATAAGAGCTGTAGAAACCTGGAGGCGACAGTAACGAAATATAGAATGATAAGCTAGAAACGCCGGAGACGGCGCACAATGTAACACAGAATAAGAGAGCCGGAGGCAGTAAATCGAACATAGAATGATAGGCGAGACAGTAAATGCAAAACAGAATAAGAGCTAGAAACCTGGAGGCGACAGTAAATCGAAATATGAATGAAAACGCCGGAGACGGCGAATAACAAGACAGAATAAGAGCTGTAGAAACCTGGAGGCGACAGTAAATCGAACATAGAATGATAGCTGTAAAAACGATGGAGACGGCGCACAATGCAACACAGAATAAGAGCCAGAAACCTGAGGCGACAAAATCGAACATAGAATGATAGCTGAGAAACGACGAGACGGCGCACAATGCAACACAGAATAAGAGCTGTAGGCGAAAACGCGAACATAGAATGATAGCTGGAGGCGACAGTAAAATAAGAAAAATAGGCGACAGTAGAATAGAATGAGCTGTAAAACGCCGGAGACGGCGCACAATGCAACACAGAATAAGAGCCAGAAACTTGGAGGCGACAGTAAATCGAACATAGAATGATAGCTGTAAAAAACGCCGGAGACGGCGCACAATGCAACACAGAATAAGAGCTGTAGAAATCCTGAGGCGACAGTAAATCGAACATAGAATGATAGCTGTAGAAACGACGGAGACGGCGCACAATGCAACACAGAATAAGAGCTGTAGAAACCTGGAGGCGACAGTAAATCGAACATAGAACGATAAGCTGTAGAAACGCCGGAGACGGCGCACAATGCGACAAAAGAGCTGTACAGACAGTAACGAAGAGATAGTTGGAACGCCGGAGAAAATGCTTAAGAGCTGTAGAACGAGGCGACAGTAAATCGAACATAGAATGATAGCTGTGGAAACGACGGAGATGGCGCACAATGCAACACAGAATAAGAGCTGTAGAAACCCTGAGGCGACAGTAAATCGAACATAGAATGATAGTTGTAGAAACGCCGGAGACGGCGCACAATGCAACACAGAATAAGAGCTGTAGAAATCTGGAGGCGACAGTAAATCGAATATAGAATGATAGTTGTAGAAACGCCGGAGACGGCGCACAATGCAACACAGAATAAGAGCTGTAGAAACTCTGGAGGCGACAGTAAATCGAAATATAGAATGATAGCTGTAGAAACGACGGAGACGCAATGTAACACAGAATACAGAAGAGCGCCAGAAACTTGGAGGCGACAGTAAATCGAACATAGAATGATAGCTGAAACGACGGAGGGCGCACAATGCACACAGAATAAGAGCTGTAGAAAACCTGGAGGCGACAGTAAAATCGAATATAGAATGATAGCTGTACGGAGAAACGCAACACAGAATAAGAGTTGTACGGAGGCGACAGTAACGAAATATAGAATGATAAGGTGAAACGCCGGAATAAGAATAAGAGCCAGAAACCTGGAGGCGACAGTAAATTGAACATAGAATGATAGCTGTAGAAACGACGAGACGGCGCACAATGCAAATACAGAATAAGAGCTGAAACCTGGAGGCGACAGTAAATCGAACATAGAATGATAAAGGTAGAAACGCCGAGACGGCGCACAATGCAAACACAGAATAAGAGCTGTAGAAACCTGAGGCGACAGTAATCGAAATATAGAATGATAGGGCGAGAAACGACGGAGACGGCGCAATAATGCAACACAGAATAAGAGCCAGAAACCTGGAGGCGACAGTAAATCGAACATAGAATGATAGCTGTAGAAACGACGACGGCGCACAATGCGACACAGAATAAGAGCTGTAGAAACCTGGAGGCGACAGTAAATCGAACATAGAATGATACAGAAACGCCGGACGGCGCACAATGCAACACAGAATAAGAGCTGTAGAAACTCTGGAGGCGACAGTAAATCGAACATAGAATGATAGCTGTAGAAACGACGGAGACGGCGCACAATGCAACACAGAATAAGAGCTGTAGAAACCGGAGGCGACAGTAAATCGAACATAGAATGATAGCTGTAGGAAACGACGGAGACGGCGCAACAGAATAAGAGCAGAAACAGGCGACAGTAAGAGCATAGAAGAAAAATGCCGGAGACGGCGACAGTAAAATAAGAGCGAACATAACATAGAATGATAGCTGTAGAAACGACGGAGACGGCGCACAATGCAACACAGAATAAGAGCTGTAGAAACCTGGAGGCGACAGTAAATCGAACATAGAATGATAGCTGTAGAAACGCCTGGGAGACGGCGGTAAACAATGCAACACAGAATAAGAGCCAGAAAAAACCTGGAGGCGAGCAGTAAATCGGAACATAGAATGAAGGTAGAAACGCTGGAGACGGCGCACAATGCAACACAGAATAAGAGCTAGAAACCCGGCAGCGACAGTAACCGGAACATAGAATGATAGCTGCAAAACGCTGAGACGGCGCACAATGCAACACGAATAAGAGCTGTAGAACTCTGAGGCGACAGTAAATCGAACAGAATGATAGGCTGTAGAAACGCCGGAGACGGCGAACAATGCAACACAGAATAAGAGCTGTAGAAACTCTGGAGGCGAGCCAGCAGAACGAACATAGAATGATAGTTGTAGAAACGCCGACGGCGAACAATGCAACACAGAATAAGAGCCTGTAGAAACTCTTGAGGCGACAGTAAATCGAACATAGAATGATAGCTGTAGAAACGCCGGAGACGGCGCACAATGCAAAACAGAATAAGAGCTGTAGAAACCTGGAGGCGACAGAAATCGAACATAGAATGATATTGCAGAAACGCCGAACGGCGCACGAATGCAACACAGAATAAGAGCCAGAACTCTGGAGGCGACAGTAAATCGAACATAGAATGATAGCTGTAGAAACGCCGGAGACGGCGCACAATGCAACACAGAATAAGAGCTGTAGAAACTCTGGAGGCGACAGTAAATCGAACACAGAATGATAGCTGGTAGAAACGCCGGAGACGGCGCACAATGCAACACAGAATAAGAGCCAGAAACTTCTGAGGCGACAGTAACCGAACATAGAATGATAGCTGTGAAACGCCGGAGACGGCGCACAATGCAAATACAGAATAAGAGCTGTAGAAACTCTGGAGGCGACAGTAACTCGAACATAGAATGATAGTTGCAGAAACGCCGAGACGGCGCACAATGCAACACAGAATAAGAGCTGTAGAAACCTGGAGGCGACAGTAAATCGAACATAGAATGATAGCTGTAGAAACGACGGAGACGGCGCACAATGCAACACAGAATAAGAGCTGTAGAACTCTCAGAATGAATATAGAATGGCGACAGTAAATCGAACATAAGAATGACAGTAAGGAAACGCCGGAGACGGCGCACAATGCAACACAGAATAAGAGCTGTAGAAACCTGGAGGCGACATAAATCGAACATAGAAAATCGAGACGGCACAATGCAACACAGAATAAGAGCTGTAGAAACTCTGGAGGCGACAGTAAATCGAACACAGAATGATAGCTGTAGAAACGACGGAGACGGCGCACAATGCAACACAGAATAAGAGCTGTAGAAACTCGGAGGCGACAGTAAATCGAACATAGAATGATAGCTGTAGAAACGACGGAGACGGCGCACAATGCAACACAGAATAAGAGCTGTAGAAACTCTGGAGGCGACAGTAAATCGAACATAGAATAATAGTTGCAGAAACGCTGGAGACGGCGCACAATGCAAATACAGAATAAGAGCTGTAGAAACCTGGAGGCGACAGAATAAGAGCCAGAAACTTGGAGGCGACAGCAAATCGAATACAATGATAGCTGGTAAAAACGCCGGGAGACGGGCGCACAATGCAAATACAGAATAAGAGCTGTAGAAACCTGAGGCGACAGTAAATCGAACATAGAATGATGAAGGTAGAAACGCCGGAGACGGCGCACAATGCAACACAGAATAAGAGCTGCAGAAACTCTGGAGGCGACAGAATCGAACATAGAATGATAGCTGTAGAAACGACGGAGACGGCGCAATGCAACACAGAATAAGAGCTGTAGAACTCTGGAGGCGACAGTAAATCGAACATAGAATGAGAAGCAAAAAACGCCGAGACGGCGCAATGCAACACAGAATAAGAGCTGTGGAAAGTCCTGGAGGCGAAGGAAAAACGAACATAGAATGGATAGCTGTAGAAACGCCGAGACGGCGCACAATGCAACACAGAATAAGAGCTGTAGAAACTCTGGAGGCGACAGTAAATCGAAATACAGAATGATAGTTGTAGAAACGCTGGAGACGGCGCACACGCAACACAGAATAAGAGCTGTAGAACCGGAGGCGACAGTAACCGAACATATAGAATGATAGCTGTAGAAACGCCGAAACGGCACACAATGCAAATACAGAATAAGAGCTGTAGAAACCTGAGGCGACAGTAATCGAACATAGAATGATATTAGCTGTAGAAACGCTGAGACGGCGCACAATGCAAACAGAATAAGAGCTGTAGAACTCTGGAGGCGACAGTAATGAAATATAGAAGGATACAGAAACGCTGGAGACGGCGCACAATGCAACACAGAATAAGAGCTGTAGAAACTCTGGAGCGACAGTAACTCGAACATAGAATGATAGCTGTAAAAACGCCGAGACGGCGCACAATGCAACACAGAATAAGAGCTGTAGAAACTCTGGAGGCGACAAAATCGAACAGAATGAGCGAAGGCGACAGTAAATGCAACACAGTATAAGAGCTGTGATAAGGCGACAGTAAATCGAACATAGAATGAGATAAAAACGCCGGGAGACGGCGCACAATACAAATACAGAATAAGGCTGAAAACTCTGGAGGCGACAGTAAATCGAACATAGAATGATAGCTGTAAAACGCCGGAATGGCGCACAATACAACACAGAATAAGAGCTGTAGAAACTCTGGAGGCGACGGTAAATCGAACATAGAATGATAGCTGTAAAAAAACGCCGGAGACGGCACAATGCAACACAGAATAAGAGCTGTAAAACCTGAGAATAAATATGAATGATAGCCAAGAAAACTCTAAGACAGAAACCGGCGACAGTAAATCGAACATAGAATGATGGCGCTGTAGAAACGCGGAGACGGCGCACAATGCAACACAGAAATAAGAGCTGTAGAAACTCTGGAGGCGACAGTAAATCGAACATAGAATAATAGCTGTAGAAACGATGGAGACGGCGCACAATGCAACACAGAATAAGAGCTGTAGAAAACTCTGGAGGCGACAGTAAATCGAATATGGAATGATAGCTGTAGAAACGCCGGAGACGGCGCCTGATGCAACACAGAATAAGAGCTGTAGAAACTCTGGAGGCGACAGTAAATCGAACATAGAATGATAGTTGAGAAACGCCGGAGACGGCGAACAATGCAACACAGAATAAGAGCCGTAGAAACTTGGAGGCGACAGTAACCGAACATAGAATGATAGCTGTAGAAACGCCGGAGACGGCGCACAATGCAACACAGAATAAGAGCCAGAAACCTGGAGGCGACAGTAAATCGAACATAGAATGATAGCTGTAGAAACGACAGAGACGGCGCACAATGCAACACAGAATAAGAGCTGTAGAAACCTGGAGGCGACAAACGTAAATCGAACATAGAATGAGAGGCGAGGTAGAAACGCTGTAGAAACGACGGCGCACAATGCAACACAGAATAAGAGCTGTAGAAACTTGGAGGCGACAGTAAATCGAACATATAGAATGATACAGAAACGCCGGAGACGGCGAACAATGCAACACAGAATAAGAGCTGTAGAAACTCTGGAGGCGACAGTAAATCGAACATAGAATGATAGCTGTAGAAACGCCGGAGACGGCGCACAGAATGCAACACAGAATAAGAGCTGTAGAAACTCTGGAGGCGACAGAATAAATCGAACATAGAATGATAGCGCTGTAGAAACGCCGGAGACGGCGCACAATGCAACACAGAATAAGAGCTGTAGAAACTCTGGAGGCGACAGTAAATCGAACATAGAATGATAGCTGTAGAAACGCCGGAGATGGCGCACAATGCAACACAGAATAAGAGCTGTAGAAACTCTGGAGGCGACAGTAAATCGAACATAGAATGATAGCTGTAGAAACGCCGGAGACGGCGCACAATGCAACACAGAATAAGAGCTAGAAACTCTGTGAGGCGACAGTAAATCGAACATAGAATGATGGCTGTAGAAACGCCGGAGACGGCGCACAATGCAACCTGTTAAGGCAGTACAAAACTCTGTGGGCGACGATAAATCGAACATAGAATGATGGCTGTAGAAACGCCGGAGACGGCACAATGCAACACAGAATAAGAGCTGTAGAAACTCTGGGCGACAGTAAATCGAACATAGAATGATAGCTGTAGAAACGCGGAACGGCACTTACCATGCAACACAGAATAAGAGCTGTAGAAACTCTGGGGCGACAGTAAATCTGTAAAACACGGAACGAAATGATAAGAGCTGTACGACGGTAAACGCCGGAGAAACGCCGGAGACAGCGCATACAACACAGAATAAGAGCTGTAAGAAACTCTGGAGGCGACAATAAATCGAACATAGAATAATAGCTGTGAAACGCCGGAGACGGCGCCTGATACAACAGAATAAAGAGCTGTGAAAACTCTGGGCGACAGTAAATCGAACATGAATAATAGCTGTAGAAACGCCGGAGACGGCACCTGATACAACACAGAATAAGAGCTGTAGAAACTCTGTGGGCGACAGTAAATCGAACATGGGGAATTGGCTGGCCAGAAACGCGGAGACGGCGCACAATGCAACACAGAATAAAGAGCTGTAGAAACTCTGGAGGCGACAGTAAATCGAACATAGAATGATAGCTGTAGAAACGCCGGAGACGGCGCACAATGCAACACAGAATAAGAGCTGTAGAAACTCTGGAGGCGACAGTAAATCGAACAAGAATAATAGCTGTGAGAAACGCCGGAGAAGGCGCACAATGCAACACAGAATAAGAGCTGTAGAAACTCTGGAGGCGACAGTAAATCGAACATAGAATGATAGCTGTAGAAACGACGGAGACGGCGCACAATGCAACACAGAATAAGAGCTGTAGAAACTCTGGAGCGACAGTAAATCGAACATAGAATGATAGCTGTAGAAACATAGGAGACGGCGCACAAAATGCAACACAGAATAAGAGCTGTAGAAACTCTGTGGAGCGACAGTAAATCGAACATAGAATGATAGCTGGCAGGAAACGACGGAGACGGCGCACAATGCAACACAGAATAAGAGCTGTAGAAACTCTGGAGGCGACAGTAAATCGAACATAGAATGATAGCTGTAAGAAACGCCGGAGACGGCGCACAATGCAACACAGAATAAAGAGCTAAAATCGAACATAGAATAGCTGTAGAAACATGGAACGGCAGAAACTCAGAATAAAGTGGCAAAAATCTGGAACATAAAATCGAACATAGCTAATAGCTGTGAGAAACGCCGGAGACGGCGCTGTACAACTCTGCAACAACATGTATAAGCAGTAGAAACGCCGGAGACTGTATACAACACAGAATAAGAGCTCTGGAGGCGACAGTAAATCGAACATGGGAATGATAGCTGGCAAAACGCCGGAGACGGCGCTGATACAACACAGAATAAAACTGTAGAAACTCTGAGGCGACAGTAAAAATCGAACATAGAATGATGGCTGTAGAAACGCCGGGACGGCACAATACAACACAGAATAAGAGCTGTAGAAACTCTGGAGGCGACAGTAAATCGAACATAGAATGATAGCTGTAGAAACGCCGGAGACGGCGCACAATGCAACACAGAATAAGAGCTGTAGAAACTCTGGAGGCGACAGTAAATCGAACATAGAATGATAGCTGTAGAAACGCCGGAGACGGCGCAATGCACAGAATAAGAGCTGTAGAAACTCTGGAGGCGACAGTAAAATCGAACATAGAATGATAGCTGTAGAAACGCCGGAACGGCGCAAATGCAACACAGAATAAGAGCTGTAGAAACCGAAACTCTGGGCCGGAGACGACAGTAAATAAGAGTCAGACACAGTAGAATATAGAATAGCTGTAGAAACGCAGACGGCGACGGCGAATAAGAGCCGTAGAAACCTGAAACACAGAATAAGAGCTGTACAGAAACTCTGGAGGCGACAGTAAATCGAACATAGAATAATAGCTGTAGAAACGCCGGAGACGGCGCACAATACTGTAACCTGAGACAGTAAATCGAACATAGAATAATAGCTGTAGAAAACGCCGGAGACACTCTGGAGCTGTAGAAACTCTGGGCACAGTAAATCGAACATAGAATGATGGCTGTAGAAACGCCGGAGACGGCACAATGCAACACAGAATAAGAGCTGTAGAAACTCTGGGCGACAGTAAATCGAACATAGAATGATAGCTGTAGAAACGCTGGAACGGCGCACAATGCAAAAACAAGAACAAGAGCTGTAGGAAACTCTGGATAGCTCGAACATAGAATGATAGCTGCCGCCGAGACGGCGCACAATGCAACACAGAATAAGAGCTGTAGAAACTCTGGGGCGACAGTAAATCGAACATAGAATGATGGCTGTGAAACGACGGAGACGGCGCACAATGCAAACACAGTATAAGAGCTGTGGAAACTCTGGAGGCGAAGGTAAATCGAACATAGAATGACCGCTGTAGAAACGACGGAGACGGCGCACAATGCAACACAGAATAAGAGCAGTAGAAACTCTGGAGGCGACAGTAAATCGAACATAGAATGATAGCTGTAGAAACGACGGAGACGGCGCACAATGCAACACAGAATAAGAGCCAGCACGAAACTCTGGAGGCGACAGTAAATCGAACATAGAATGAACATAGAATGTGAAACGCCGGAGACGGCGCACAATGCAACACAGAATAAGAGCTGTAGAAACTCTGGGGCGACATAAATCGAACATAGAAATGATAGCTGCAGAAACGACGGAGACGGCGCAAAATGCAACACAGAATAAGAGTCAGAAACCTCTGAGGCGACAGTAAAATCGAACATAGAATAATAGCTGTAGAAACGCCGGACAATGCAACACACAGAATAAAGAGCTGTAGAAACTCTGGAGGCGACAGTAAATCGGTTATAGAATAATAACAGCGTAGAAACGCCGGTGACGGCACAAATGCAACACAGAATAAGAGCTGTAGAACTCTGAGGCGACGGTAAATCGAACATAGAATTATGGCTGTGAAACGCCGGAGACGGCGTAATAATGCAACACAGAATAAAGAGCTGTAAAAATGGAGGCGACGATAATCGAACATAGAATGATAGCTGTAGAAACGCCGGAGACGGCACTACAATGTAACCACAGATAAGAGCTGTAGAAAACTCAGAGCGACAATGCAAATCGAACTTGTAGAATGATGGCTGTAGAAACGCGGAACGGCGCACAATGCAACACAGAATAAGAGCTGTAGAAACGAACATAGAATGATAGCTGTAGAAACGCCGGAGACGGCACAGCAATACAACACAGAATAAAGAGCTGTGAAACTCTGGAGGCGACAGTAAATCGAACATAGAATGATAGCTGGCAGAAACGCCGGAGACGGCGCACAATGCAACACAGAATAAGGCTGGCAAAACTCTGGAGGCGACGTCGTCGAACATGGAATGATAGCTGTGGAAACGACGGAGACGCCGAACAATGCAACACAGAATAAGAGCTGTAGAAACTCTGGAGGCGACGGTAAATCCAACATAGAATGATAGCTGTAAAACGCGACGGAGACGGCGCACAATGCAACACAGAACTAAGAGCTGTAGAAACTCTGGAGGCGACAATAAATCGAACATAGGGTGATAGCTGTAGAAACGCCGGAGACGGCGCTGATACAACTTACAGAATAAGAGCTAGCCAGAAACTCTGGAGGCGAGGATAAATCGACATAGAATGATAGCTGTAAAACGAAACGGCACCTGATACAACACCAGGATAGCTCTGTACGACATGAAAATCGCCATGAATGAGACGGCCGGAGACGGCGCACAATGCAACACCTGAATAAGAGCTGTAGAAACTCTGGAGGGCGACAGTAAATCGAACATAGAATGATAGCTGTAGAAACGCCGGAGACGGCACCACAATGCAACACAGAATAAGAGCTGTAGAAACTCTGGAGGCGACAGTAAATCGAACATAGAATGATGGGCTGGCAAAACGCCGGAGACGGCGCGCAATGCAACACAGAATAAGGCTGTAGAAACTCTGGAGGCGACAGTAAATCGAACATAGAATGATGGCTGTAGAAACGCCGGAGACGGCGAACAACACGGAATGAGCTGTAAAACTCTGGGCGAGAATAAGATAGCTGATGGCTGTAAGAAACGACGGAGACGGCGCACAATGCAACACAGTAAAAAACTCTGGGCGACATAAAATCGAACATAGAATGATAGCTGTAGAAACGCCGGAGACGGCGCAAATGCAACACAGAATAAGAGCTGCTGTAAAACTCTGGAGCGACAGTAAATCGAACATAGAATGATAGCTGTAAAACGCCGGAAACAGCCCACAATGCAACACAGAATAAGACTGTGCAAACTCTGGAGGCGACAGTAAATCAGACATAGAATGATGGCTAGCGAACGCCGGAGACGGCGCACAATACAACACAGAATAAGAGCTGTAGAAACTCTGGAGGCGACAGTAAATCGAACATAGAATGATAGCTGTAGAAACGCCGGAGACGGCGCACAATGCAACACAGAATAAGAGCTGGCAGAAACTCTGGAGCGACAGTAAATCGGTGTATAGAATGATGGCTGTAGAAACACCGGAGACAGCGCACAATGCAACAGAATAAGGGCGCTGTAGAAACTCTGGAGGCGACGGTAAATCAGACATAGAATGATAGCTGTAAAACGACGGAGACGGCGCACAATACAACACAGGATAAGAGCTGCAAAACTCTGGAGGCGACAGTAAATCGAACATAGAATGATAGCTGTAAAAACGACGGAGACGGCGCACAATGCAACACAGAATAAGAGCTGTAGAAACTCTGGAGGCGACAGTAAATCGAACATAGAATGATGGAGCTGTAGAAACGCCGGAGACGCGCACAATGCAACACAGAATAAGAGCTGTAGAAACTCTGGAGGCGACAGTAAATCGAACATAGAATGATAGCTGTAGAAACGCCGAGACGGCGCACAATGCAACACAGAATAAGAGCTGTAGAAACTCTGGAGGGCGACAGTAAATCGAACATAGAATGATAGCTGTAGAAACGCCGGAGACGGCGCACAATGCAACACAGAATAAGAGCTGTAGAAACTCTGGAGGCGACAGTAAATCGAACATAGAATGATAGCGGTAGAAACGCCGGAGACGGCGCACAATGCAACACAGAATAAGAGCTGAGAAACTCTGGAGGCGACAGTAAATCGAACATAGAATGATAGCTGTGTAGAAACGCCGGAGACGGCGCACAATGCAACACAGAATAAGAGCTGTAGAAACTCTGGGAGGCGACAGTAACATGGAATGATAGCGAACATAGAATGATCTGTGAGTAGAAACGCCGGAGACGGCGCACAATGACATAAGAGCCATGAGAAACGGCGGAGACGGCACAATGCAACACAGAATAAGAGCTGAGAAACTCTGGAGGCGACAGTAAATCGAACATAGAATGATAGCTGCAGAAACGACGGAGACGGCGCACAATACAACACAATAAAGAGCTGTAGAAACTCTGGAGGCGACAGTAAATCGAACATAGAATGATAGCTGTAGAAACGCCGGAGACGGCGCACAATGCAACACAGAATAAGAGCTGTAGAAACTCTGGAGGCGACAGTAAATCGAACATAGAATGATAGCTGTAGAAACGCCGGAGACGGCGCACAATGCAACACAGAATAAGAGCTGTAGAAACTCTGGAGGCGACAGTAAATCGAACATAGTAAATCGAACACAATGCAACACAGAATGATAGCTGATAGCTGTAGAAACGACGGAGACGGCGCACAATGCAACACAGAATAAGAGCTGTAGAAACTCTGGAGGCGACAGTAAATCGAACATGGAATGATAGCTGTAGAAACGACGGAGACGGCGCACAATGCAACACAGAATAAGAGCTGTAGAAACTCTGGAGGCGACAGTAAATCGAACATAGAATGATAGCTATAGAAACGACGGAGACGGCGCACAATGCAACACAGAATAAGAGCTGTAGAAAAACTCTGGGAGGCGACAGTAAATCGAACATAGAATGATGATAGCTGAAAACGACGGAGACGGCGCACAATGCAACACAGAATAAGAGCTGTAGAAACTCTGGAGGCGACAGTAAATCGAACATAGAATGATAGCTGTAGAAACGCCGGAGACGGCGCACAATGCAACACAGAATAAGAGCTGTAGAAACTCTGGAGGCGACAGTAAATCGAACATAGAATGATAGCTGTAGAAACGCCGGAGACGGCGCACAATGCAACACAGAATAAGAGCTGTAGAAACTCTGGAGGCGACAGTAAATCGAACATAGAATGATAGCTGAAGAAACGCCGGAGACGGCGCACAATGCAACACAGAATAAGAGCTGTAGAAAACTCTGGAGGCGACAGTAAATCGAACATAGAATGATAGCTGTAGAAACGCCGGAGACGGCGCACAATGCAACACAGAATAAGAGCTGTAGAAACTCTGGGCGACAGTAAATCGAACCAGAAACGACGAACGATATAGAATGGAGACGGCGCAACTCTAAGAGGAAACTCGAGGCGACAAAATCGAACATAGAATGATAGCTGTAGAAACGCCGGAGACGGCACTGCACAATGAGACGGCGCAACACACAGAATAAGAGCTGTAAAACTCTGAGGCGACAGTAAATCGAACATAGAATGATATAACACACAGAATAAGAGCTGTAGAAACTCTGGAGGCGACAGTAAATCGAACATAGAATGATAGCTGTAGAAACGACGACGGCGCAATGAGACGGAGGCACAGTAACCGAAACACAATGAATAAACGCGAGCTGTAGAAAAGAGCTCTGGAGGCGACAGTAAATCGAACATAGAATGATAGCTGTAGAAACGCGGAGAGACGGCGCACAATGCAACACACAGAATAAGAGCTGTAGAAAACTCTGGAGGCGACAGTAAATCGAACATAGAATGATAAAGGTAGAAACGCCGGAGACGGCGCAATAATGCAACACAGAATAAGAGCTGTAGAAACTCTGGAGGCGACAGTAAATCGAACATAGAATGATAGCTGTAGAAACGCCGGAAACGGCACACAATGCAACACAGAATAAGAGCTGTAGAAACTCTGGAGGCGACAGTAAATCGAACATAGAATGATAGCTGTAGAAACGCCGGAGACGGCGCACAATGCAACACAGAATAAGAGCTGTAGAAACCGAGGCGACAGTAAATCGAACAGAATAATAGCGGGTGAAACGCCGGAGACGGCGCACAGTCGCAACACAGAATAAGAGTCAGAAACTTGCGGCGACAGTAAACGAATATAGAATGATAGCTGTAGAAACGCCGAGACGGCGCACAATGCGCCAGAATAAGAGCCGTAGAAACCTGAAAGCGACAGTAACCGGAATATAGAATGATGTAGAAACGCCGGAGGGCACAATGAACACAGAATAAGATCGAGGCGACAGTAAATCGAATGAATGATATATTAGAAACGCCGGAGACGGCGCCGCAATGCAACACAGAATAAGAGCTGTGAAACTCTGGGCGACGGTAAATCGAACATAGAATGATGGCTGTAGAAAACGCCGGAGACGGCGCTGATACAACACAGAATAAGAGCTGTAGAAAACTCTGGGACAGAACAGAATAAATCGAAACGCCGGATAGCACAATGCAACACAGAATAAGAGCTGTAGAAACGACGGGAATACAGAATGATAGCTGTAGAAACGCAAGACGGTACAATGGAATACAGAAGAGCTGTAGGAAACTCTGGGCGATAGTAAATCGAACCTAGAATGATAGCTGCAGAAACGACGAGACGGCGCACAATGCAACACAGAATAAGAGCTGTAGAAACTCTGAGGCGACAGTAAATCAGAACATAGAATGATAGCTGTAGAAACGCCGGAGACGGCGCACAATGCAAACACAGTATAAGAGCTGGCTAGAAAACTCTGGAACAGTAAATCGAACATAGAATGATAGCGTAGAAACGCCGGAGACGGCGCACAATGCAACACAGAATAAGAGCTGTAGAAACTCTGGAGGCGACAGTAAATCGAACATAGAATGATAGCTGTAGAAAACGCCGGAGACGGCGCACAATGCAACACAGAATAAGAGCTGTAGAAACTCTGGAGGCGACAGTAATGAATCGAAACACGGAGACGAAAACAGTAAATCGAACATAGAATGAGCTGTAGAAACGCTAGAAAGTAAATCGAACATAGCGGAGACGGAGACGGCACAATGCAACACAGAATAAGAGCTGTAGAAACTCTGGAGGCGACAGTAAATCGAACATAGAATGATAGCTGTAGAAACGACGGAGACGGCGCACAATGCAACACAGAATAAGAGCTGTAGAAACTCTGGAGGCGACAGTAAATCGAACATAGAATGATAGCTGTAGAAACGCCGGAGACGGCGCACAATGCAACACAGAATAAGAGCTGTAGAAACTGTAGAACCTGAGGCGACAGTAAATCGAACATAGAATGATAGCTGTAGAAACGACGGAGACGGCACAATGCAACACAGAATAAGAGCCGTAGTAACTCTGGAGGCGACAGTAAATCGAATATAAGAATGATAGCGTAGAAACGCCGGAGACGGCGCACACGCAACACAGACAAGAGCTGTAGAAACTCTGAAGGACAGTAAATCGAATACAGAATGATAGCTGTAGAAACGACGGAGAGACGGCGCACACGTAACACAGAATAAGAGCTGTAGAACTCTGAGGCGACAGTAAATCGAACATAGAATGATAGCTGTAGAAACGCCGGAGACACAATGCAACACAGAATAGAGCCAGAAACTCTGAGGCGACAGTAAATCGAACATAGAATGATAGAGAACGCCGAGACGGCGCACAATGCAACACAGAATAAGAGCTGTAGAAACCTGGAGGCGACAGTAAAATCGAACATAGAATGATAGTTGTAGAAACGCCGGACGGCGCACACGTACAAATACAGAATAAGAGCTGTAGAAACCTGGAGGCGACAGTAAATCGAACATAGAATGATGGCTTGTAGAAACGCCGGAGACGGCGCACAATGCAACACAGAATAAGAGCTGTAGAAACCTGGAGGCGACAGTAAACGAACATAGAATACCGCTGTAGAAACGCCGGAGACGGCGCACAATGCAACACAGAATAAGAGCCAGAAAACTCTGAGGCGACAGAATAAGAATGATATCGAAACGCCGGAGACGGACGGCACAATGCAACACAGAAATAAGAGCTGTAGAAACCTGGAGGCGACAGTAAATCGAACATAGAATGATAGCTGTAGAACGCCGGAGACGGCGCACAATGCAACACAGAATAAGAGCTGTAGAAACCTGAGGCGACAGTAACCGAACATAGAATGATAGTTGCAGAAACGCCGGAGACGGCGCACAATGCAACATACAGAATAAGAGCCAGAAACCTGAGGCGACAAATCGAACATAGAATGATAGTTGTAGAAACGCCGGAGACGGCGCAATGCAAACACAGAATAAGAGGCCAGAAACCTGGAGGCGACAGTAACCGAACATAGAATGATAGTTGTAGAAACGCCGAGACGGCGCACAATGCAACATGAATAAGAGCTGTAGAAACTCTGAGGCGACAGTAATCGAATGCTAGAATGATAGTTGTAGAAACGCCGGAGACGGCACACAATGCAACACAGAATAAGAGCTGTAGAAACTTGAGGCGACAGTAAATCGAACATAGAATGATAATAGAAACGCCGAGACGGCGCACAATGCAACACAGAAATAAGAGCTGTAGAAACCTGGAGGCGACAGTAAATCGAACATAGAATGATACAGAAACGCCGGAGACGGCGCACAATGCAACACAGAATAAGAGCAGTAGAAACTCTGGAGGTGACAGTAAATCGAACATAGAATTAATAAAACGCCGGAGAAACGCAACACAAAGAGAGCGCACAATGCGACAGTAGAACATAGAATGAGCTGTAGAAACGCCGAGACGACACAAATCGAACAGAATAAGAGCTGTAGAAACTAGGCGACAGCAAATCGAACATGCAGAATGAGAAACGCCGAGACGGCGCACAATGCAACACAGAATAAGAGCAGAAACCTGAGGCGACAGTAAATCGAATAGAATGATAGCCAGAAACGACGGAGACGGCGCACAATGCAACACAGAATAAGAGCTGTAGAAACTTGGAGGCGACAGTAAATCGAACATAGAATGATAGCTGTAGAAACGCCGGAGACGGCGCACAATGCAACACAGAATAAGAGCTGTAGAAACTCTGGAGGCGACAGGTAAATCGAACATAGAATATAGCTGTAGAAACGCCGGAGACGGCGCACAATGCAAATACAGAATAAGAGCTGTAGAAACCTGGGAGGCGACAGTAAATCGAACATAGAATGATAGCGAAACGCCGGAGACGGCGCACAATGCAACACAGAATAAGAGCTGTAGAAACTTGGAGGCGACAGTAAATCGAACATAGAATGATAGTTGTGAAACGCCGGAGACGGCGCACAATGCAACACAGAATAAGAGCTGTAGAAACCTGAGGCGACAGTAAATCGAACATAGAATGATAGCTGAACGCTGGAGACGGCGCACACGTAACACAGAATAAGAGCTGTAGAAATCGGAGGCGACAGTAAATCGAACATAGAATGATAGCTGTAGAAACGCCGGAGAAGGCGCACAATGCAACACAGAATAAGAGCTTAAACCTGAGGCGACAGTAAATCGAACATAGAATGATAGCTGTAGAAACGACAGAGACGGCGCACAATGCAACACGGAATAAGAGCTGCAAGAAACTCTGGGCGACAGTAAATCGAACATAGAAGGATAGCTGTGAGAAACGCCGGAGACGGCGCCTGGTAACCACAGAATGAGCTGGCAGAAACTCTGGAGGCGACAGTAAATCAGACTTGTAGAATGATAGCTGTAGAAACGCCGGAGACGGCACCCACAATACTAACCTGGAATAAAGGCATAGAAACTCTGGGCGACAGTAAATCGAACATAGAATGATAGCTGTAGAAACGCCGGAGACGGCCGCACAATGCAACACAGAATGAAGCTGTAGAAACTCTGCAGGCGACGGTAAATCGAACATAGAATGATAGCTGTAGAAACGCGGAGACGGCACTGATACAACACAGAATAAGAGCTGCGAGAAACTCTGGAGGCGACAGTAAATCAGAACATAGAATGATGGCTGGCAGAAACGCCGGAGACGGCGAACAATGCAACACAGATAAGAGCTGTAGAAACTCTGGAGGCGACAGTAAATCGAACAGAAACGCCGGAGAATGAACACAGAATAAGAGCTGTAGAAACGGAGGCGACAGTAAATCGAATGAGACGGCGCACAATGCAACACAGAATAAGAGCTGTAGAAACCTGGAGGCGACAGTAAATCGAACATAGAATGATAGCGTAGAAACGACGAGACGGCGCACAATGCAACACAGAATAAGAGCTGTAGAAACTCTGAGGCGACAGTAACCCGAACATAGAATGATAGGTAGAAACGACGGAGACGGCGCACAATGCAAATACAGAATAAGAGCCGTAGAAACCTGGAGGCGACAGTAAATCGAACATAGAATGATAGCTGTAGAAACGCCGGAGACGGCGCACAATGCAAAACACAGAATAAGAGCTGTAGAAACCTGGAGGCGACAGTAAATCGAACATACAGAATGACAGTAGAACATGTAGAAACGCCGGAGACGGCGCACAATGCAAAACCTACAGAATAAGAGCTGTAGAAACGATTGGAGGCGACAGGCGACAGTAACCGAACACAGAATGATGAAGGTAGAAACGCTGGAGACGGCGCACAATGCAACATGAATAAGAGCTGTAGAAACTCTGTAGGCGACAGTAACCGAATGCTAGAATGATAGCTGTAGAAACGCCGGAGACGGCGCACAATGCAACACACAGAATAAGAGCTGTAGAAACCTGAGGCGACAGTAAATCGAACATAGAATGATAATGGTAGAAACGCCGAGACGGCGCACAATGCAAACACAGAATAAGAGCTGTAGAACCTGGAGGCGACAGTAAATCGAACATAGAATGATACAGAAACGCCGAGACGGCGCACAATGCAACACAGAATAAGAGCAGTAGAAACCTGTAGGCGACAGTAAATCGAAATCGAACAGAATGATAATTGTAAACGCCGGAGACGGCGCACAATGCAACACAGAATAAAGAGCAGTAGAAACCTGGAGGCGACAGTAAATCGAACATAGAATGATAGCTGTAGAAACGACGGAGACGGCGCACAATGCAACACAGAATAAGAGCTGTAGAAACCTGAGGCGACAGTAACCTGAACATAGAATGATAGCTGTAGAAACGACGGAGACGGCGCACAATGCAACACAGAATAAGAGCTAGAAACTCTGGGGCGACATAAATCTGAGGCGACAGAAACGAACATAGAATGATAGCCAGAAACGACGACGGCGCAAAATGCAAACACAGAATAAGAGCTGCAGAAACTTGGAGGCGACAGTAAATCGAACATAGAATGATAGCTGTAGAAACGCCGGAGACGGCGCACAATGCAACACAGAATAAGAGCTGTAGAAACTCTGGAGGCGACAACCGAACATAAATCGAAAACGCCGGAGACGGCGCATGAAATGAATAAGAGCTGTAGAAACCTGAGGCGACAGTAAATCGAACATAGCCGCCGGAGACGGCGCACAATGCAACACAGAATAAGAGCTGTAGAAACTCTGGAGGCGACGGTAAATCGAACATAGAATGATAGCTGTAGAAACGCCGGAGACGGCGCACAATAAATCAACACAGAATAAGAAACGCTGTGGAAAAACTCTGAGGCGACAGTAAATCGAACATAGAATGATAGTTGCAGAAACGCCGGAGACGGCGCACAATGCAACACAAAGAATAAGAGCTGAATAGAAACTCTGGAAACGCGACGGTAAATCGAACATGGAAATAATAGCTGTAGAAACGAGGCCGGAATATGAATGCGCACAATGCAACACAGAATAAGAGCTGTAGAAACTCTGGAGGCGACAGTAAATCGAACATAGAATGATAGCTGTAGAAACGACGGAGACGGCGCACAATGCAACACACAGAATAAGAGCTGAGCGTAGAAACTCTGGAGGCGACAGTAAATCAACATAGAATGATAGCTATAGAAAACGACGGAGACGGCGCACAATGCAACACAGAATAAGAGCTGTAGAAACTCTGGAGGCGACAGTAAATCGAACATAGAATGATAGCCAGAAACGCGGAGACGGCGCCACAATGCAACACAGAATAAGAGCTGTAGAAACTCTGTGGAGACGACAGTAAATCGAACATAGAATGATAGCTGTAGAAAACGACGGAGACGGCAGTGAATGCAAACACAGAATAAGAGCTGTAGAAACTCTGGAGGCGACAGTAAATCGAACATAGAATGATAGCTGTAGAAACGCCGGAGACGGCGCAAAATGCAACACACAGAATAAGAGCTGTAGAGGCGAACGAACATAGAATTATAGTTGCAGAAACGCCGGAGACGGCGACAACACAGAATAAGATCTGTAGAAATAGGCGACAGTAAATCGAACATAGAATGGATAGTTGGAAACGCCGGAGACGGCGCACAATGCAACACAGAATAAGAGCTGTAGAAACTCTGGAGGCGACACAGTAAATCGAACATAGAATGATAGCTGTAGAAACGCCGGAGACGGCGCACAATGCAACACAGAATAAGAGCTGTAGAAACTCTGGAGGCGACAGTAAATCGAACATAGAATGATAGCTGTAGAAACGCCGGAGACGGCGCACAATGCAACACAGAATAAGAGCTGTAGAAAACTCTGGAGGCGACAGTAAATCGAACATAGAATGATAGCTGTAGAAACGCCGGAGACGGCGCACAATGCAACACAGAATAAGAGCTGTAGAAACTCTGGAGGCGACAGAAAAGAACTCTGGAGAACGCCGGAGTAACCGAACATAGAATGAATAAGAGCTGTAGAAACGAAATCGGAATGACGTAGAAACGCAGACAATGCAACACAGAATAAGAGCTGTGGAAAACTCTGGAGGCGACAGTAAATCGAACATAGAATGATAGCTGTAGAAACGACGGAGACGGCGCACAATGCAACACAGAATAAGAGCTGTAGAAACTCTGGGCGACAGTAAATCGAACATAGAATGATAGCTGTAGAAACGCCGGAGACGGGCGCACAATGCAACACAGAATAAGAGCTGTAGAAACTCTGAGCGACAGTAAATCGAACATAGAATGATAGCTGTAGAAACGACGGAGACGGCGCACAATGCAACACAGAATAAGAGAGCTGTAGAAACTCTGGAGGCGACAGTAAATCGAACATAGAATGATAGCTGTAAAAACGCCGGAGACGGCGCACAATGCAACAGAATAAGAGCTGTAGAAACTCTGGAGGCGACAGTAAATCGAACATAGAATGATAGCTGAAAACGCCGGAGACGCGCACAATGCAACACAGAATAAGAGCTGTAGAAAACTCTGGAGGCGACAGTAAATCGAACAGAATGATAGCTAGAAACGCCGGAGACGGCGCACAATGCAAATACAGAATAAGAGCTGTGAAACTCTGGAGGCGACAGTAAATCGAACATAGAATGATAGCTGTAGAAAACGCCGAGACGGCGCACAATGCAAGAGAATAGAGCAGAAACTCTGGAGGCGACAGTAAATCGAAACAGAATGATATTGTAGAAACGCTGAGACGGCGCACAAATGCAACACAGAATAAGAGCTGTAGAAACCTGAGGCGACAGTAACGAATCGAACATAGAATGAGGCTGTAGAAACGCCGGAGACGGCGCACAATGCAACACAGAATAAGAGCTGTAGAAACTTGGAGGCGACAGTAAATCGAACACAGAATGATAGTTGTAGAAACGACGGAGACGGCACAATGCAACACAGAATAAGAGCTAGAAACTCTGTAGGCGACAGTAACCGAACATAGAATGATAGCGAAACGGGACGGCGCACAATGAACACAGAATAAGAGCCTGCACAGGCGATGAACATAGATCAACACAGAATAAGAGCTTGGGTAGAAAACTCTGGAGGCGACAGTAAATCGAACACAGAATATGAAGGTGAAACGCCGAGAAACGCCGAATAAGAGACGGAGGCGACACAATGCAAATACAGAAGAGCTGTAGAACCTGAGGCGACAGCAAATCGAACAGAATGATAGCTGTAGAAACGCCGGAGACGCATTAAATGCAAATACAGAATAAGAGCTGGCGTAGAAACTTGAGGCGACGAGTAAATCGAACATAGAATAAATCGAACATAGAATAGAAACGCTGAGACGGCGCACAATGCAACACAGAATAAGAGCTGTGAAACTTGAGTAGGCGACAGTAAATCGAATATAGAATGATAGCGGTGAAAACGCCGGAGACGGCGCACAATAAGAGCTGTAAAAACTACAGAATAAGAGATGAAGGTAGAAACGCCGGAGGCGATACAGTAAATCGTTGCATAGAGCCATAAACCTGGAGGCGACAGAAACGAACGGAGAAACGCATGCACAATGCAACACAGAATAAGAGCTGTAGAAACCTGAGGCGACAGTAAATCGAACATAGAACATAGTTGGGAAAACGCCGGAGACGGCGCACAATGCAACACAGAACAAGAGCTGTAGAAACTTGAGGCGACAGTAAATCGAACATAGAATGATAGCTGTAGAAACGACGGAGACGGCGCAATGCAAACACAGAATAAGAGCTGCAGAAAACTTGGAGGCGACAGTAAATCGAACATAGAATGATAAAGGTAGAAACGCCGGAGACGGCGCAATGCAATACAGAATAAGAGCCAGAAACTTGGAGGCGACAGTAAATCGAATATAGAATGATAGCTGTAGAAACGCTGAACGGGTACACAATGCAACACAGAATAAGAGCCAGAAAACTTGAGGCGACAGTAAATCGAATATAGAATGATAGGCTGTAGAAACGCCGAGACGGCGCACAATGCAACACACAGAATAAGAGCTGTAGAAACTTGGAGGCGACAGTAAATCGAACATAGAATGATATGTAGGAAACGCCGGAGACGGCAATAATGCAACACAGAATAAGAGCTAGAAACTCTGGAGGCGACAGTAAATCCGAACATAGAATGATAGCTGTAAACACGCCGGAGACGGCGCACAATGCAACACAGAATAAGAGCTGTAAAACTCTGGCAGGCGATGATAAATGAATAATATAGAAGACGATAACAATAGAAACGCCGGAACGGCGCACAATGCAACACAGAATAAGAGCTGTAGAAACTCTGGAGGCGACAGTAAATCGAACATAGAATGATGGCTGTAGAAACGCCGGGCGGCGCACAATGCAACACAGAATAAGAGCTGTGAAACTCTGGAGGCGACAGTAAATCGAACAGAATGGCTGTAGAAACGCCGGAGACGGCGCACAATGCAACCTGAGAATAAGAGCTGTAGAAACTCTGGAGGCGACAGTAAATCGAACATAGAATGATAGCGGGTAGAAACGCCGGAATAAGGCGCACAATCTGGGCGAATAAATCGAATAAGAATGCCGTAGAACCTGGGACAGTAAATCGAAATAGAATGATACTCAGGCGACGAAATCGCCGAGATGGCGCACAAAACGCCGGAGACGTCAGAATAAGAGCTGTAGAAACTCTGGAGGCGACAGTAAATCGAAATCATAGAATGATAGCTGGCATAAACGCCGGAGACGGCGCACAATGCAACACAGAATAAGAGCTGTAGAAACTCTGGAGGCGACAGTAAAAATCGAACATAGAATGATAGCTGTAGAAACGACGGAGACGGCGCACAATGCAACACAGAATAACAAGAGCTGTAGAAACCTGAGGCGACAGTAACCTAACATAGAATGATAGCTGTAGAAACTCTGAGACGGCGACAACACAGAATAAATCGAACATAGGCGAATGATAACTGTAGAATGATAGCCGGAACGACGACGGCGCACAATGCAACACAGAATAAGAGCTGTAGAAACTCTGGAGGCGACAGTAAATCGAACATAGAATGATAGCTGTGAAACGCCGGAGACGGCACACAATGCAACACAGAATAAGAGCTGTAGAAACCTGGAGGCGACAGTAATCGAACATAGAATGATAGCGCTGGTAGAAACGCCGGAGACGGCGCAATAATGCAACACAGAATAAGAGCTGTAGAAACTCTGGGGCGACAGTAAATCGAACATAGATAATAGCTATGTAGAACGCCGGAGATCATGCAAAATGCAACACAGAACAAGAGCTGTAGAGAAACTCTGGAGGCGACAGTAAATCGAACATAGAATACGGCTATTGAACGCCGGAGACGGCGCACAATGCAAATACAGAATGAGAGGCAGAAACTCTGGAGGCGACAGTAAATCGAACATAGAATAATAGCTGTAGAAACGCCGGAGACGGCGCACAATCGCAACACAGAATAAAGGCTGTAAAACTCTGGAGGCGACAGTAAATCGAACATAGAATAATAGTTGCAGAAACGCCGGAGACGGCGCACAATGCAACACAGAATAAAGTGCAAGAAACCTGGAGGCGACAGTAAATCGAACATAGAATGATGGCTGTGAAACGCCGGAGACGGCGCTATGCAACACACAGAATAAGAGCTGTAGAAACTCTGAGGCGACAGTAAATCGAATATGAATGATACGGTGGCTGTAGAAACCTGGAGGCGGAAATCGACATAGAATGATAGTTTTAAAACGCCGGAGACGGCGCACAATGCAACACAGAAAAAGAGCTGTAGAAACTCTGGAGGCGACAGTAACCGAACATAGAATAATAGCTGTAGAAAACGCCGGAGACGGCGCACAATGCAACACAGAATAAGAGCTGTGCAGAAACTCGAGGCGACAGTAAATCGAACATAGAATGATAGCTGTAGAAACGACGGAGACGGTGCACAATGCATCACAGAATAAGAGCTGTGCAACTCTCTGGGCGACGGTAAATCGAACATGGAATGATAAGGTAGAAACGCCGGAGACGGCGCACAATGCAACACAGAATAAGAGCTGTAGAAACTCTGGGCGACAGTAAATCGAATATAGAATGATGGCTGTAGAAAACGACGGAGACGGCGCACAATGCAACACACAGAATAAGAGCTGGCAGAAACTCTGGGAGGCAGTAAAATCGAACATAGAATTATAGTTGCAGAAACGCCGGAGACGGCGCACAATGCAACACAGAATAAGAGCTGTGAAAACTCTGGAGGCGACAGTAAATCGAACATAGAATAGATAGTTGTAGAAAACGCCGGAGACTGGCACAATGCAACAATACAAAACAGGCAGAATAAGAACTGTAGAATGACTCTGGAGATGGCGACAATGCAATAAATCTGAAACATAAGGAGCAGTAAATCGAACATAGAATGATAGCTGTAGAAACGCCGGAGACGGCGCAATAATGCAACACAGAATAAGAGCTGTAGAAACTTGGAGGCGACAGTAAATCGAACATAGAATGATAGCTGTAGAAACGACGGAGACGGCGCACAATGCAACACAGAATAAGAGCTGTAGAAACCTGGAGGCGACAGTGCAAATATAGAATGATAGAATGAATGCAACATAGCTGTAGAAACGGAGGCGACGGAGACGGAAACGCACAATGCAACACAGAATAAGAGCTGTAGAAAACTCTGAGGCGACAGTAAATCGAACATAGAATGATAGTTGTAGAAACGCTGAGACGGCGCACAATGCGACACAGAATAAGAGCTGTAGAAAACTCTGGAGGCGACAGTAAATCGAACATAGAATGATAGCTGCCGTAGAAAACGCCGGAGACGGCGCACAATGCAACACAGAATAAGAGCTGTAGAAACTCTGGAGGCGACAGTAAATCGAACATAGAATGATAACAGAGAAACGCCGGAGACGGCGCACAATACAACACAGAATAAGAGAGCTGCCAGAAACTCTGGAGGCGACAGTAAATCGAACATAGAATAATAGCTGGCAGAAACGCCGGAGACGGCGCACAATGCAACACAGAATAAGAGCTGTAGAAACTCTGGAGAGGCGACAGTAAATCGAACATAGAATAACTGGAAAACGCTGGAGACGGTACACAATGCAACACAGAATAAGAGCTGTAGAAACTCTGGAGGCGACAGTAAATCGAACATAGAATGATAGCTGAAAACGCCGGAGACGGCGCACAATGCAAATACAGAATAAGAGCGAGAAACTCTGGAGGCGACAGTAAATCGGAACATAGAATGAGAGCTGTAGAAAACGCCGGAGACGGCGCACAATACAACACAGAATAAAGCCTGTAGAAACTCTGGGCGACAGTAAATCGAAATAGAATGATGGCTGTAGAAACGCCGGAGACGGCGCACACAATGCAACACAGAATAAGAGCTGGCAAAACTCTGGGCGACAGTAGTAAATCGAACATAGAATGATAATAGCTGTAGAAACGCCGGAGACGGCGCACAATGCAACACAGAATAAGAGCTGTAGAAACTCTGGAGGCGACAGTAAATCGAACATAGAATGATGGCTGGCCAGAAACGACGGAGACGGCACAATGCAACACAGAATAAGAGCTGTAGAAACTCTGGAGGCGACAGTAAATCGAACATAGAATGATAGCTGTAGAAACGACGGAGACGGCGCACATGCAACACAGAATAAGAGCTGTAGAAACTCTGGAGGCGACAGTAAATCGAACATAGAATGATAGCTGTAGAAACGACGAGACGGCGCACAATGCAACACAGAATAAAAACATGCAGAAAACTCTGGAGGCGACAGTAAATCGAACATAGAATAAAACGCTGGCAAAACAGAATAAGAGAGAACCTGGAGGCGACAGTAACACAGAATAAGAGCTGTGAAAGCTCTGGAGGCGACAGTAAATCGAACATAGAATGATAGCTGTGAAACGCCGGAGACGGCACAATGCAAATACAGAATAAGAGTTGTGAAACTCTGGAGGCGAAATCGAGTAAATCGTAAAACGATAGAATAATAGCAGTAACTGAAACGCGAACATAGAATGATAGGAAACGGCGCACACAATGCAACACAGAATAAGAGCTGTGAAACTCCGGGAGGCGACGGTAAATCGAACATAGAATGATGGCTGTAGAAACGCCGCCGGAGACGGCGCACAATGCAACACCCAGAATAAGAGCTGGCAAACTCTGGAGGCGACAATGGAAATCGAACATAGAATAATGAAGGTAGAAACGCCGGAGACGGCACACAATGCAAACATGCAGCATAAGAGCCAGAAACTCTGGAGGCGACAGTAAATCGAACAAGAATGATAGCTGTAGAAACGCGGAACGGCACACAATGCAACACAGAATAGGCTGTAGAAACTCTGGAGGCGACAGTAAATCGAACATAGAATGATAGCTGTGTAAAACGCCGGAGACGGCGCACAATGCAACACAGAATAAGGCTGTAGAAACTCTGGAGGCGACGAGTAAATCGAACATAGAATGATAGCTGTAGAAACGACGGAGACGGCGCACTGATAAACACAGAATAAGAGCTGTAGAAACTCTGGAGGCGACGGTAAATCGAACATAGAATGATAGCTGGCCAGAAACGCCGGAGACGGCGCACAATGCAACACAGAATAAGAGCTGTAGAAACTGGAGGCGACAGTAAATCGAACATAGAATGATAGCTGTAGAAACGCTGGAACGGCGCACAATGCAACACAGAATAAGAGCTGTAGACAAAATCGAATATAGAATGAGGCGAAACGCAGACGGCGCACAATGCAACACATAATGAAGAGCGCCGGAGACGGCACAATGCAACACAGAAAAAGAGCTCTGTGGAGGCGACAGTAAATCGAACATAGAATGATAGCTGTAGAAAACGGAGACGGCGGAGACGGCACGACAGTGCAACACAGAATAAGAATAAGAGCTGTAGAAACTCTGGAGGCGACAGTAAATCGAACATAGAATGATAGCTGTAGAAACGCTGGAAACGGTAAACGCCGGAGACGGCGCACAATGAACAACACAGAATAAGAGCTGTAGAAACTCTGGAGGCGACAGTAAATCGAACAGACGGCGCACAATAACACAGAATGATAGCTCTGGAGGCGACAGTAAATCGAAACGAATGATATGTAGAAACCGGAGACGGCGCACAATGCAACACAGAATAAGAGCTGTAGAAACTCTGAGGCGATAGTAAACGAACATAGAATGATAGTCTGCAACACAGAATAAGAGCGACAGGCGATACAGTAAATCGAACATAGAATGATAGCTGGCCAAAACGCCGGAAACGGCGTACACAATGCAAAGACAGAATAAGAGCTGTAGAAACTCTGGAGGCGACAGTAAATCGAAACAGACGGCGCATAGAATGATAGAAACTTGGAGTAGAAATGACGGAGACGGCGCACAATGCAACACAGAATAAGAGCTGTAGAAACTCTGGAGGCGACAGTAAATCGAACATAGAATGATATGTAAACGGCTGCACACAAGAAACGACGGAGACGACAGCACAATGCAAATACAGAATAAGAGCTGTAGAAACGCCGAGGCATTGACAGAAACTTCCGAAATCGAATCATAGAATGATAGCTGTAGAAAACGCCGGAGACGCGCACAATGCAACACAGAATAAGAGCTGTAGAAACTCTGGAGGCGACAGTAAATCGAACATAGAATGATAGTTGTAGAAACGCCGGAGAGACGGCGCACAATGCAAATACAGAATAAGAGCTGTAGAACTCTGGAGGCGAGGTAATCGAACATAGAATGATAGCAACAGAAAACGCCGGAAACGGCACAAATGCAACACAGAATAAGAGCTGTAGAAACTCTGGAGGCGGACAGTAAATCGAACATAGAATGATATTCGCAGAAACGCCGGAGACGGCACACAATGCAACACAGAATAAGAGCTGTAGAAACTCTGGAATGGCGACAGTAAAATAAGAGCGAACATAGAATGAATAGCTGTAGAAACGACGGAGACGGCGCACAATGCAACACAGAATAAGAGCTGTAGAAACTCTGGAGGCGACAGTAAATCGAACATAGAATGATAGCTGTAGAAATGATGAACACAGAATAAGAGCTGTAGAAACTCTGGAACATAGAATGACAGAAACGCCGCAACGGCATCGCAACACAGAATAAGAGCTGTAGAAACCCGGAGGCGACAGTAAATCGAACATAGAATGATATCAGAAAACGCTGAGACGGCGCACAATGCAAACAGAATAAGAGCTAGAAACTCTGGAGGCGACAGTAAATCGAACATAGAATGATAAAAACGCCGAGACGGCGCACAATGCAACACAGAATAAGAGCTGTAGAAACTCTGAGGCGACAGTAAATCGAACATAGAATGATAGCATAAAACGCCGGAGACGGCGCACAATGCAACACAGAATAAGAGCTGTAGAAACCTGGAGGCGACAGTAAATCGAACATAGAATGATAGCTGTAAAATGCCGGAGACGGCGCACAATGCAACACATGAATAAGAGCTGTAGAAACTGTGGAGGCGACAGTAAATCGAACATGAATGATATGTAAAAACGCCGGAAACGGCAATAAAATGCAACACAGAATAAGAGCTGTAGAAACTCCTGGAGGCGACAGTAAATCGAACATAGAATGATAGCTGTAAAACGCCGGAGACGGCGTACAATGCAACACAGAATAAGAGCTGTAGAAACTCTGGAGGCGACAGTAAATCGAACATAGAATGATAGCTGTAAAAACGCCGGAGACGGCGCACAATGCAGAATAAGAGCCAGAAACTCTGGAGGCGACAGTAAATCGAACATAGAATGATAGCTGGAAAACGCCGGAGACGGCGCACAATGCAACACAGAATAAGAGCTGTAGAAACTCTGGAGGCGACAGTAAATCGAACATAGAATGATAGCTGTAGAAACGCCGGAGACGGCGCACAATGCAAATACAGAATAAGAGCTGTAGAAACTCTGAGGCGACAGTAAATCGAACATAGAATGATAGCTGTAGAAACGCCGGAGACGGCGCAAATGCAACACAGAATAAGAGCTGTGTGAAAACTCTGGAGGCGACAGTAAATCGAACATAGAATGATAGCTGTAAAAACGCCGGAGACGGCGCACAATGCAACACAGAATAAGAGCTGTAGAAACTCTGGAGGCGACAGTAAATCGAACATAGAATGATAGCTGTAAAACGCCGGAGACGGCGCACAATGCAACACACAGAAGAGCTGTGGAAACTCTGGGCGACAGTAAATCGAACATAGAATGATAGCTGTAGAAACGACGGAGACGGCGCACAATGCAACTTACAGAATAAGAGCTGTAGAAATCTGGGAGGCGACAGTAAATCCGAACATAGAATGATAGCTGTAGAAACGCCGGAGACGGCGTAATGCTACAGAATAAGAGCTTAGAAACTCTGGAGGCGACAGTAAATCGAACATAGAATGATAGCTGTAGAAACGACGGAGACGGCGCACAATGCAAACACAGAATAAGAGCTGTAGAAACTCTGAGGCGACAGTAAATCGAACATAGAATGATAGCTGTAGAAACGCCGGAGACGGCGCACAATGCAACACAGAATAAGAGCTGGCAAAACTCTGGAGGCGACAGTAAATCGAACATAGAATGATAGTTGCCAGAAACGGAAAATGCAACACAGAATAAGAGCTGTAGAAAACTCTGGAGGCGACAGTAAATCGAACATAGAATGAAGAAACGCCGGAGACGGCGCAAATGCAACACAGAATAAGAGCTGTAGAAACTCTGACAGTAAATCGAACATAGAATGATAGCTGTAGAAAACGACGGAGACGGCGCACAAACGCAACCTGAGAATAAGAGCTGTAGAAACTCTGGAGGCGACAGTAAATCGAACATAGAATGATAGCTGTAGAAACGACCGGAGACGGCGCACAATGCGAACACACAGAATAAGAGCTGTAGAAACTCTGGAGGCGACAGTAAATCGAACATAGAATGATAGCTGTAGAAACGACGAGACGGCGCAATAATGCAACACAGAATAAGAGCTGTAGAAACTCTGGAGGCGACAGTAAATCGAACATAGAATGATAGCTGTAGAAACGCCGGAGACGGCGCACAATGCAACACAGAATAAGAGCTGTAGAAACTCTGAGGCGACAGTAAATCGAACATAGAATGATAGTTGTAGAAAACGCCGGAGACGGCGCACAATGCAACACAGAATAGAGCCAGAAACTCTGGAGGCGACAGTAAATCGAACATAGAATGATAGCAGAAACGCCGGAGACGGCGCACAATGCAACACAGAATAAGAGCAGAAACCTGGAGGCGACAGTAACCTGAACAGAATGATAGCCTGTAGAAACGACGGAGACGGCGCACAATGCAACACAGAATAAGAGCTGTAGAAACCTCGACAGTGAACACAGAATGATAGCTGTAAAACGCCGGAGACGGCGCACAATGCAACACAGAATAAGAGCTGGAAACCTGGAGGCGACAGTAAATCGAACATAGAATGATAGTTGAAACGACGGAGACGGCGCACAATGCAACACAGAATAAGAGCTGGCAAAACTCTGGAGGCGACCCAAATCGAACATAGAATGATAGCTGTAAACGCCGGAGACGGCACGCAACACAGAATAAGAGCTGTAGAAACTCTGGAGGCGACAGTAAATCGAACATAGAATGATATTGTAGAAACGCCGGAGACGGCGCACAATGCAAATACAGAATAAGAGCTGTAGAAACTCTGGAGGCGACAGTAAATCGAACAGAATGATAGCGGTGAAACGCCGGAGACGGCGCGCCAATGCAAACAGAATAAGAGCTGTAGAAACTCTGGAGGCGACAGTAAATCGAACATAGAATGATAGCTGTAGAAACGACGGAGACGGCGCACAATGCAAACACAGAATAAGAGCTGTAGAAACTCTGGAGGCGACAGTAAATCGAACATAGAATGATAGCTGTAGAAACGCCGGAGACGGCGCACAATGCAAACACAGAATAAAAAATGTAGAAAACTCTGGAGGCGACAGTAAATCGAACATAGAATGATAGCCAGAAACGCCGGAGACGGCACACAATGCAACACAGAATAAGAGCTAAGAAACCTGGAGGCGACAGTAAATCGAACATAGAATGATAGCTGTAGAAACGCCGGAGACGGCGCACAATGCAAACACAGAATAAGAGCTGTAGAAACTCTGGAGGCGACAGTAAATCGAACATAGAATGATAGCTGTAAATAATGCCAGAATAAGAGCCAGAAACGGAGGCGCACAACATGAATGATAGGTTGTGAAACGCCGGAACGGCGCACAAATCACAGAATAAGAGCTGTGAAACTGGAGGCGACAGTAAATCGAACATAGAATGATAGCTGTAAAACGCCGGAGACGGCGCAAATGCAAATACAGAATAAGAGCTGTAGAAACTCTGGGCGACAGTAAAATCGAACATAGAATGATATCGCCGGAGACGGCGAACAATGCAAACAGAATAAGAGCCGGAGGCGACAGGAATATAGAATGATAGCTGTAGAACGCCGAGACGGCACAATGCAAACACAGAATAAGAGCTGTAGAAACTCTGAGGCGACAGTAAATCGAACATAGAATGATAGCTGTAGAAACGACGGAGACGGCGCACAATGCAACACAGAATAAGAGCTGTAGAAACCTGGAGGCGACAGTAAATCGAATATAGAATGATAGGTGTAGAAACGCCGGAGACGGCACAATGCAACACAGAATAAGAGCTGTAGAAACTCTGAGGCGACAGTAAATCGAACAGGGAGAAGGATGAAGCTGTAGAAACGCCGGAGACGGCGAACAATGCAAATGGACAATAAGAGCTGTAGAAACTCTGGAGGCGACAGTAAATCGAACATAGAATGATAGCAGAAACGCCGGAGACGGCACAATGCAACACAGAATAAGAGCTGTAGAAACTCTGGAGGCGACAGTAAAATCGAACATAGAATGATAGAAGGTAGAAACGCCGGAGACGGCGCACAATGCAAAGACAGAATAGAAGCTGGCAAAACTCTGAGCACAGTAAATCGAACATAGAAATGGCTGTAGAAACGCCGGAGACGGCGCACAATGCAAATACAGAATAAGAGCGACAGTAAATCGAACATAGAATGATAGCGTAAAAACGCCGGAGACGGCGAACAATGCAACACAGAATAAGAGCTGTAGAAACTCTGGAGGCGACAAAATCGAACATAGAATGATGGGGGTAGAAACGCCGGAGACGGCGAACAATGCAACACAGAAATAAGAGCTGTAGAAACTCTGGAGGCGACAGTAAATCGAACATAGAATGATAGGCTGTGAAAACGACGGAGACGGCGCACAATGCAAATTGGCAGAATAAGAGCTGTAGAAACTCTGGGAGGCGACAGTAAATCGAACATAGAATGATAGGTAAAAACGAAACGCCGGAGACGGCGCACAATGCAACACAGAATAAGAGCTGTAGAAACTCTGGAGGCGATAAATCGAACATAGAAGGATAGCTGTAGAAAACGCCGAGACGGCGCACAATGCAACACAGAATAAGAGCTGTAGAACCTCTGGGCGACAGTAAATCGAACATAGAATGATAGCTGGCGAAACGCCGGAGACGGCGCACAATGCAACACAGAATAAGAGCTGTAGAAACTCTGGAGGCGGGTAGTAAATCGAACATAGAATGATAGCTGTGAAACGCCGGAGACGGCGCACAATGCAACACAGAATAAGAGCTGTAGAAACTCGGCTGGACAGTAAATCGAACATAGAATGATAGCTGCAGAAACGCCGGAGACGGCGCACAATGCAACACAGAATAAGAGCTGTAGAAAACTCTGGAGGCGACAGTAAATCGAACATAGAATGATAGTTGTAGAAACGCCGGAGACGGCGAACAATGCAACACAGAATAAGAGCTGTAGAACTCTGGAGGCGACAGTAAATCGAACATAGAATGATAGCTGTAGAAACGCCGGAGACGGCGCAAATGCAACACAGAATAAGAGCTGTAGAAACTCTGGAGGCGACGGTAAATCGAACATAGAATGATAGCTGTAGAAAACGCCGGAGACGGCGCACAATGCAAAGACAGAATAAGAGCTGTAGAAACTGGAGGCGACAGTAAATCGAACATAGAATGATAGTTGCAAAACGCCGGAGACGGCGCACAATGCAACACAGAATAAGAGCTGGAAACCCGGAGGCGACAGTAAATCGAACATAGAATGATAGCTGTAGAAACGCCGGAGACGGCGCACAATGCAACAGAATAAGAGCTGTAGAAACTCTGGAGGCGACAGTAAATCGAACATAGAATGATAGCTGGCAAAACGCGCGGAGACGGCGGCCAATGCAACACAGAATAAGAGCTGTAGAAACTCTGGAGGCGACAGTAAATCGAACATAGAATGATATGTAGAAACGCCGGAGACGGCGCACAATGCAAATACAGAATAAGAGCTGTAGAAACTTGGAGGCGACAGTAAATCGAACATAGAATGATAGGCGTAGAAACGCCGGAGACGGCGCACAATGCAACACAGAATAAGAGCCAGTAAAACTCTGTAGGCGACAGAAATCGAACATAGAATGATAGCTGTAGAAACGCCGGAGACGGCGAACAATGCAACACAGAATAAGAGCTGTAGAAACTCTGGAGGCGACAGTAAATCGAACATAGAATGATAGCTGTAGAAACGCCGGAGACGGCGCAATAATGCAACACAGAATAAGAGCTGTAGAAAACTCTGGAGGCGACAGTAAATCGAAACATAGAATGATAGGTTGTAAAACGCCGGACGGCGCACAATGCAACACAGAATAAGAGCTGTAGAAACTCTGGAGGCGACAGTAAATCGAACATAGAATGATAGCTGGCCAAACGCTGGAGACGGCGCACAATGCAACACAGAATAAGAGCTGTAGAAACCTGGAGGCGACAGTAAATCGAACATAGAATGATAGCTGTAGAAACGCCGGAGACGGCGCAATGCAAAGACAGAATGAGCAAAAACAGGCGACAGAAATAAGAATGATAGCCAGTAGAAACGCCGGAGACGGCTGGAGGCGACAGTAAAATCGAACATAGAATGATAGCTGTAGAAAACGACGGAGACGGCGCACAATGCAAATACAGAATAAGAGCTGATAGCTAGAAACCGGAGACGGCGCACAATGGAGGCGAAACTCTGGGCGACAGTAAATCGAACATAGAATGATAGCTGTAGAAACGCCGGAGACGGCACAATGCAACACAGAATAAGAGCTGAAAACTCTGAGGCGACAGTAAATCGAACATAGAATGATAGCTGTAAAAACGCCGGAGACGGCGCACAATGCAACACAGAATAAGAGCATAGAATAGAAACGACTGGAGGCGACAGTAAATCGAACATAGAATGATGAGCTGTAGAAACGCCGAGACGGCGCACAATGCAACACAGAATAAGAGCTGTAGAAACTCTGGAGGCGACAGTAAATCGAACATAGAATGATAGCTGTAGAAACGCCGGAGACGGAATGATAGCGCAAAACGCGGAAACACAGAATAAGAGCTGTAGAAACTCTGGAGGCGACATGCAGTAAATCGAACATAGAATGATAGCTGTAGAAACGCCGGAGACGGCGCACAATGCAACACAGAATAAGAGCTGTAGAAACTCTGGAGGCGACAGTAAATCGAACATAGAATGATAAGAGCTGTAGAAACGCCGGAGACGGCGCACAATGCAACACAGAATAAGAGCTGTACAAGAAACCTGGAGGCGAAAATCGAACATAGAATGATAGCTAAAACGCCGAGACGGCGACAATGCAACACAGAATAAGAGCTGTAGAAACTCTGAATGAACATAGCTGTAGAAACGCCGGAGAAAAAAATAAGCGCCGGAGACGGAACATAGAATGATGGCTATTAGAAATGCAACACAGAATAAGAGCTGTAGAAACTCTGGAGGCGACAGTAAATCGAACATAGAATGATAGCTGTAAAACGCCGGAGACGGCGCACAATGCAACACAGAATAAGAGCTGTAGAAACTCTGGAGGCGACAGTAAATCGAACATAGAATGATACAGAAACGCCGGAGACGGCGCACAATGCAACACAGAATAAGAGCTGTAGAAACTCTGGAGGCGACAGTAAATCGAACATAGAATGATAGCTGTAGAAACGCCGGAGACGGCGCACAATGCAACACAGAATAAGAGCTGTAGAAACTCTGGAGGCGACAGTAAATCGAACATAGAATGATAGCTGTAGAAACGCCGGAGACGGCGCACAATGCAACACAGAATAAGAGCTGTAGAAACTCTGGAGGCGACAGTAAAATCGAACATAGAATGATAGCGAAAAACGCAGACGGCGCAAATACAACACAGAATAAGAGCTGTAGAAATGATAGCTAGAATGATAGAAACGCCGGAGACGGCGCACAATGCAACACAGAATAAGAGCACAGAATAAGAGCATGAATGATAGCTGAAAACTCCGGAGGCGAACACAGAATAAATCGAAACTCTGGATAGAATGAACATAGAATGATAGAAACGCCGGAGACGGCGCACAATGCAACACAGAATAAGAGCTGTAGAAACTCTGGAGGCGACAGTAAATCGAACATAGAATGATAGCTGTAAAACGCCGGAGACGGCGCACAATGCAACACAGAATAAGAGCTGTAGAAACTCTGAGGCGACAGTAAATCGAACATAGAATGATAGCTGTAGAAACGCCGGAGACGGCGCACAATGCAACACAGAATAAGAGCTGTAGAAACTCTGGAGGCGACAGTAAATCGAACATAGAATGATAGCTGTAGAAAACGCCGGAGACGGCACAATGCAACACAGAATAAGAGCTGTAGAAACTCTGGAGGCGACAGTAAATCGAACATAGAATGATAGCTGTAGAAACGCCGGAGACGGCGCACAATGCAACACAGAATAAGAGCTGTAGAAACTCTGGAGGCGACAGTAAATCGAACATAGAATGATAGCTGTAGAAACGCCGGAGACGGCGCACAAATAAGCAACACACAGAATAAGAGCTGTAGAAACTCTGGAGGCGACAGTAAATCGAACATAGAATGATAGCTGTAAACGCCGGACGGCGCAATACCGCAACACAGAATAAGAGCTGTAAAACTCTGGAGGCGACAGTAAATCGAACATAGAATGATGGCTGTAGAAACGACGGAGACGGCGCACAATGCAACACAGAATAAGAGCTGTAGAAACTCTGGAGGCGACAGTAAATCGAACATAGAATGATAGCTGTAAAAACGCCGGAGACGGCGCACAATGCAACACAGAATAAGAGCTGTAGAAACTCTGGAGGCGACAGAATAAATCGAACATAGAATGATAGCTGTAGAAACGCCGGAGACGGCGAACAATGCAACACAGAATAAGAGCTGTAGAAACTCTGGAGGCGACAGTAAATCGAACATAGAATGATAGCTGTAGAAACGCCGGAGACGGCGCACAATGCAAACACAGAATAAGAGCTGTAGAAACTCTGGAGGCGACAGTAAATCGAACATAGAAGAATGATAGCTGTAGAAACGCCGGAGACGGCGCACAATGCAACACAGAATAAGAGCTGAAACTCTGGAGGCGACAAAATCGAACATAGAATGATGAGACGCCGGAGACGGCGCACAATGCAACACAGAATAAGAGCTGTAGAAACTCTGGAGGCGACAGTAAATCGAACATAGAATGAATGATGGCTGTAGAAACGCCGGAGACGGCGCACAATGCAACACAGAATAAGAGCTGTAGAAACTCTGAGGCGACAGTAAATCGAACATAGAATGATAGCTGTAAAAACGCCGGAGACGGCGCACAATGCAACACAGAATAAGAGCTGTAAAACTCTGAGGCGACAGTAAATCGAACATAGAATGATGGCTGAAAAAACGCCGGAGACGGCGCACAATGCAACACAGAATAAGAGCTGTAGAAACTCTGGAGGCGACAGTAAATCGAACATAGAATGATAAGAAACGCACAACTCTGGGCGACAGTAAATCGAACAGAATATGGCTGTAGAAACGCCGGAGACGGCGCACAATGCAACACAGAATAAGAGCTGTAGAAACTCTGGAGGCGACAGTAAATCGAACATAGAATGATAGCTGTAGAAACGCCGGAGACGGCGCACAATGCAACACAGAATAAGAGCTGTAGAAACTCTGGAGGCGACAGTAAATCGAACATAGAATGATAGCTGCGACGCCGGAGACGGCGCACAATGCAACACAGAATAAGAGCTGTGCAAAAACTCTGGAGGCGACGATAAATCGAACATACAATGTGGAATCTGATGATGGCTGTAGAAACGCCGGAGACGGCGCACAATGCAACACAGAATAAGAGCTGTAGAAACTCTGGAGGCGACAGTAAATCGAACATAGAATGATAGCTGTAGAAACGACGACAGAAATCGAACATAGGCGCGCCGGACAAATGCAACACAGAATAAGAGCTGTAGAAACTCTGGAGGCGACAGTAAATCGAACATAGAATGATAGGCTGTAGAAACGCCGGAGACGGCGCAACACAGAATAAGAGCTGTAGAAACTCTGGGCGACAGTAAATCGAACATAGAATGATAGCTGTGAAACGCCGGAGACGGCGCAATGCAAATACAGAATAAGAGCTGTAGAAAACTCTGGGCGACAGTAAATCGAACATAGAATGATAGCTGTAGAAAACGCCGGAGACGGCGCACAATGCAACACAGAATAAGAGCTGTAGAAACTCTGGAGGCGACAGTAAATCGAACATAGAATGATAGCTGTAGAAACGCCGGAGACGGCGCACAATACAAACACAGAATAAGAGCTGTAGAAACTCTGGAGGCGACAGTAATAATCGAACATAGAATGATAAGAGCTGTAGAAACTCTGGAGGCGAAAACGCCGGAGATAGCGGCGCCGGAGAATACAACACAGAATAAGAGCTGTAGAAACTCTGGAGGCGACAGTAAATCGAACATAGAATAAGATGTAGAAACTCTGAGGCGACAGTAAATCGAAACGCCGGAGACGGCGCACAATGCAACACAGAATAAGAGCTGTAGAAAACTCTGGAGGCGACGGTAAATCGAACATAGAATGATAGCTGTAGAAAACGACGGAGACGGCGCACAATGCAACACAGAATAAGAGCTGTAGAAACTCTGGAGGCGACAGTAAATCGAACATAGAATGATAGCTGTAGAAACGCCGGAGACGGCGCACAATGCAACACAGAATAAGAGCTGTAGAAACTCTGGGCGACAGTAAATCGAACATAGAATGATAGCTGTAGAAACGCCGGAGACGGCGCACAATGCAACACAGAATAAGAGCTGTAGAAACTCTGGAGGCGACAGTAAATCGAACATAGAATGATAGCTGTAGAAACGCCGGAGACGGCGCACAATGCAACACAGAATAAGAGCTGTAGAAACTCTGAGGCGACAGTAAATCGAACATAGAATGATAGCTGTAAAAACGACGGAGACGGCGCACAATGCAACACAGAATAAGAGCTGTAGAAACTCTGGAGGCGACAGTAAATCGAACATAGAATGATAGCTGTAGAAACGCCGGAGACGGCGCACAATGCAACACAGAATAAGAGCTGTGAAACTCTGGGCGACAGTAAATCGAACATAGAATGATAGCTGGCAGAAACGCCGGAGACGGCGCACAATGCAACACAGAATAAGGCTGTAGAAACTCTGGAGGCGACAGTAAATCGAACATAGAATGATGGCTGGAAACGCCGGAGACGGCGAACAATGCAACACAGAATAAGAGCTGTAGAAACTCTGGAGGCGACAGTAAATCGAACATAGAATGATAGCTGTAGAAACGCCGGAGACGGCGCACAGAATAAGAAAAACACAGAATAACATGAGATAGCTGTAGAAACGCTGGAGACGACAGCAAATCAAACATAGAATGATAAGCTCTGAAACGAACATAGAATGACGGCTGTGAAATGCCGGAACACAGAATAATAAGAGCTGTAGAAACTCTGGAGGCGACAGTAAATCGAACATAGAATGATGGCTGTAGAAACGCCGGAGACGGCGCACAATGCAACACAGAATAAGGCGACAGTAGCTGAATGATAGCTCGCCGGAGAGCAAATACAGAATAAGAGCTGTAGAAACTCTGGAGGCGACAGTAAATCGAACATAGAATGATAGCTGTAGAAACGCCGGAGACGGCGCACAATGCAACACAGAATAAGAGCTGTACAGAATAAGAGCTCTCTGGAGGCGACAGTAAATCGAACATAGAATGATGGCTGTAGAAACGCCGGAGACGGCGAACAATGCAACACAGAATAAGAGCTGTAGAAACTCTGGAGGCGACAGTAAATCGAACATAGAATGATAGCTGTAGAAACGCCGGAGACGGCGCACAATGCAACACAGAATAAGAGCTGTAGAAACTCTGGGGCGACAGTAAATCGAACATAGAATGATAGCTGTAGAAACGCCGGAGACGGCGCACAATGCAACACAGAATAAGAGCTGTAGAAACTCTGGAGGCGACAGTAAATCGAACATAGAATGATAGCTGTAGAAACGCCGGAGACGGCGCACAATGCAACACAGAATAAGAGCTGTAGAAACTCTGGAGGCGACAGTAAATCGAACATAGAATGATAGCTGTAGAAACGCCGGAGACGGCGCACAATGCAACACAGAATAAGAGCTGTAGAAACTCTGGAGGCGACAGTAAATCGAACATAGAATGATAGCTGTAGAAACGCCGGAGACGGCGCACAATGCAACACAGAATAAGAGCTGTAGAAAACTCTGGAGGCGACAGTAAATCGAACATAGAATGATAGCTGTAGAAACGCCGGAGACGGCGCACAATGCAACACAGAATAAGAGCTGTAGAAACTCTGGAGGCGACAGTAAATCGAACATAGAATGATAGCTGTAGAAACGCCGGAGACGGCGCACAATGCAACACAGAATAAGAGCTGTAGAAACTCTGGAGGCGACAGTAAATCGAACATAGAATGATAGCTGTGCAAACGCCGGAGACGGCGAACAATGCAACACAGAATAAGAGCTGTAGAAACTCTGGAGGCGACAGTAAATCGAACATAGAATGATAGCTGTAGAAACGCCGGAGACGGCGCAAATGCAACACAGAATAAGAGCTGTAGAAACTCTGGAGGCGACAGTAAATCGAACATAGAATGATAGCTGTAGAAACGCCGGAGACGGCACAATGCAACACAGAATAAGAGCTGTAGAAACTCTGGAGGCGACAGTAAATCGAACATAGAATGATGGCTGTAGAAACGCCGGAGACGGCGCACAATGCAACACAGAATAAGAGCTGTAGAAACTCTGGAGGCGACAGTAAATCGAACATAGAATGATAGCTGTAAAACGACGGAGACGGCACAATGCAACACAGAATAAGAGCTGAAACTAGGCGACAGCGAACATAGAATGATGCGCCGGAACAACAGAATAAGAGCTGTAGAAACTCTGGAGGCGACAGTAAATCGAACATAGAATGATAGCTGTAGAAACGCGGCGGAGACGGCATAGAATGATAGCTGTAGACAATGCAACACAGAATAAGAGCTGTAGAAACTCTGGAGGCGACAGTCGAACATAGAACATAGAATGATAGCTGTAGAAACGCCGGAGACGGCGCACAATGCAACACAGAATAAGAGCTGTAGAAACTCTGGAGGCGACAGTAAATCGAACATAGAATGATAGCTGTAGAAACGCCGGAGACGGCGCACAATGCAACACAGAATAAGAGCTGTAGAAACTCTGGAGGCGACAGTAAATCGAACATAGAATGATAGCTGTAAAACGCCGGAGACGGCGCACAATGCAACACACAGAATAAGAGCTGTAGAAACTCTGGAGGCGACAGTAAATCGAACATAGAATGATAGCTGTAGAAACGAGGAGACGGCGCACAATGCAACACAGAATAAGAGCTGTAGTAAAAACATCTGGAGGCGACACGGCGCAAATCGAACAGAATAAGATAGCTCTGTAAGAAACGAACATGGAATGATGGAAACGCCGCGCACAATGCAACACAGAATAAGAGCTGTAGAAACTCTGGAGGCGACAGTAAATCGAACATAGAATGATAGCTGTAGAAACGCCGGAGACGGCGCACAATGCAACACAGAATAAGAGCTGTAGAAACTCTGGAGGCGACAGTAAATCGAACATAGAATGATAGCTGTAAAAACGCCGGAGACGGCGCACAATGCAACACAGAATAAGAGCTGTAGAAACTCTGGAGGCGACAGTAAATCGAACATAGAATGATAGCTGTAGAAACGCCGGAGACGGCGCAAATGCAACACAGAATAAGAGCTGTAGAAACTCTGGAGGCGACAGTAAATCGAACATAGAATGATAGCTGTAGAAACGCCGGAGACGGCGCAACAATGCAAACACAGAATAAGAGACAGTAAATCGAACATAGAAACTAGCTGTAAAACGGAGGCGACAATGTAAATCGAACATAGAATGATAGCTGTAGAAACGCCGGAGACGGCGCACAATGCAACACAGAATAAGAGCTGTAGAAACTCTGGAGGCGACAGTAAATCGAACATAGAATGATAGCTGTAGAAACGCCGGAGACGGCGCACAATGCAACACAGAATAAGAGCTGTAGAAACTCTGGAGGCGACAGTAAATCGAACATAGAATGATAGCTGTAGAAACGCCGGAGACGGCGCACAATGCAACACAGAATAAGAGCTGTAGAAACTCTGGAGGCGACAGTAAATCGAACATAGAATGATAGCTGTAGAAACGCCGGAGACGGCGCACAATGCAACACAGAATAAGAGCTGTAGAAACTCTGGCAGAATAAGAGCTGTAGAAACTCTGGAGGCGACAGTAAATCGAACATAGAATGATAGCTGGAAACGCACAACGGCAACACACAGAATAAGAGCTGTAGAAACTCTGGAGGCGACAGTAAATCGAACATAGAATGATAGCTGTAAAAACGCCGGAGACGGCACAATGCAACACAGAATAAGAGCTGTAGAAACTCTGGAGGCGACAGTAAATCGAACATAGAATGATAGCTGTAGAAACGCCGGAGACGGCGCACAATGCAACACAGAATAAGAGCTGTAGAAACTCTGGAGGCGACAGTAAATCGAACATAGAATGATAGCTGTAGAAACGCCGGAGACGGCGCACAATGCAAATACAGAATAAGAGCTGTAGAAACTCTGAGGCGACAGTAAATCGAACATAGAATGATAGCTGTGGAAACGCCGGAGACGGCGCACAATGCAACACAGAATAAGAGCTGTAGAAACTCTGGAGGCGACAGTAAATCGAACATAGAATGATAGCTGTAAAACGCCGGAGACGGCGCACAATGCAACACAGAATAAGAGCTGTAGAAACTCTGAGGCGACAGTAAATCGAACATAGAATGATAGCTGTAAAACGCCGGAGACGGCGCACAATAAGAGCAACACAGAATAAGAGCTGTAGAAAATGATAGCTCTGGAGGCGACAGTAAATCGAACATAGAATGATAGCTGTAAAAACGCCGGAGACGGCGCACAATGCAACACAGAATAAGAGCTGTAGAAACTCTGGAGGCGACAGTAAATCGAACATAGAATGATAGCTGTAGAAACGCCGGAGACGGCGCACAATGCAACACAGAATAAGAGCTGTAAAACTCTGGAGGCGACAGTAAATCGAACATAGAATGATAGGCTGTAGAAACGCCGGAGACGGCGCAGAATAATCTGCAAATCACAGAATAAGAGCTGTAGAAAAAACTCTGGAGGCGACAGTAAATCGAACATAGAATGATAGCTGTAAAAACGCCGGAGACGGCGCACAATGCAACACAGAATAAGAGCTGTAGAAACTCTGGAGGCGACAGTAAATCGAACATAGAATGATAGCTGTAAAACGCCGGAGACGGCGCACAATGCAACACAGAATAAGAGCTGTAGAAACTCTGGAGGCGACAGTAAATCGAACATAGAATGATAGCTGTAAAACGCCGGAGACGGCGCACAATGCAACACAGAATAAGAGCTGTAGAAACTCTGGAGGCGACAGTAAATCGAACATAGAATGATAGCTGTAAAAACGCCGGAGACGGCGCACAATGCAACACAGAATAAGAGCTGTAGAAACTCTGGAGGCGACAGTAAATCGAACATAGAATGATAGCTGTAGAAACGCCGGAGACGGCGCACAATGCAACACAGAATAAGAGCTGTAGAAACTCTGGAGGCGACAGTAAATCGAACATAGAATGATAGCTGTAAAACGCCGGAGACGGCGCACAATGCAACACAGAATAAGAGCTGTAGAAACTCTGGAGGCGACAAAAATCGAACATAGAATGATAGCTGCCGGAGACGGCGACAATAACACAGAATAAGAGCGAAAACAGGCGACAGAAATCGAACATAGAATGATAGCTGTAGAAACGCCGGAGACGGCGCACAATGCAACACAGAATAAGAGCTGTAGAAACTCTGGAGGCGACAGTAAATCGAACATAGAATGATAGACGCCGGAGACGGCGCACAATGCAACACAGAATAAGAGCTGTAGAAACTCTGGAGGCGACAGTAAATCGAACATAGAATGATAGCTGCCGGAAACGAACGGAGAATAAGGCGCAACTCTGGGAGGCGACAAAATCACATAGAATGATAGCTGTAGAAAACTCTGGAGGCGACAGTAAATCGAACATAGACATCGAACATAGAATGATAGAAAACGCCGGAGACGGCGCACAATGCAACACAGAATAAGAGCTGTGAAACTGTGAGGCGAATAAATCGAACATGGAATGATAGCTGCGAAACGCCGGAGACGGCGAACAATGCAACACAGAATAAGAGCTGTAGAAACTCTGAAACAGCCGGAGACGGCGCACAATGCAACAACACAGAATAAGAGCTGTAGAAACCCCAGGAGACGAAATCTTGAAGTGTAACAAAAATGGAAGCATCTATTCTAGAATGATAGCTGAAACATTTATGTCTGTTTTTATCATTTTTGAAAAAACGTTTCCTGACAATTACCACCAATGATGAAACAAATTCTCATTTAAACACAGAATATGTCTGTTTTATCAGAGAATATGAATTAATTTATCATTTTGAAACAGTCTGTCTGTAATAAACTCGTATCTCACTTATATACGTCTGTCTTTCTTTCTCTCACACTATCCCTCTCTATATATATATATATATATATATATATATATATATATATATATATATATATATATATATATAATTAATCTGGAGGAGTTTATCCCTTAGCTGAGTGATGTTGGTTCAGTCATGCCTACTACGTAGTTTCGTGAGCACATCAAGATAACATGTTCACTAATCAGGGCTTGTTTTCTTCTCTTCTCTATCTCTCTCTCTGTCTGTCTGTCTGTCTCTCTCTCTCTCTCTCTCTCTATATATATATATATATATATATATTGTGTGTGTGTTTCTTTATTTCTCACAACACTCACACAAACACGCAAACACATGCACACACACATATGTGCTATTCGAAAAAAGAAAAACTAATTCACATAACATAGTAACAGGAGTAAATATGTTCGCCTATCATCCGGTTCAGACTCCTCCCCGGTCTTTTGAACAGGAGCAGAGATTTATCCCTTGTTTTCTGTTTAGGATTGGGTATATGGTTCCTTCTAAAGTCTTTTTCATTCTCGTTTTCTCCCAGTAGCCCCTTGCATCTTAGTAGCATTATTGCTTTGCTTGGGATGAACTGATTAAAAATATTTTCTACTTTCCTGTTATTTATTATCATGCTAGACTGGAGTAGAGGTTTATCCATTGTTTCTTATTTAGGATTGGGTTTCCAGTTCCTTCTAAAGTTTTTTCTTTGTCTCTCACTCCCAGTAACCTCTTGCGTCTTAGTGGCATTATCGCCTTGCTTGGAGTGAATTCATTTAAAAAACAAACATCGTTGGGGCCAACGTGGCAGGATAAAGCACATTATTCTTCTTTACTAAGAAAATGGCTGGCGCATATGCAGGCACACACACAAACACATTGAAAAGTGTACACATTGTATATGTATACACACAAAGATGAGAATCGATTTATTGCGTGAAAACTTTACGGCAAAGTAGTGTCACTTCATTATTTCTATGTTATAAACACAAAGACTGATAGATAGATAGATAGATAGTAATGGTAATTGTTTCTTTATAGGGAAACATTCAACCTTCATTAACCAAGCAGCCAATACTACTTTTAGTTAAAATTTATAAAATATTACTATTAGAATAATTTTTCAGAAAAATACCCTTCTCGAGTTCACTGACTATTATCGCCCTTGCCGGTACTGATGGCGGGGGGCATGGAGTAATGGATAGCGGCTTGGATTGAGGAATCGGAGAGCCGAGTTCGAATTCCAGTCGAATCCATTACATTCACTTACGTGCTAATAACCTTGGGAAAGGTGTGAATCCACTTTCTTCTCCCTCCAGCTATGGATAAGTAGCAGGACAGACTGGGTTCTATAGCCTTGGATGGCAACTGGTCTAAGAGAAGGAAAACTCTGAATTCAAACCTGCTCTTAGAGGAGGGTGAATGAAGTCTCTCTGAGCCTTGGTTGGCAATCCATTTAGTGTTGGTGTCACGATAAAAATACCCTTGATACCCCTAGCGAAGCATCAAGAATTCAGCTATTTGACAAGATTGTGAACTACACCAATCAAAGTATTGGTGAGTTCAATCTCGGCTGAGGCCGCAAGATGATACTGATGGCGGTTTCCTTCCTAAACTTTTGCTCGAAGTCTAGTGGAATGTCAGCCACATGATTATGGCATTATTTCTCTTCGAATTACATGTGCTATCCGGTATTGTTACTGTTCTTGGGTTCTGATTCTGTAGTGCCAATTCACAAGGTTAGAAGATGGTCCTCACTAAGACGTACAGAATTCATTTGCTCGAAACCATTTTCAACGATAGATAGATAGATAGGTAGGACAGGGCAGCCTGAGATAATAAATATGAAAATACCAGAATAGGGAGAGAAAGAGATAGTGAGAGAGAGAGAGAGAGAGTGGGGGGGAGGAAAGAAGTATGAAGGGAAGACAGACATATACATGCATATTTCTGATATGTCTATTTTTTATGTTTCGTCTATTGTTGAACATGTTTTTCGCACAAATAACAAATGATCAACCTCATGAACAATAAACAACCGGGATTAAATTATGTTAATATCATAGACTTTTTCGTTGCGACTTTTGAGCTCAAATTTAAAGTTAAAAAAAATGCATAATGGATGGAAACACTTAATCAAATATTTTATATATATTTTTTTATTTCATTTTTATTTCGTAAGTTAATGGCTTCATGGTTTCGTCACATTATTCAACTAGCAATAAAGTGGTTTCCTCTTTCTACGAACATTTCCATTGATGATTCATGACGACGACGTTTTTGCCGAATAGTTTCTTAACATGTTCGTTAAAAAAAGAAAAGAAAAAGCGAGAAAAAAATAATTTCACTGAAATCTAAAAGGAAACAATTGTTTTTGTTTGTACTTTTTATCTCCTTTCACCCGATCTGTATCGTTTTTTACTTACCCTCACAACCAGCCGACTTATTTAAAAAAAATATATATATATATATATATATATATATATATATATATATATATATATATATATATATATATATATATATAATCCAAGTGTCGCCCCCATAATCCAACTTTCCCGCCTGTCTTCTTTCTTCGAATTACTTTCTTTTGAAAAGAGAATAAAATAAAATGAAATAAGATAATGAAAATAAAAAAAAAGTCTTCTCCGCCTACAACGATGACCTACAAGATGGCCTCAAAAGTTTTCCTTTCTTTCTCTATCTTTTTTTCTTCATAACACTAACAGTAACAGTAACATCTTCCCTTTCTTTCTTTCGTTTTTCGTTTATATCTTTGCTTCAACATGTCCAAACTTTTCCTTCCGCTCCTCTTACTTACATTTGTATTTTCTTCCCATATTTTCTTTCTTTCTTAGCTTCGTCATCATCGACTCTTTCCTCCTTCTATATATTTCTTTCTTTTTCCTTTTTTCATATCTCTTAGCTTTAACATTTCCTTCCCTTTTCTCTTTCTTTCTTTCTATCTTTCTTTCTTTCTTTCAACATCTTTGCTACCCTTTACAATATATTTCTTTCTTAAGTTCTTTCTTTCTTTTCAATGCCCTTTCAGATACCTTTCTTTCTTTCTTTCTTTCTTTCTTTCTTTCTTCAACATCCTCTTCGCTACCCTTTCTGACATCTTTCTTACTTTCATTCTTTATTTCTTTCTTTCTTGCTGTCTGTCTTTCTTTACTTTTTCATCCTCTTCGCTGCCCTTTCAGATTCTTTCCTTCTTTTTTTAGTTCAACATCCTCTTCGTTGCCCTTTCCGTTATCTTTCTTTCTTTCTTTTAGTTCAACGTCCTCTTCGCTGCTCCTTCTGATTTCTTTTTTTCTTTCTTCCCTTCTTTCTTTCTTTCAACATCTTTGCTGCCCTTTCCAATATATTTCTTTCTTACGTTCTTTCTTTCTATTCAATGTCCTTTCAGATACCTTTCTTTCTTTCTTTCTTTCTTTCTTTCTTTCTTTCTTTACATTTTCATCCTCTTCGCTGCCCTTTCAGCTTCTTTCTTTCTTTCTTTTTTTAGTTCCACATCCTTTCGCTGCCCTTTCCGTTATCTTTCTTTCTTTCTTTTAGTTCAACGTCCTCTTCGCTGCTCCTTCTGATTTCTTTCTTTCTTTCTTTCTTTCTTTCTTCTTTCTTTCTTTCTTTCTTTCTTTCTTTCTTTCTTTCTTTCTTTCTTCTTTCTTTCTTTCTTTCTTTCTTTCTTTCTTTACAAATTTCTTAATCAAACATATAGTAATTATCAATGTATATTGTTTATTTATTTCCCATCTGATAAATTAACATAGGTTAATAAATTTATGAATAATCAGTTCCCTTAATCGTTTTAATAATCTGTATAAATAAAATATTTATCTGCATTTAGATAAAATTAGTTATCGGGCAGAATGAACCGTTTAATTAATCACTTCCTTTACTCCTACGTTTCTTAGATTGCAATCTTATTTGTTCAAACCTTTTATGTGAGGCACCCAGATACCTTTTTTCTATTAAATGATCGTCTTGCTTCAACTTGGTCTTGAAATAGTCTTTGTCGTCGCCGTCATTGTCGTTCTGTTACTAATCTTTTTTCTTCCGAGAGATTTTTCCATTTAACTGTTATATTAAACGCATAAGATATTGAGCAAAAAGCGATTTATATAATACCAGGTATAATCAAAGAATCAAAGTTAGCATTAATCGCCTATGGTTTAATGCTAAAGGGAACGGATTAATTAAACGGTTCATTGGCTTCTATTTAATTTTGAATTCTTTATCTTCGCTAGATTGAATCTCAATACATTGTTTCAAGACTTTTGTTTCATTCTAACCCAACATTAGCACTTTCTAACAATTGCTGCGGGTAGACTACTTATTAATGTTTGCTAAGCGTAGATCGTTAAATCCAGCAAAACAGATGTAAAAGAAGATTGTAATGCGCCAGTTGTCCAAATGATAAGAACTATTTTGTTTTATAAATCAACACAGGAGATTGTGTCTTTTCCCTGGGGTTAAATCACAGCTAACTGGCACAAAATAATGATATATGTCCCTAGGCATCTAAAGACCGAGGCTGTTTACTAAGCTTCGGTTAGTCGGACACAATGTATACACGTAAGGGAAACTCTTCAGTAAAGCGAACTTACCAAACGCTTTGTCTCCTTAAGCACCAATCACGACTTTATCAACATTAACTAATTCTTCTTGTTGAATGGGCCATGGCTCACCACAGTTTCCTTTCCCTTGTAGCCCTTAGTAGCATTTCTCCCTTAACCAAGCCTTCCACCCCACGTTCTGCTATCTGTTCATACTTCTCGTCAGGTAGGTGGTCCACTGAATTCCCGTATACTTCCTGCCCTCGATATGCCCTGTGAGTGTTAAGTTTTCCAAACCCTCCTTCCTTAATATGTGGCCAAGAAATTTCAGCTATTCTTTTGTGACTGTTTTTTTTTTACCTTTTTTCTTTAAGACTTACTCGTTGTTTATTAGCTCTGTTCATGGGATTCTCAGTATCCTTCTGTAGTACCACATTTCTGTTGCCTCCAGTTTAAGCTTCATCTGACAACCATAATTTCTGTCTTCTTACAGTTGACGTCAAAAAAAGAATCATTGTGTAGTAATATTATGGAGAAGGTTGGAGAGTCGAACGGTTGAATCATCATAATAAAACTACAAAAAAGATGAAACTTATCTAATAATAATAATAATAGATGCTACATAGAATACTTAGAAAAAGGCGAGATGCAACGTTTTTTCTTTCTATGCGTCGTGTCCTTTCAAGACGTAGGCGATCATGGCTCTCCACCTCCTTCTATCCCTTGCAGCTCTCAAGAAGTTCCTTCTCACTGCCACCTCCCCAGACCACGTTCTGTTATCCACTCAAGGCCGCTAGGTATGTCACGTGTTGTTTTCCCTTCTCTCTTTCCCTCTATTCGACCCGTGAGTATCAGATTCTCCAGGCCATCCTTCCTCATTATGTGTCCCAGAAAACTTCAGCTGACTCTTTCTAATGTTAAGTATAAGCCTTCTACTTGTTTGTAACCTAAGTCCTCGTCGTTGCTCAAATGTTCGGCCCATGATATCCTTAGCATCCTTCTGTAGTACCATATCCCCGTCGCCTCGAGTCTCTTCTTCATCTTTGAAGAAATCGTCCAACATTTGCTGCCGTAAAGCTTACATGGTCATAAAGCAAACGTTCTAAACACACATCCACTTCAGCTCCCTCTTCCTGATGTTAAGTATAAGCCACGTCCTTGTTTGCATTCTCTCTAAGACCTCATCGTTGCTCACACGCTCGGTCCCTGATGTGATGTAATTATGAAGAAAAAGATCCGAAAAGAATATTATAGGAGAGTGCGTTTAATATTAGGAAGCGAAATTAATGGAGCAAATAAAATGAAGGCTATCAATACCTCAGCGATACCCGTAGCTTTAACATTATTAAATGAAAGTTGAATGGCATTAAAAGATAGAGCGCCAAGACCAGAAAAATGCTTACCCAAATGAGGATGCACCACCCGAAATCAGATGTTGATACGTACCGAGAGCTTTAGGAGGCCGAGGTCTAATCCAACTTGAACTAACTCTAAAAACTACAACAATCGGATTGGAAGCATACCTTACAAAATCCAATGAGCCTCTCCTACAAAGAGTAAAACACCAAATCCACTCCATCAAGAAAGTAGCTGCACTCTTCAAGAAACAGCTTAATATTAATGAAACCATACCAACAAAAAACGAAGTGAATACCATCTACTGCAAACGAGGAAAACAAAAAGCTGAACAACATGGCCAAATAAAATTACAAAAAAGATAACCTGAGACGACAAGGCGTTGCCTTTAAAAGAACGAAAGAAGCAGAAAACACATCAGTGGCTGAGGAGCACCGGATTGAATGCTGAGACAGAAGGCCTAATTATGGCAGCTGAGGACCAAAGCTTCGCAACCAGATCCTATCAATGTCACATAATCAAGGATGGAACTAACCCGAGACGCAAGATCTGCGGAAAATATGATGAAACTGTCCACTATATTATCTCAGGATGACTGGAACTGGCAAAAAATGAATATACACACAGACATAACAAGGTAGCGACATATGTGCACTGGAAGACATACAAGGAGCACAAAATCGAAACCACTGAGAGATGGTATGACAACCAACCAGACACAGTTACATAAAATAACGACGTAACTCTGCGATGTAGAAAATCAAACTGATGGGGAAATAAAAGACAACAGACATGATATTATCATAAAAGACAAGAAATTCAGGAAATGTATGCTTACTAACATTGCAGTGTCATTTGAGAGGAACACCTCTATGAAAATTACCTAGACATTGTCCAAATGCAAAGACCTGGAAATCGAAATTAACAGGATGTGTGGAATGAAGACTGAGACTGTACCAGTAGTAATCGGAGCACTGGGCCTCGTGAGAAAAGGAATGGACAATTGTACTAACAGTGTCCCAGGTAACATCAATATACAAGTTGCCCAGAAGATCGCCCTACTAGAAACATCCCATATACTAAGAAAAGTGTTGTCAATTAAATGACAATTCTACTATAGGACCTAAGGACCATAGTTTGGACCTGGCTCTACAGGATACAAAGCATACAAATAATAATAATAATAATAATAGCCCTGGCATCATGATTAGAGATCGTAAAGACAAAATGTGCTTCCTTATTGTCGTGGCAGTCCCTGCAGACTGCAATGTATATTTGAAACTCTCAAAATATAATGACCTAGAAATCGAAATCTCAGAAATATGGCGCATGAGGACATTAACAATTCCAGTTGTAGTTGGAGCCCTCGGATTGATAGGAAAAGATTCCAATGGACTCATTGAAGGAATCCCTGGTAGGCCATGCCTTAAAGAAATACAAAAAAAAGGTACTCAAAAGTACAGCCCACACCTTACGAAGGGCTTCATCTATGTAAAATATGTGCGATTAAAAAAAACAAAAAAAAACTGCCCAGTGGAAAATGTCAGAATGCCATTTCTGACCTTAGGTCTCTGGTCGGGACCCGGAAAAAATGAGTATACACCAGAAACAAAAGGAAATAAAACTATAATAATAATAATAATAATAATACCACTCTGATATTACACCAAGTATAGCACTAGCGGATTCTGTTCTTAATTCAGTGAAAGTAATATCTACATGTATTGGTGAATTAACATGGGCTACAGTAAATATCCTGTTCAGTATCACAGATTTTCTTGCCAGTTGCCTGACCATAACGAGTTAGGGACAAACATGAATAAATTTTCCTGCAATAAGACGTAGTGTGAAAAGGATGATTTCTTTCATGTCACCTTTCTTTTCTTTTTTTAACTACCTTCACTCTTAGACAATTGTTTTATTAGGTTGGTGCAAAAATAATGTCGTTTTTTGACGTTAAGTTGAACGTCAAAAACGACATTATTTTTGCACCAACCTAATAAAAAGCGATGATTATAAATTGAATAAACCCTAAGCACAGTATAAAAGTAAATTTGTACACCTTTTTTTTTTTTTTGGATCTTGAGAATTTACAACATTTCGCCGTCTAAATCTAAAGCATGACGTTTACACATGAGGAAGTTTCTTAAAAAATGTTTCTTTATTCACAACCAGCAAATTGATATTTCGAATTATGTCTGTAGATCATGCCTTTCCCAAATGAACAGACATTTTATCTCGCAGAACCTTAACTGTGCTTGATCTTCACAGAGTGTTAACCAATAATCTCACAATGTCAAGTTTACTAGAAGGTTCTTTGGTTTTGTCGTTAGAAAATAATGCCATGCTCCTTCAAAGATATAAATACTACTCCCCGTTTTATTTTCACAAAATGGTCTATCCCATGATTCTATTCTCTAACGTCACCTCCCCTGTCTTTTGAACAGGAGCACAGGTTTATCCCTTGTTCCCTGTTTAGGATTGGGTCTCCGGTTCCTTCTAAAGTTTACTTCAACTCTATACTTCTAACATCTCCTCACCGGTCTTTTAAACTGGAGTAGAGATTTATCCATTGTTCCCTGTTTAGGATTGGGTTTCCGGTTCATTCTAAAGTCTACTTCAACTCTATACTTCTAACGTCTCCTCCTCTGTCTTTTGAACAGGAGTAGAAGTTTATCCCTTGTTCCCTGTTTAGGATTGGATTCCCGGTTCTTTTAAAAGTCACTTCAACTCTATACTTCTAATGTTTTCCCTGAACTCTGAAAAAATATTTTTTTACTATTCATTTTTTTATTCTCTCCTCAAGAGGAATGGATGGGTTTGTCTATCGTCCGGTTTACACTCCTTCGTGGCTATCTGAACAGGAGTAACGGTTTATCTCTTGCCTCTTATTTAGGATTGGGTTTCCTGTATTTTCTGAAAATTTTCCATTCTCTTGCAATCCCAGTAGCCCCTTCCGTCTTAGTGGCATTATCACCTTCTTTGGGGTGGATAAATTTATGAATAAAGACAAAAGGAAAACTTATCTTAGGTGACGCATTTTGTCTTCTGAAAGACTTTACCAAGAAACAGCGGACGAATCGCGTCGACTAAAATAAGTTTTTCCTTTTGTCTTTATTCATATTTTCCTTTTACAGATATACTCTAAATTCTTTACACACACACACACACACACACACATACACATACACACGCGCGAGCGCACACACACACATACCGGGTATAACAACAACATTATTCAAATGGAATAAAAGAAAAATTGTCAATTTGTTTGATTAAGCTTTGAAACGCTGTCTCTTAGAAATGATTAAAGTTATCTTACTGGAATTCTCCGTGGTTTTTATAACACTATTCGTCTATACTTTGAGCAATAAGAATGTATAATTACTCTCCAAGCTTAACAGAAGAATCGTGATGAAATCAATCGTAAACGAAAATGACATCGGATCGGAAGATCATGAAGGATTGAAATTAAGCTCAAATATATATCTATTAGTCTAGGATCATTTTCCAACTTATTCAAGATGATCTTCGCCATCTTTAACCTTCTAGCTTTCTGCCCTAGAGTAACAAGTTGACTCACAGTTTTCACGTACGATTACATTTCCAAGTTTGTTTTTTTTTTCATTGCTCTTTGGACTGTCGTAACTGAAACTTCTCTCTAACATGCCAAACTTCTTATGGATTGAGTTGGATTTTTTCTAATTGATTTATTTAGCTCTAAATGGAAATGATGATTAAGCTTATTCACCTTTCTCTTGATGGTTCTTGAATAAACTTTGAAGATGGAAGTCAGGGTATAAATGTTGGTACCATTACTGAAAGCCTGAATGACCTTTTTTTCTCCTCTCACTATTGCTCAGTCGGGAAATCAGTAGAAATGACACAAAACGATTTTAACCTGTTCTCGTTCTTGCTGAATAACTCCTAAAGGGTTTTTCAGTGATTCGTACGACAAATGGTGTCAAGATGGCTAAACGTCTTATCTAAAAACCTGGAAAAAAATCAGTTAGTTTAGTGCTTTTTCAGATATTAAACATTTTATGGGGTGGACAAGTATGCTTTTACACGATTTGGACAATTTTGCTGTTACACCCGGAACACACACACACACACACACACACACACAAACACACACACGCACATATATATATATATATATAGATACATATATGTATATATATGTATGTGGTTGTTCAGTTTTTTCATGATGCGTGTTTTAATAACTCTAAAATTTTTCTAGTTCTGATTATCATTTCTTTTCAAATTAATGATGACAAACATCACGCTAACTGAGCAAATGGAAAGACACGCCGTAATCGTTGCCTAAAAGGCAGAGTACAGTGGTTTATAGATTGCACGGTCGTGTATTTTCACAGTTTGCAATGAACTGGAAGACTGACGAAGATTCTGCAGTGGTAGCCAAGCATAAAACACCTGCTAAGTATCCTAATACCAACAGAACACATTGGTTTCTACGAAAGTTGTAGAAAATTATCGATAAGAACCTCTGAAAGTCAATTAACACTATAGCTAAGGAGCTGAAGATGTCAAACCACTCTATCGGAAGAATTGGGCATATGGACCTTCGATATAAATCATACGTGATGCAGAGTGTCCAACTCATATCTGAAAAAAAAAAAAAAAATGATAACCGTTGGATCCACGCAAAGCGCTTGTTGAAACATCAAGTGCTTGGAATGCTTTGGTTTTCCTTTGATCAAGGAAAAACTTTGATCGGGACCAAAAGGTCAACTGATGAAATGACAGATGCTTATGCAGAGTTTCTAAGAAAGTTCCAACGGTCAGGCACACACATTTTCCGGCAACTGTGCTGGTTCTGGGTGTCGTAACCAATGATCTAGATGCCATGCCTTCTTACTTCAATCCACAGGGCTTAAGGGTCAATTCTGCTGACTAAAAGGCGGTATTGTAGAGTGTTGTGAGGCCTTGGACAAAGAGAGTGGGTAAAGGACGACCGAACACCCACTGACAAGTCTCTGTACCATCTCATAAGGCCAATACTACCGAAAAATGGATGTTACAATCCCCACACGCACGTCATCCCAAACATATGTCCTCATATCTACCCAGTTGGACTACTACGTACAGAACACTAAAAAAAAGCGATGAAGTCCGCCATAACTAACACAATGTCCAAAATAGATAAAAATCATCTGATTCGAATATGTCAATGTTCCAGAATCACCATTTAAGCAATAATTGATGTTAATGGTGGATTCATCAAGATGAGTCTCAAGATTATTCACGTGAATTTTTTCACAAATATATTATATATTCTACTCTTTTCTCATGACATATGCAAATGTACTCAAAGAACTGAGCAATACTATATATACATATATATATATATATATATATATATATATATATATATATATATATATATATAATATAATATAATATAATATAAAGGCTCAAACACTAAGATTCTGTGGTTATAATTTATTACACTGGAATCGTAATCACGATCCAATTCATCATACCTACAAATTCAAAACGATTTTCCGATTTCTTTTTTTTGAATTTGTAGGTCTGATGAATTGATCGTGATTACGATTCCAATGAAATAAATTATAACCATGGAATATTAGTGTTTGGGCCTTTTATATTTTATTCTTACTTTGTCCTGGACATTGAGCTCTACCTGGATTCTATCCTCTTGAAATTTATATATATATATATATATATATATATATATATATATATATATATATATATATATATTATTGATACTATTATTATATATATATATATATATATATATATATTATTACTTCAAACGTTATTATAGTAACAATCGTATTTTAAACTGCGTGTAATGTGCCTATCGGTCTGCACGTTCGAGAAATCTTAATAAAGAAAATTTTCTCTCTGGTAGGAATTGAACTTGCATCCCCCTTTTTAAAAGAAACCACAATTAGATCCAGTGTGCTTTGCCGCTCGGTTACAAGGAGCGTCACAGTTCAGTAAGGCTGTACTTCATGAATAAGGAAAGGGTACTTCTTCATTCAAATATTGTTTCTGAGAAGACCATGTCTGCAGTTTCCCACCCGAAAGTTAAAGTATTTTCAAAAGGATTTATACGTTTATTTTTAATTCGACATTTTTATTACTTCAAAGTGGATACTCAAATTTGAAACAGACGCACTATTTTTACGTTTAACTGTGTGTTTTGCGTCTATTGGCCATTTGAGAAATCTTTAAAAGCGCAGGCCCAGAGACGCTGTTTAAAATAAGAATGCGACTTCTATTTGAAATACGTGTGTCCACGATAAAGTTTGAAGTAAAAAAAATCGGATTAAAAATAAATCATCGATTCTTTATATATATATATATATATATATATATATATATATATATATATATATATATATATAAAGGGAGAGGTTATAGTAGTTCCAACGATAGAAAAGTGTATATATGACAAAGAAGGGAGAAACCGCAAACGTTTATGGTTGTAATGTGGATTTTTAAAATATATATATATATATATATATATATATATATATATATATATATAGGCTTTATTTTCCATAATTCTGCTACACGCGTTTCCGGTCTCAAGACCTTCATCAGGCAAAGAGTGGAATTAATCTTTCTTATGTTTTTCGATGTTAAATATTCTCGATATTAGATATTCTCTTTTTTGTAAGTTAGTAACCCAAATGTCTTCCTTGAACTGGCTGTGAAAAATTTCTACGTGAAGGGTAATAAAACAGTTAAGAGTGATCCGAGAAAGGGTGAGAAAGTTATCTATATTCTTATCTTTTAATTTTAATAATATTAATTATATATATATATATATATATATATATATATATATATATATATATATATATATGTGAAAATATATAGAAAATAGGAAGGAACTGGTTAGGTAAATAGTCCAAAGTTCCTTAGTATTTTTGTTATTATTTTTAAAAAATAGTGCTCGATACAAAAGTAGAGCATAAATATAATTATTTATTTAAAATATGATTCCAAGTCGCTACATAAGAGGTCTCATGTTTCAAAACAAGAGTTGAAAACTTCAATATAATCCTTTAAATTAAAATTGAGTTGAAAATTAAAATGGTGATTTTGATTTCAACTTTTAAAACGTAAATTTCAGATATACCATCTTCAAAAAAAAATTTTTGAAGATGGAATAACCCTTTTAATTTCAACTCAATTTAATTTAAAGGATTATATTGAAGTTTTTCAAAATTGTTTTGAAACATGAGACCTCTTATGTAGCATTGGAATCATATTTTTAAATAAATAATTATATATATATATATATATATATATATATATATATATATATATATATATATATATATTGGTACCTCCACTGATTCGTTGTAATAAACTTAATAAAAGGTTTTATCCTCAAAACCTTCATGTTTTTATTAGGAGGAAAGACTAACGGATTTTTTTATTATTACATTATATTTTATATGTCCTGACTGGCATAATCTCTAATTTTTACAGATATGTCCACCGTCAGTCAGTCAGTTAGGTGCCATGTGTGATACACGCTTAGGCGATAATGCATCTTTCGATACATGACTGACAAGTCATATTGTTTCCCACAGTGGGTTGCCATTTCTTTCTGCAGTAGACCAGTTGCCACCCAAGGCTATAGAACCCAGTCTGTCCTGCTATTTACCCATAGCTGCAGGGGGAGAAGAAGTGTATTCATACCTTTTCCTTAGCACGTAAATGAATGCAATGTATTGGACTGAAATTCGAACTCGTCTCTCCGATTCCTCAACCCGAGCATAGAAAAAAAATCTTCCGTCCGTCAGTCAAGCTGTCAACCTATCAGCATCTTAGTTAAACACCTACCACCATGTTAAAATCCATTTCTGCGATATTTTGCACTTAAAGTCAGTAATATTTGTTTCAGATTAATTAAACTTTAAATCAGCTAATATTCCTTAAATAAATTTTCCGAAAATTAATTACACTGTGATGATAGATGACTAAAATCAGCGATTATTAGCGATTTCAAAATAAGACTCCTTCCAAGTCATTTTCGATTTTTGGGGGGATACAGCAATGTATTTTGCTTATTGGAAATATTATATTCACTCTATTATATTTTAAACTTTAGGTACCGCGTTTCTGTATATATATATATATATATATATATATATATTAGTAATAATCTTATAAGTATAAGAAATTATACTCGTTTGGAAAACCTTCAGTGTTTTGATTTGCAAATAATTAAGCCAATACCAAAGGGAAGAAAAGGTATAAAAAAACCAAGAACATGTACGTTAGCCGAAAATAATCGTCTAGCATGCAAGTCCAAAGCCTAAAGAAAAAAAACCGATACGACGAAGCAAACTAACTAAATAAAGTGCTCAATATAGTAAGGAGAGCAGACCTATATATATATATATATATATATATATATTCGTCAACCTCCAGATGTTGATTAATAAGGCAGCTTGTGTGTATATTTATGTATGTGCATATGTGTGAGTGCTGTTTAATGAAGTTCGTATAAGTATGAATTAATAGATAGGTGAAGCTCATTAACAGGCCCTTTCTAAAAAAAAATCGTCTGTGTTGAACTGACCAGTTTTCTTAAGCAGAATTGGAGCATTTTATACACACTCACCCGTTTTGCCTCCTCTTCTAACTCTCTCTCTCTCTCTCTCCTTCTATCTCACTTCCCCTCACTCAGCCCCACCTCTTTCTCTTTCAACACTTCTATCGTCCTCTTAAAGATAAAGCTCGCTGAGCAGGAAATCATAATGATAGCAAGGCAGAATACTTAGGTTAAATCAACCAATTCCACCCCCTATACCCATAAATAGTTGGTTAGTGAAGCAAAGATAGGGGACTAGTGGTAAAATCAGTAGGTAGCAATAAAAAAAAAATTTCAAAAAAAGCATTTGAAATTATTTTACTTACTGTATAAACAGGATTTAGAAACATTCGTTTATGGAACATTCGTTTAAAGGAAACCTTTTCTAAAGACATTTGTCTAAGGAATACTCGTCTAAGGTCTATAATATTTTTTAATAAATTAACACTTTTTTCATGTATAAAATACTCAGTTTTATTGATATTCACTATATTATAGAACGGTGGACTAATGGACAGCGGCTCCAATACACTCACTTACGTGCTAATACCCTTGGGAAAGGTATGAATACCCCCCCAGCTATGGGTAAATAGCAGGACAGACTGGGTTCTATAGCTTTGGATGTCAATTGGTCTACCGCAGTAAGAAATGGCAACTAAGTGCGGGGGAAAAATCTGCTTCGTCAGTCATGTATCGAAATGATATATGATCGCCTAAGCATGTGTTACGCATGGCACATAACTGACATCATAAGGGAAACGTTTCTAAGGACATTTGTCTGTGGAATACTCGTCTAAGGACTATTGGTCTATGATAATATTTTTAATAACACTTTTTTCCTGTAAAAAATACTTAATTTTATTGATATTCACTATATTACAGAGTAATATTTAAAACACTCATAGCAACATTAATTACCGATGATATCTGAGGTTTATAAGCATTTATTGGCATGCAATGTTTGTATATTAAGACGACCCACATTAGACCATAATTCTCTAGTCAAATATTTCTTAGACGTATAATCTTTACACGAGTGTTCCCTAAACCAATATTCCTTAGCGCAATATTCCTTAGACCGGTGCTCCTTAGACCGGTGTTCCTTAGACGAACGTTGTGGATCCCGTATACACATCCTGGAAATTATTTTAAGATAAAAAAAAAAAAAAAAAAAAAAAAAAACGCATTTAAAATCATCATAAGTAGGATTTCTTCAATAATAAAGAAATCCTAACAGCTATATCTTTGTAATCAGAAGCAGTGGTTGGTAAGCTTAAAAGCATTCAGCCCTTAATGTTATATTTTCTTGCATATAGCATTTGTATGGAATTGTATTTTCTTTTCTTTTTTTTTTTTTTTTTTTATTCGCTTTACACATATAGGGGTGTGAAAAAGTAGGTATTCAGTAAGTATTACCAGTATCTTATGTTTGTATATTCAATACTACGTTTTGTTTTTCATTGCTGTATACCTACTTTTGCATCTACCTGTATTTTGTCCTCCATTTTCACTCTAATGAGAGATATCCGATAAACCGGTTTAACTGTTTATCGGTATCATATTTCGGTATTACCAGTAATTTTTTTTTTTTTTTTTTTTGCTATCACTTTTTTTTAATTATTTCATTTTTGTTATAAATTGCTTTTTAATATGTCTGGTTTTATCGCTCTAATAAGACTGAACCCGTAAACTTGTTTTCATCCGTATGAAATCAGTCAATACTAAAGTACGTCTTCAGTTATTACTTCTTCCTCCTCACTCCACCAGAAATTGCTGCAATGCTTTGTACTCATTAAAAGAGGAGCCTTTTTGACGTATTTCTTTAACACTACCTGTGATAAATTTCAATGCGGTTTTTTTTATAGTAAAATAATTTCTAAAGGATTTATATAATGAAATAATTTTCAGTGCATTCCTATATTTGCTGTGTTCCTATATGTGCAATCTTGAAGGCGGACGAACATTTTGGCGTATTTCTTTAATAAATGCCACCACCTATAATTTACATACATTTTTATAGCAAAACAATTTCCAGCACATTTCTCCTAGCGGTCAAAGCACGCCGGATGTTGTTTCTTCGGCAAAGCGGGTTCGAATCTTACCGAAGGGCACATTTTGATTTTTAGGCTTTCCGAAGCGCGCAGGTTGGTAGATGAAAGAAACATTGTTTTAAAACGGAATGTCTACTCAAATAACGGTATTCACTAAAAATACGCTTGAAGTAAGATAAAAAATATCGGATTAAAAAAAAAAATCCATAAATCCTTTACAAATATCTGTGTCCCAGAACTAGTAATCTTTAAAGTGGGCAAATATTTTGACGTGTTTCTTTAAGAAATGCTATCTATCATAATGTCCTTGCATTTTTTTTTTTATCGTAAAATAATTTAAAATGAATTTTTATTCATACTATTACGAATTGTCAAAAAGGAAAGCATCGGGTGTACGCAGTATTGTTTCAGTCTTGACAATTTGAAAAAAAAATTGTTAGGTCTGCTTTTGGTTTACTGTGTTGTGCTAGACAATTTTTTCTCTCCAAAATCTATCTTACATATTTATAAGTCAGCCTTTGAATATTTCTGCCACATATGGTCCGGCCTTTCTACTATATATTTAGAGATTCTTGATAAAATCCAAAGAAGAATCGGCAATATTCTTGGCCCTGACCTGGCATCTCGGCTTCAGTCAAATCCCTACAGCCATTAAGTTGCTTCCCTGGACCATTTCTATAAATACTTTCATGGCAATTGTTCGGATGATTTCTTAGTGATGGTGCCTTGACTGCAGAAATTTAAGAGCAGTACAGTGTAACCCGGATATAAGAGAAACCCGGATATAAGAGAGATTTTCTCTGGTCCCAAATTAGAGCCCATACTTACCTAAACAAAATAGACCAAACCAGGATATAAGAGAAACCCGGATATAAGAGAAACCCGGATATAAGAGACTTCTTCTCCGGTCCCGACAACTCTCTTATATCCAGGTTACACTGTACTAGATTAACAACAAACGTAAGTGGATGTAAGCGTAAGTTCTATGCTAACAGTTTCTTCACTCGCACTTCGTAATTGTGGAACTCTCTTTCATGGTAACTGTTTGGATGAGTTCTTAGCTAGAGTACCTCGACTTCATGAATTTAAGAGCGGTACTAGATTAATAAGGTATCATCAATTTACAGTTGAATTAGTTGGATGTAAACGTAAGTTCTATGCTAACAGTTTCTTCTCCCGCACTTCTTACTTGTGGAACTCTCTCATGAAATTTCTATGCTTTGATCTTCAAAAATTTAAATGCAAAAATTTAAGTTTACATGTGTATAGAGAACTTTTTACTTGGAATGATGTGAATGATCATAACCCGAAGTATCTAACCCTAATTCGTGGGACACCCTGCATTATGTGCCAGTAATCCTGACAAAAATGGTTGTCACTGGAAAGGCAATATACCTCAGCGATGTAAACACTTGCGAAACGAAGACGAATACAAATTTGAGATAGGAAACAATCTATTAATTCTTCATCTTTATAAGGTATTTGTTGATTTTAAATGGCATACCCCTACAAACAAGCCACCAATATGCCACTGGGTGGCATGCCATTAGCGTTTGCCGCTGGCGCCCCGCCGGTGTGTTTTTTTCGGCAATGTTTGCACTGATAGAGGACCACCGGTGGCTGCCATCAAAGGAACGCTGGCCGTGGCTATCGGCGGCCTGCCAGCGGGCCACTCGTAGCTTGCATGTAAGGATATAGTGGTTGAGGTTTTTCTCTTCATGTAGCAACAAAAGGGAAGAAACTTAAACTACGTAGGAGGCAGGCCCAAGGTAAAGGAGCTACCCTAGTCAGATGTGAATGAAAACAAAAGTACTGTATCTTCATCTTCGTGTCAGATATTTTACGGTCAGTGATTTTTGTTTTTTTGTTTTTGTTTTCTTCGCCATTTTTGGGTAGTTTTGTATAAAAAAAGAATAAAGACCATTTATTTGCTATAAAATATGTCCAGAATGATGCTCAGTACTGCAATATTTGACTAAGGCCGCATTATTCATGAATTAGCATTAGGTTTTTTCACAAAAAAATCAGGGTTCGAACTATATACGAAGTAGGCTTATACATGAGTACATACCTTAATTAATACAAAACAAAATAATAAGCTTAGGTGCCTCCGAGAGATCGCTAAAAAAGAGCATAGCATGAATAAAAAGGGCCTTAGACTTGATGAAAATATTTTTTTATTGTCTAAATGTTTATGTTGTTATTAAAAATCTTGTTTTTTTTGGGGGGGGTTTTGAGTCAGCAAAAGTGACAGATAATCCATCATGTCATCCATTTTTTCCATTTTATAAACAAAATTAAAATCTCCGTTTCAAATGCTTTTAAAAATCATATTATTTTAGGAAAATTAGAAATTATAAAGTTTATTTAAAATATTTTGAAACAAACATTACTTACTTTCTGCGCTAAAAAATGTAGTTTAAAATAAGACAAAGCAGATCTTAACATTTGGTGTCACTTGATGGGTGATGAGTGACGATTTCATCACGTATTGACAGCTTACGTAAGGAAAAGTTACCGTACGGAAGGACAGAAGTGGCATAATTATTTAGTTTTAAGTGAACAAATTTATTTACCTCGGTATTTTTAAGGAAAACTTTTGGCGCTCTAATTTTCTTTTTGTTTGTTTTTTCTTTTCTTTTTTATTTTGTTTCTTTTTTTTTACTTTTTCACCTTTACGTTTATACTGCTTTATGGAAAATATATTATAAAAAATTAAAATAAGACTGTTAAGAGTAAGATTAAATTTCATAAGAAATGTATCTAATTTATTTATAGGTAACTTTCTTATGAAATTTTATCAGAAGTGTACATAAAATACTATAATTTTATGTACATTTATTACATTTCACTGTAATAATTATTAATTTTGATATTTCATTCATGGGAAAATATCATAACAGAGATAATATTTAAAAAAAAGATCATATAAGTTTCATAAGATGATACTGATACTTGTAGGTACCCTTCTCAGTTGAAATTAAAAAATCAAATTAACTTCACACGCGTTTCGCACGAATAATTCGCAAAAATAAAGGCCGTATCAGCGGAGAACAACACTTAACTCAAATAACGCGACTTTATATTTTATTCTTGCTGGTCTTCCGTACATTTGAATTACAGCCGCTTTATGGACATAAAAGTCATCTGGAATTTTTTTTTTTATACCGTGTGGCTCTTCTGATTGTTATAACGCAAGAAGATAGATATACTTAACAACACCATTGACTAAACTGAACAGCGTTTTCACTAAATTTATAATATTTTAACAACTTTAATGTAAAAATAATAAAATAATTTAAGAAATAACAAATAATTGTTTTAAAAATTCATTTTTCATCGAAAAAGCCTTTTGCTTTCAGACAATATTATCCATATTCATAAGAACAACTAAAAGCATTTGAAATTAAATATCTTTGCTTTATTGAGTTTTATAACTTACAATTCAGAGCTGATTTTCAGGTGTGGGGACAGATTAAAAAAACAAACAAAACAAGAAAAACATGATTTGCTTTCCTCAAAGCTTTGTGCTTTTAACTAATATAATCACTAAACTGAACAGTATTGAATTTCTAGAGTTTTCATAAAATTAGTTAGGTTGGTAATAAAAAGAAAACAAATACCTTTGCCATGATTTTAAAAAAGTTACTTCGTAGTTCCGCTGATACAAAGAGAAACAAGGTTCTTTTCAATCAAAAGTTAGAATGTTCTAAAAAGAAGGAAAGTTTTTTTTAAATAATTAAAAAATAATTTGTTCTTTCCTCTTAATAATAACATAAACATTTAAACGATAAAATTTTATTTTCGTCAAGTTCGGCGTCTTTTTCATCTGACTATACTCTTTTTTTTTTTTTTGCAATCTCATGAAGGTACCTAAATAAGCTGAGACTTGAAAGGAGGAATTTACTGTAACAATTGCCATAAAGAATACATAGTAGAAACCGCAAGAAATTTAAATAAAAGATAATATGAACAAAAAAAGGGATCTTTTACAAAATAACACATTAAATACATTAGTTGCTTACTGTAATGAGTCTAACCAGAATTTTGATTTAAAAAAAATCCTACTCTAAAAGAGAAAGCAATTTACGAAGACGAAAATGTGTAGAAAGAGCAATAAATTTACGTCCAAGTTCTTACCACATTTCACCTTTCTTGGCAAATCTTCTATTATCACAATGTGGAATATTTAATTTTTTTTTAAAGTGATAGAAACATGAACAAAAAAGGAAGAGAAACTAAATGAAGCTGGCTAGACTATATATATACCGAAAACATATTTAAAAAAAAAAATTAAATTTAAATTTAAAATTCTCTGCGTCCCCTCTTTCTTCGTGCGCATGCGTAGTTGCATCAACGTAAGTATCACTTTTAGTCCGTTGAAGTCCTAAAGGACGAAAAAGCGACACACGAAACCCTTTTTCCAATTTATCACAGTTTTTCCATATATATATATATATATATATATATATATATATATATATATATATATATATATATATGTGTGTGTGTGAGAGAGAGAGAGATTTATTAAAGTGAATAAACGTCTTGACCTGATTTGCAGAGACAGTTCGTTGTGCGCCAAGAAAATTTATGCGGTTTAGCGTATGTAGCGTTTCTTTTTTTAAAACACTCTCATTTATCAGACGATAACAATTAAAAGAAGAAAGAAAAGATAACGTTGGTTTTTGTTCGTTTCTTATCTCGCTCATTTGGCGACTAAATGATCTGAAACAGAAAAAAAATCATCTTTTTTCTAAACATGTTACGATTTAAATATGGGACAGTACTGTCGATATTTCTATGGGTCATATTTCTGGGTTTTAATTACAAGAAAGGGCAAAGAACAGACGAAACAAAGTGAATGCAATAGTTACGAAAAGAATTTGTTAGAAAAATGGAGAAAAAAAAAACGAAGAAAGAAAAGACAGAAAAATGAAAGAAAAACGCAAAAGTGAGAAATAAAAGAGAAAATGTAGAAAAAAAAGAAAAGAAAAGAAAGATAACGTAGCCAAAAAAAAATAAAAAAATGTAAGAAAAGATCCATAAAAAATACAATGAAATGGAAGGAACGAAAGAGTGTAAATTTAACAAAAAGAAAGAAGGAAAGACACGTGGAATAAGAAAGAAAGTTTGTATAAAATAGAATGAAAGAAAATATACCAAAATAAAGAAAACAAACGAAAGAAAAGAAAGAAAACTCAGACAAAGATAGAAGTTACATCAGACAGACAGAAAAAGCATTGCCTAAAGAAAGAAAGAAAGAAAAAAGAAAGAAAGAAAGAAAGAAATAGAATCAAATTGGAATTAAAAACAAATATAGCAGTAGAAAGAAAGAAAAGAAAAAGAAAGAAAGAAAAATCACACACACACACACACACATATATATATATATATATTAGTTGGCGCCTGGAGATCTGTTACTGCCACAAGATGTAACGAAAAATGATTTAAACAGTGGATGAATAGAAAATTGAAAGCAGATAATGTTTAGAATGAAACAAAATATTTTACCAAAACCAAAAGAAAAAAATGATAAAACACACTGAACAGAAAAAAAAAAAAAAAATGATATAGGCAGTAATGCAAAAGGCGAGATTCGGAAATCCAAGGAACATGATTATGTGTAATTTGACGAGCAAACAAAATTGACGGTAAAAATAAGTAATGAATTAAAAAGAAATCCCTTAAGAAAACGTAAGAAATGCGATTACTTGCATCACGGATTTCGGGTATTGTGCCAAAAGTAGATGTGCCCTTTACAAATAAGTAAATGAAATAAAATGAAAAAAAAAAAGTAACAGTAATTTTAATGATAATATGAGCAGAGTCAAAAAATATAATCAGACGAATTGAAAATATAAAAATACATTAAAGCTTTTTTAAATTTGCGTAGACATTATAGAAGTTAAAAAAAAACTCTTCTTTTAGTAATTTCATCTTAAGCAAGGGGATAAAATCACTAAAACGCAAGGGGTTACTGAGTGTGAGAGAATATGAGAATAAAACATTAGTAAGAAGAAAGAACTACAAAAGAACAGGAATTAAGCAAACAAAAGATAACTATTAACATTGATTGGAAATTTTTGAAGATCAAAGTTAACTAGAAGGCAAAAAACCGGAAGCGAGATGTGTGAGAGAAGAAACTGTTACATTTAGATCTAGTCATTTCAACTGTAAAATGATGAGACCTTGCCGCCAATCTAGTACTGCACTTAAATTCATGAAGTCTAGACGCTAAAGAGGAAAGCTCTTCAGAACAATTGCTATGAAAATATTTCAGAAAAGGCGCAGAGAAGCTACGTTTCGGCGGTGGATAAGTGAATGAAGCCGAGATGACAGGTCAGGACTAATAACATTGCAGAATCTTCTTTGTATTTTATCAAGAATCTCTAAATACATAGCAGAATCACCAGACCAGATGTGGTAGCAATATTCAAAACATGGACTAATGGTAGACTTATAAATATGTAAGACAGATTCTGGTAAGAAAAAAAAAGTGTTCTGCAAGGTACAATGTCTCAACTTTACTAGCAGCAGACTTAGTAATTGATTCAATATATTTTCATTTCATGTCAGCGGAAAACCTTAGCCCGAAAAGAGACATTCTTCTGAAGGTTAGAATCAAACATGCCGATGGAAAGCAAGAAATGTTCTATCAGATGTTTAAAAGAGAGCAGTTTTGTTTCGATGGTATTACAATTAACAAGCTATTCATTGCACGGGTTAACAACAGAATGTAGGTAATTTTTTCGATCGACTGCCAATTTGACCTCATCGAACCGATCATACTTACTATTCGAATAATTTATTTCTTCACCAAGTACAGCACAATGTCATGTTCTATATAATATAGTTTTTTGCAAGTGAATGCTTTTAAAATAAAATTGGTATTAACCAACCTGGTGTTGCGAATATAAACAAACAAAAATGTGAAGAATATTAAGAACTTTGAAACATGAAAATCAATCTAGCTACCACCCTTAAATAAAGATCATCGAAAGAAAATCGTAAGTTGGTCAAAGTAATACATGGATACTGAATTCTCAACAGTAATGTTAGTGATTAATCTTGAGCTATATTGGATGGACTAGATGACTTCGTTATATATTAGATATTTCATGAAAATAACCAGCCAATACGACACGAAGAAAACAATGGGCAGGTGGAAAATATTTTGTATGCAATGATGATAGTGTTAAGATAAATGTATTGAATTATTGTAAGTTCGAAGACAAGATGTTTTTTGTTCAGTGGCTTATATATATATATACTAGCAGTAGAGCCCGGCGTTGCCCGGGGATGTAACAGTAAGAGATAGATCAAGTATCGACCATCATAAAGACTGAAAAATAAAATTGACAAAGATTATTGTTTAAGGTTGACGGACACGCATGTCTTAATTTTTTTTTTTTTTTTTTTTTTTACGAATTGGTCAAACCCAAACTCAAACAAAAACATTGTTTTCAATCGTTATGAGTCTCTACCGATTGAATAGAATTTTATTATAAACAATTGTCTTGTAAATGGAATTTTTAAAGCATTCTGAATGTAAAAATAAAGAAAAAAGTGTGCAAGACAATAAGAAACACTACCTGCCAAAAAAAAGTGAAGTTTTGTTGAAATCGGTTGAAAAATGCAGGAAATCCGATCCCATATATAAACGAACACACACAACACACGCAGCCTGGGTTTTATAATAAGTATAACTCGATATGAGTTGTCCCCCTTTCCTTCTGGCGACAGAATCGTGTTTTATCGTGTTTTCAAATTGATTTCGTGCAAAAAGAATTGTGTTTTTCCAATTTTTGGTGCTGTCAGAACCACCGCAAGGTAATTTTACGCAGTCCTGTGAAGTTTTGTTGAAAGCAGTTGAAAAATGTAGGAAATCTGATCCAATATATAAGCATACACACACACACACACACACACACACACACACACACACACACACATAATATATATATATATATATATATATATATATATATATATATATATATATATATATATATATATATATATGACAGAAATATAGTTTTGACGTATGGTATATTTTATGGGCTAAAGTGCTAAATATCAGAGATAGAGCGTATGTAAATGTAAAACTGGACGTTAAAGTCAACACCCAGCGGCGACAATCCGTGTCATGCTTATATATATATATATATATATATATATATATATATATATATATATATATATATATATATCGTCGAGTCAAAACGCAACGCATACGGCCTGGCGATTGAATTTAAGCATGAAACAGAATGCCTCGTTGGATGTTGACTACAATGTACACACACACACACACACACCCACACACACACACGTGTATATATATATATATATATATATATATATATAGAGAGAGAGAGAGAGAGAGAGAGGAAGAGAGAGAGATAGAAGATAGATAGATAGATAGATAGATAGATAGATAGATAGATAGATATGATAAAAACATATGTATACGCACAGATATTTGCACGTACATATATATTTTTCTCAGGTGTTATATAAACAGCGCTCAATGTTATATAACAGAGCTATTAATATGCAAAAAAAAATATGAGACCGCTCAACCTTGATACAAAATGTGTTTATATACCACGTCGTTAGCACGACTTGGAGTTTCATGGAAACATGCAATCTTCACCTGCAAAATATATATATATATATATATATATATATATATATATATATATATATATATATATAGCTTACCCAACAACGCAAGTTCCTACAAAACCAAAATATTAACCTAAACTCTCGTGTTATGTTTTTAAATAGTCGCGTCAGGTCGAGACTTTTAACTTAATAATCAGATCAATGGTTAAAAACGTTTTCGAGCGAATAAAACCTGTTGCGCCTTGCGAGGACCATCCTTCTTCAATCTTTGTAGACTGACGCTACAGAATCACGAACTAGCAACTGAAAGAAATAGCAGAAACTATTATAAATTAGTTGAGGAGTTTCAACAACGGCAACAACTAAAATGGACAGCGCATGTAACTCGAAGTGAAAATAATATCCTAATAGAAGATGCTGATGTTCCACACTACTTCAAATAAAAATTTACGAATAAAGCCCCCAACAATAGTGGAAAGTGTAACAGTACATAAGAAACTTGTTTTCCTGAAAAAATGTTTCAAAAGAAAGATTTTATAAATTTCAACTGAAAGTAGCACCGGCCACTCGACCTATGAACTCATAAGAAAACGGCTAATATTACCATTACAATTAGAGCTGAGACGAACATCGATACTACGCTTTGATCCCAGTCTGATAGATAGAGAGTAAAGAAAAGTATAACTCCAGTAAGTGTTGCTCGGTCAATGAATGCCGAATGTTTCCTTGTAAGGAAACGGCTAATATTACCATTACCATTAACACAATCTTATCAGTGCAAGAGATAATTATGCATTCTCTCCACACTTAGAAAATTGGTGCGACATAATATTCCTTCTTCACAGTAAACTTTGACCAACTTTGGGGTGATATTTGAGAAATTTTCTTTCAATTAATTCCACTAGTTTAATAAATTAGAATTTGTAAGTATAAGAAACATATCAATTGGTAGCTCGTTTCCCAGTATGTTTGTCTCCTACGAGGGCTAGACGATGCTTATTGAAGACGCTTGCTCAGGCACATTTGTGCTTTTCAACACTCACAGTACCCGCTTGTGGTTTATAGTGCAACTATGCTGAGCGGGCCTTAGTCACAGTAGCTGGGAGAGAGCGCATCAAGGCCAGTACGCTCAAAGCCTCAGTCACGATGACTTGTGACTCCGTGACGAAGCATACTAATCTAATCAACTGTACTCACAAGACTTGGGTCAACCCGTGATATGGTTTTCAGGCGCTCTCTAACCAGAATATGCCCACCTTCGTCGGCAAATAACATCAAAATGTTACCCCCCTGAAAAAAAACGACCGTGTTAAGATTCGAACCCCGCTTCTTTCTTTTTTTTTCTTTTTATGTGCCATGTCTTTTCAGGACGTAGGCAATCATGGCTCTCCACCTCTCTCTATCCCTCGCAACTCTCAGCAAGCTCCTTCCTTCTGCTTTCTCTCCCAGACTACGTTCTGTCATCTACTTGCTCAGGCTCGTCAGGTATGTCACGCGCTGTTTTCCCTTGTCTCTCTTTCCCTCTATTTGACCCGTGAGGATCAGATTCTCCAGGCCCTCCTTCCTCATTATGTATCCCAAAAAACTTCAGCTGCCTCTTTCTAATGTTAAGTATAAGCCTTCTACTTGTCTGTAACCTAAGTCCTCATCGTTGATCACATGTTCGGCCCATGATATCCTTAGCATCCTTCTGTAGTACCATATCTCCGTCGCCTCGAGTCTCTTCTTCATCTTTGAGGAAATCGTCCAACATTCGCTGCCGTAAAGCTTACATGGTCATAAACTTTCATAGAAAATATATTGCGAAAGTTTTACCCTAGTAGTGAGCCACTTTCCAATTATTAAACTTTGTATTATACACTCGCTTGTGACAGATTGTCGCTACGTAAAACCTAAAGTTTTATGCGTGATTGAAATATGTTGAACGTATACACCTCAACAGAAAGACTATTTTAATCTACATAACGCATATTCTTTATTGTTCTACCAAATTTTCCATTAATTAGGTTTCTTTTTAGAAAACATGGCCTTATGGCAGACACTATTTCTTAATAAAATATCTTCGCATCTTAGCAAGTTTTCTTTCTGCAGTGTTATTTTTACATTGGTTTATGGAAATGATTGTCAACCATGATTAAACTTAAAGTAAATACTAGTCCGACATTAATGTTATCTTTCATTATTCATTCGTTTTCGTTATTTTTCCTTTTCTTATCTTTAAGTTCATATTCTTCGTTTCTTCTTTATTCTTCTTCATCGTTATTCTTTCATCTTTATCTCGTTTTTCTTCTATCTCTCTTCTTCACCATTCCTTATACTTTTATCTCTTCTTCCTCATCCATTCTTTTTTATTAATAAAAAAAAAAACCTTCTTTTATCACTTCTTCTATTCGCCATTCCTCTTTTTATCTTCTTCTTTATCTGTCTTCTTTTTAGTCGTTGCTTCTTCTTTTAACTATCTTCTTCGTCATTTTTTCTTTGCTTATTTCTCTTTTTCTCCGCCACTCCTTCTTTTTTTTTCTTCTTCTATCTTTTTCATTTCCCTCATTTGCTTCCCGATTTTATTGTACTTTTTCTTCGCTTTCCTTTTTTATTCTTTTTCGTCTTCTTATGTTTCTCCTCCTTTTTCTTTTCTTCTTCTTCTTCTTCTTCACTCTTTCATTTTAATTTTTATTTCTTCTTCTCGTTTTTCTTTTTCGTCATTCGTGCTATTTTATGCTTCTTTTTTCTTTCCTATTCATATTTATTCTTTTTCCTTCTTCCATTATTTTCATTTCTTTTTATTTCTTTCTTGCTTTTTTTCTTTTACATATTTTATCTTTCTATGCTTTTTTCTTTATTTATTTTCTTTCCTTCTACATATTTCATCTTTCCACACTTTTTCTTCTTTCGTTCTCTTTCTTTCTTTCTCTCTATCTCTTTCTTTCTTTATCTCTCTCTCTCTTTCTCTTTTAATTCTCATGACATTCATCACTACCAGCAATGACTGTAGCAGTAGTTCTGTAGCAATTCAGCTACTTCTACTCTGCTAATACTATTACAAATAACAATCTTTTTGTTCTCTCCCCAACCCTAATTCCTGAACACTACAACCTCTACCAACTCCAACTCACCCTTTTGCCCTTTTCCTCCAAAGTAATATGAAATAAGTTCTGCTCCAATAAGGATTTGTAATTAGAGAGTATAAAGGTGGCCCATCCTTCATTGCAAAGACTTTCCTTTGTCACTCAATGTTTTTTCAGCGTGTGTGAGTGAATAGCTGAGCGCCGTGAAAGAAGGCAATGAATCTTCGAATTGATATCACCTGTTTCTCAAGTGTAGTATGCTAATGTATATAGCCTGGACGCGAAAAAAGACCTCACTCACCATTGACAAAACGAGGCCATCTATTCAACCTACTGTTCTCCCTGTAAAGAAATGTTCGCGATCATTTTATGAATGGCATTTCTCAATGCATTGTAGGTCCTAATACAAGTCCTAATCACAAACGATGATAATTCTTTGAAAGTCTTCTCATATTCTTCATATATGGCAAAAGGTGCTTTTTGTTGTCTGAATTTACTGAATACAATTAATATTCATATTTAACAAAGATGACATGTAAATGTAGGTAACCGACTCGCAAAGAAAAATATGGTGGTAAAGGTGAAAACTAACCAATTATACTGGCTAATGATACAGACGGTATTGTGCTCACATAATGGACGTTAAGTCAGATATTTTGTAAGTAAACAGTTGATGAATTATTTTCCTGTTTAAGCTGAGGGCGTTTCTTGGAACGTGGGACAGGGCTTACATTATTCCGCTAGGTCTCGGGTAGAAACAGGTTAACAGAGAATCAAGATTATTAACGTGGACATCTAAACTTTCCCATATTTATAACATTGGAAAAAAAAATAAAATAAACTAGTTCAATCTATTTATTCTCATTTAGCATCAAATATTGTTATTTTCACGAAGTAAGAAATTTGATCGCACGAGAAAATAATTTTTTTTAAAACTTATAAATCAGTTTTGGCTTTGTTATCAAAGCCATACGAAATGCCTTTAACATTAAGCTATGGAAACATTAAAAAAAAATTCTCCGTCTGGCTTGCCCTGTTGAAGGGGCTTAGAATACGCCATCTGTATCATTTGCAGAGGGCTATGACTCCCTCAAAAGGGGCCACATTCTGGATGAATACTTGTAGACTCGGTTATAAAACGTACTTACACCTATATTTTGACTCTAATACAAGCCGGGCCCATATTTACCTATTTGACAAACTAAACTATATCTACTACCAAGGAGTGGGGGTGGTGGTGTCTGATGCGTCTCCAAAAGGGGGATTGCCGAGGGGGCTTTGGAATTTTTGCGCGGTATGGCCGTTAAACCCAATTTAAACCTAGGCCCCAGATAGTATCTTCCCATCGGGAGGAGGCTAGGTTTATTTCCCCTGTGCCCGAGGCGTCCCTAGAAGAAGTACCGAAGAGGCCTGGGAATTTTCTCGTGGTATGGCCGTTAAACCCACGTTAAAACTAGGCCTTGTGTCCCATCCGATCGCGACGTGGGCTCCCTGGTAAATACTACAAATCCTGACATTGACGACCAAACTACTAGAGAAATAGTAATGAATACTTTTAACTGTTTATAATATTGAATTCAATACTAATTCTTTGTTTGGATATCAAAATAGACAAGGTACTAAAACCTAAAATTCTAGGTCTAAATGGTAAGACCCACGGGGCAGCGAAAATATGGAATCATTGGTACCGAATATTTTTAAACTGCCTGAAGAATATTGAGGAGGATGAAGTTAGATATTCTTACAAACTACGTGTCATCTGATGTATACGAACTTTTCAGCGAATGTAGAGACTTTGAAGAAGCTATTAACATTTTAAAGAGAGCTTTCGCCCAAGAAAAAAAATGAGATATATGCCTGACATGTACTTCAACCAGAACTCAACACGGTGGATTAAACTTTGGTCAATATCTCCAAGCATTGTACGTTCTGGACTGTAAATTCAAAGCTGTTACCGCTCAAGTTTCCAAAGAGATGCCCTTATTTCTGAAAAGAAAAAGCCACCTCCCCTCACAGGAGCTAGAAATCAAGCGCGTAGTGTGTAAAGGGCTATCGTAAATTCTGAAGCCTAATCTGCTGATTCCCAAACAAGTTATCAAGCGACGTCGGTATCGGAACCTCAGATTAACGCCTTAACTTCTCAGTAAGAGGAAAATCAAAAGGAGGGGGATACTCGGACATCCATTGCTAGCAAATCCCTTTTTAAAGAAAGGTACTTTTTTCTGCGGAGGCCCTAGGCACCCTAGAAGTAAATGTCCTGCTCGAGGAACGAGCTGCTACAATTGCAAGAAGGAAGATCATTTCATTAAAGTCTGTCGTTTGAAAACTAATGTTTTCTGCTGCATTACACGTCATGGCTACGGTAAATACCGGACTACTTGGAGTTTCGAAAGCCATTGTAAAATGCCTTGTAAACATAAAAAAAAACTTACCGCACTAGTTTATTCGGGAAGTAGTCATAGTTTTATCGACACTAATAAAGTTCAGTCTATGTGGTTGGACGTTAGATTTACTAAATCTACTGTCAGCATGACTTCTGCCTTGTTATTAAAAACGGGAAGAAAATATAAAACGAATCTACGTACGGAAACTTACAACAAAATTTAATTCATCCTTAACGGATAGTTTGTGTGCCGATGTTATCCCCAGATTATGTTTTCAAGGCTTGCACAAAAAAATAGAAATTTTATATGAGGGCGACTGACCACTTCTAAAACCGTGTAGACTATATCTCACCTCCTCTTCTGTTTGAAAATCTGTCACTTGACTGTAGAGATATATTTGTGAAATTCCGAAGATTTCATAGAGAAGGACAGGCATTTACAAAGAAGGAAATAAAAGGCCTTTTGGATTCAGATATCATTGAACTCAGTAAATCTCCTTAGAGAGCGCAAGTGGCGGTAACTAAGGACGAGAAACGAAAAAAAAAAGAAGGCTAGTCATAGATTATTTACAAACGATAAATAATTTTACCTTAAAAGATGCCTATCCTCTACCTAAGATTAGGAAATAGCTAAGTATAGTCTGTACTCTATACTAGACCTAAAATGTACGGATTATCAAGTTCCCCTACGTAAAGCAGACCGCTCTTATACGGCTTTTCAAGCCGGTGGTAAATTGTATAATTCCAAAAAAGATGCTGTTTGGGATAAAATAAAGTGGCTGGCTTTCAAAGAATTTTGTATGAAATAATCAAAAAGGAAGGCTTGTAGAGAACATTCACGTATATAGATGACATGACCATTTCTGGTATTAATGAAAGTGAATATCACAATAACTTCGCAAGATTAAAAGAACTGACTGAAAATTACGGTCTCACCTTAAATGAGAATAAATGTGCCTACAAAGAAACGAAAATAAAGAGACAGACCAGACCCTGAAAGGCTGAGACCTCTACAAGAACTCCCTCCTCCAGTCAATATAAAAGCTTAATACATTCGTTGGCTTCCAAACTAGAACAATACTATATTCCCCTTACCTTCTAAAATAAAAGATTCCTTTGAATATTTGACATGGTACTTGGAAAGAGTCGTAGAACACTCTATAGACTAGGAAAAACTCCTTGAAATTGAAACTGATGATAGATACATGAGCTTAGCTGCGACGCTAAATCAAGGTGGTAGTTCTGTTGCATTCTGGTCTAGAATTCTAAACCACTCAGAAGGAAACAACTCCCCAGTAGAGAAAGAAGCTAACACACTCATCGAAGCAATCAGGGGGTGGAGGCATAACCTGAAAGTTAACTATTTTATTCTTGTCACGGGCTAAGAAGCTCTATCCTATATTTTCGATAAACATAAAGCTTCGAAAACTTAAAACGAAAAATTTATCGCTGACGAATTTTTATCTACCTTTTGGACTCTAGTTCAAATTGGATCTTTGCGTACCTTATTGAATCTGGTGTAAACCTGATCTATGTCTACTTTTTTAAACCTTGTGTAAACCGGGCCTATGTTGAACTTTTTTACTCCAGTTCAAAACAGATCTTTGGGTACCTGGTTTAAACCTGATTTATGTCTAGCTTTCTGATTCTCGTGTAAACTGAGCCTATGTCTGCCTTTATGACTAATTCAAACCGAATCTTTGTTTACCTTATTGACTCTAGTACAAACTTGATCAATATCTACGTTGTTGACTCTCGTGCAAACCAGGCCTATGCCTACTTTTTTACTCTAGTTCAAACCGGATCTTTGTCTATCTTACCTACTCTACCGTAAACCTCATGTATGTCTATCTTTTTGACTTTCGTATAAACCGGGTCTGTCTTGACTTATTGGGCTCTAGTTAAGGCCGTATCTTTGTCCATCTTACTGACTTGTGTAAACCTGGTTGATATCAACCATTCTGTAACCAGGCTTAAACTCACCTTTTTGTCTGTAGTTCAAACCGGATCATTGTCAACCTTATTGACCCAAGTTTAAACCTCATTTATGTTTAATTTTTTGATTCTCGTGTAAACCGGGTATCTGTCCACCTTATTGACGCTCGTGTAAACTGAGCCGATGTGTAACTTTCTGACTCCCGTGTAAACCGGGCCTGTGTCTACGTCCACGAATTTAATGTAAAGCGGACTTACGTCTACCTTTTGAGTCATAAGATTGATATTTGATATTTAATAACCCATCACTAGTTGATATGATGTTAAATTAACAACCCTAACCTAATCATCCAGCATTCAGATATAATTAGACTAGTGTTATGGAATCACGATACAACTTTTCTTTCTCCTGATTTTTTTCTTTTATTTTTAGTTTTCAGGGACATTTATATTTAGAGATTTACAAGGGTGGTCTTAGAAATATCTCTGTTGAGTATATACTTGTTATCGGTTAATAACAAAACCATTTTGTGGGTCATTTTTGACGAATCTAATTTTTCTTGTGTAACTTATAACGATTGGAATTCACAATTTTCACTTGTGTTTGTTTTGTGAAGACTAAGTAACTTTGGAAACTACACTCTCTTAGCGCCTGTAAAAGAAAAATTAGATATATATAACTTTTTCTTTGTCCATCACATTCATTGAAACACACACACACATATTGAATTAAACACCCAGAGGCGACAGTCCTTTTCACACAAAACGCATTCGTTTGGCGTTTAGCATGAAACAAACTGTCGTTTCTTAGTGTTGACTTCAGTGCCTACTTTTATATTTACATACGGTCTACCTTTGATATAGAACACTTTAACCTGGAAATATAACACACCTTAAAAATATAGTTTATCACATATATATATATATATATATATATATATATATATATATATATATATATATATAAAAAAAGGTTTAAACAAGGATTTACCATTACTCATGGAATACAGTTTCCACAGAAACCCTTCTACCAACCCTCCACAACCCTAACCGAGATGAACTACTAGGCCAAAACTATCAAATTTCTTACAGTAATACAGCACATGGGAGAAAAACAACAATTTTTTGGAAGAGTGAGTACTATTTTGTTGTTTATTTCTCGTCTAGTTGATAAAGGACATATGTGTGTCCGATAATTCCAATTTTAAAATATTTCTCTTCGGTCTTCGAATTAGTCAAAAGGCCTACTAATAGAAAATAAATATCCTCATTCCTATTGATATTTTTTATCATTTTGTTGTTTTTTTATTCCTCGAATTTTATTAACCAGCCAATTATATATATATATATATATATATATATATATATATATATATTTTATCATCTAGAGGAAGATTTTAAAGTCGGAATTTTTGGACACGCCTTTCTGTTTATTAGAACAATTGCCATGAAAACATTTACAGAAAATTCAGAAAGGGGCCACGTCTTGGCAGTGGGAAAGTGACCGAAGACGAGATGCCAGGTCATGACCGATAACTTTACAGACCTTTCTTTGTTCTGTAAGGAATAAAAGATGCGTTCTTCATATAGATCTCAGAATAAGATTTTATTGTCTTCATAAAAATTCAACTTAAAGAAAGCACTTTATGTTCTTGTCTTTGGTCAGTTCGAATTGCAAGAATCACGGCACTTGTGCTTCGAGATCATCATTATTTCCTTCATTTAACCGGTGACAAGAGGGACAGAAGAAAGCAACACATATTCTACCTAATGAGTTTGCCTAAATGGATAGTAGAACAGGGTTAAGGAGAAGTAGCAAGAAACATTTACTAAGAGCTACAAAGGACAGAAAATTGTGGAGAGCCATAATCTCCAACGTCCTGAAGAGAAATGTCACATAGAAGAAGGCTAGAATATACGCCTCCTTTCCTCATGGAATAAGGTGAATATAATTGTATCCACAGGTTATTATGTATTATGGGATGTCACACGTCTATACCCACTAATTTCATTTCGATTCCTTGGTTTACACAATGGTAGACCCAACTTGGATGTCTGGTGAGTTTTATCAAAATGATTGAAAAGGAGTCATTTTTTGTGATTGACCACTGTTGTCTAGCATGTGCAGTCTCCAGTCCATAATTTAATTTCTGTACAAGTTTGTATCTTCTATAGCAATCTGTTTACTTGTAGACCACTAACTGTATTAACTGGACAAGGTGGGTTGTGATTAGAAACATGGTTACCTGATAACTCTTGAATAAAGTTCATATCAGTCATTATTATAAGTTCGTAGACGAAAGATATCATAACATTTGAGTTAAGAAATGCCGTTGTTGATACTAAGAGTAAAAGCAGGTGTAAATTGGCCTAGGAGGATGTGGCTTGCGCCAGGCAATTTTATACACCAAAGTATGAAGTTATTGTTGAGGTATGGACGACGATAAACTACATCCTGGTATATTTTACGAGCGGTTCAATCTTGACTGCTACACAGATGTTGACTGATTTTGGTCGAAATGATTAAGATTGGTCATTTTTACGATTGGCCAATGTTGTCTTGCGTGTACAGTCTACTGGCCACAATTTAATTTCTATACAGTTTTGTATCCTTTAGGGCCATCTGTTTACTTGTACCCATCAGCTGTATTAAATGAACGAGGCGAGTTCCTTTTTATATACATGGGAAGCTGATTACTGGTGAATTACGTTCATATCGGCAATTATTAAAAGTTCGTAGATTGGAGCCGTAACATAACTTCCCAGTTAAAGAAAACGTTGTTAGTATTGTATGTAAAAGTAAAAAAGGGAGATCTAGTGGGGGTGGGGGTATCGTCAAGGCTTGTGAAAGGGTCTCATGCGCCCCCTCAATCTATGATACACCCACCTTAATATGATATGGTGCCCCCACTTTACTACATCTCAATTTTCATCAGGTAATATTCACATAAAATGCAAATTTTATTGTAACATAATTATGTACAATAATGGATCATATGCAATATAGGTGAACAATTCAACTAGAAAAATTGAAAATAAATATATTGTATTTAAATAAAAATTAGAGACATGTTATAATAGATCATTCCATCTTAAATGACGTCTACAGAGATTTCTTCAGTGTATTCTACAGCCCTTAATTATATTTTTGATTCCTTGGTTTGACCGTTATTTTGTCTGCTGATTTTGGTCTAAATGATTTTTTGGTCCGAATAAAAAACATGTCCATTTTTTTGTGATTAACCACTATTGTCTTACGTGTCCAATCTACAGGCCGCGATATAATTTATTCAGAACAAGTTTCTGCCATCTTGAGCACTCAATTTACTTGTACGCAACTTCTGTATTAATTGACTAAATTTCCTTTCTATAAACAAAGATACCTGCTTACTGTTGAATCGGTTCATATCAGCCATAAGCGTACGTTCGAAGACTAAATCCATCACATAACATTCGCGTTAGGGCGATTCGACGTAACAGAATAGTTAGCAAGCTTGTCTCACTATGATCAATTATGACTGAATGGTAAGTTCGATCCTCACTGGGTCCACATTACGTTCGGCCCTGTGCCACATCTAAGTAACGTTTAGAGAACCACCATAACTTTCGAGTTGAGGAAAACATCTGTTGATACTAAGAGTAAAATCGGGCATGAACTAGTCCATAGGTGATAAAGTGGGCATTTTATAATTATTTACCCACTACCTTACGCAGCAAGATGTGGCACAAGGCCTAGTTATAAAGTGGGGTATCTGAGCCCGTACGCTCAGGTAAAAATTCCCTATAGACTACGTAAAAAACGAAGTCAGTTTCCCGAGACTAGACTCTGCTCTTCGGGCATAGCCTCGTCTGGGGGTGGGGGTACCCTCTGACATGTGCCAGGTAAGTATAATAAAGTGGACATTTTATAACTTAGTACTGTGTTTCTCAAAATATTTAAGCAAGGAATCTAGGAGTAAATGAAAATATCACGGTACACTTAGCAAAAGGGTATACATTTAAATGTTATGAAATAAAACCATAGATTTAAAAAATTTGGAAAATTATTAAATCAAATGCTCAATGCTGCATTTCGTAAAACTAAACATCAACAATACTCATTCCTAATTCAATATAACTTTGTAAAAACTTTGAATTAAACAAAGAATGTTGAATACAATTATATGAAATAACGGCTAATTTTCATTTAATCAAATAAAAGAAAATTTGAAAAAAGTTAAATTAAAAAAATAAAAATACTTTTTAAAAAAATGAACATTAAAATAAAGCATTCTGTTATATTTCTTGCTAAGGAAATAAACACATAACACCAGGTGGCTACTAGAAGAAAGGTTTATTGTACACAATGAGTACAATATGAAATACGCTACAGTTATACACACAGGTTAATCTAGAAGTGAGTGCCACTAATTGGAAGGCCGGACGTGCTTGCGTCGTCTCGTTCACACTTCCTACTCTCTGTCTCTCGTAGACAGTAGATTTTATAGGTACTTACTACCTAAAGTGTAATCATTCAGGGGAGTGACTGGTTATTCCATTACATCATATTCAAAATAACATAATCGAAAAATAGTTAAAAGAATTATTTGAAACAAAAAGTTTAATACTTATTCATTTATTCAAATACTAACGGTGTACCGTTATTACTTCCACACACGCACATACAAATATGTAGTGACAATCATTTGCGGCCCACTTAAGAGAATCGAGCGGCACAATAATGTTCCTCTGTGCGGCTGTTGAGAACCTCTGCCCTAGGAGATATTCTAGATAAGGTATATTCTGGGATAGAGGTAATGTGGGCTATTATAATGAATTTTTATTTTAATCTAAATTATAAAATAAGTGCAGAATCTCTGTCTATCAAACACTGTCTGCATGTAACTTTGCGTGCGCGTATATAATACATAGGCGGCATCTCGAAGTGCTGTAATAGTCAGACAGGCCTGTCTTGCTACGATTAATTACGACTGAGTAGCGAGTTCGATCCTCACTGGTTTAAATCGACTTTTATTTCATAGTCACTGAATTTTCCAACCTATCAACATTACCGAATTTTCAGTTACCTATTTATCTAAATTCTTTTTTTTTTACTTCTTATAAACTAAATATATTTCCTAATAAATGTAGTATTTTAAATAGACGGTCTAAATTTGAAATTTGATCATATTGCAATCAGTAATTTTACGGTGGCTTTTAATATGTTAAGTAAAACACATCTTGTTTATTTCTAGGGTTGATCACAGGTAAGTGAAACGGAGAATAAAGTGAGGCTCTTTATGAGCTTAAGTTTGTTCATATAATTGTTAGAGTTTTGCGTGTTTTAATCTTTGAGAATTACTCATGAATCCAAATTTGAACAGCTTCGTTACGAAATGTTGGCCAAGTGGGCGCTACTATCAGTTTCATCGTCCAACTTTCTTTCTTTCTTTTTTTCTTTCTCTTTGCTTCCTTTACCTATTTCAAGTTTCCCCTTTTAGCCGGTGCCAATCACTTAAAAGATAACCAGTTTCCTCTTTTAGGCCATGACCAGCTTTATTTTAAGTAGTACAGGACGTGTATCGATAGAGGCTTAAATCGAGAGGTTGGATCCATCTTATCTTGCAGAGCTCAGTGGGAGAGACAAGATGACTTGGAGAAGTAAAAGATATAAATAAAAACAGTGAAAAGAACTAAACCTGGCACTTATCGAGACAGTCTACCTCACCGTGTCATGTATGGTGGCTGCGAGTGGGTATCTTGTATAGACGCGCACTACTATCTACATAGTGTAGACATTTATAGAAGAAAATTATGTGCATAATGTATTTTCAGACAAACCAAACTAAAAATATCAGATACAAATATATGCTAGTCCTGGGTATGACGATAAACTACATCTGGCAGCCAGATTTCTGATCGGGAGATTGGAGATTTTGAAGAGCGTAGAACCACGTATTAATTGCTGTTGTTCCTAGGTCCACCCTGACCCGGCTTGGTATCAACTGTTAGGGTCCCAGCTATGGGCAAATAGTAAGCCCCCCCCCTCCTTGAAAAAACAAATCACTATGAAAGTATAAAAATACATTTTTATAGTAAAAATAGGAGCAATACATTTTATAGTAAAATAACCAACAATAAATATTTATAGTAAAATAACCAACAATACGTATTTATAGTAAAATTACCAACAATATCTATTTATAGTAAAATTATTAACAATATATTTTATCTGTAACTGAAGACATACAATTGCATTCAAAATATATTTAGTTGAAGCCATTAATTTGTGTTCAAAATATTTAGATTTCGGTGTTAAATAACCCATGCAAGTTGATATGCCGCTAAACAAAATCAAGCAGCCAGCATGAAAAAAATCTTTCATTACATTAATCCATATAACATCCTTCAATTTCTTAAAGAAATCAAACTGTATTCCAAAATATAACTTTAACAAAAGCACAACATAAAATATATATATCACCGCGTCTAATAATTATGTCCACGCAAAGATGTATCTCTATCTACAAAAGTCAGGATGTGTGTGTGCGTGTGTGTGTGTGTGTGTGTGTGTGTGTGTGTAACGAATACACGGCTGCAATTTTCGACGGATTTGCACCAAAATTTATATGCACATGCTCCAAGTTAGCGGGAAGCCCAAAACCGACTTTGCATTTCCCAACTCCCATCGATAGTGGAAATAATCGATTTTTTTTCATGCTTCTACGGCAGTTTTCATGTAGTTTGCGGCCATTTTCTACTGGCCAGAATGAGAGCCAATAGCTGGCTGCCACGAATAGACAGGAAGATTCTATTGGCCAGCGTGAGAGCCAACAGCTGACTGACACGAATGTTAACTAGCATGCAACAAAAATCGATAGCTGCATTCGTCACAAGTGGGAAACATTTAAATCTGCATAGTATTTTACTCCAATTGGCTCATTCGCTTGCTTAAACTCAACGCTGATTCTGATTCCGCAAAACTGGGTTGGGTGTGAAAAAGTATTTGTTGTTAACATTCTTTTTTTATTCGGTTTTTCAATTACGAGTCCTTTTTTTAAAGCTGATCGTTTTGTGTTCATTTTGTTTAGTTCTTTTTTCGTAATAGATTTAATGTTTAGTATAGAGCTTAGAAAAAATTCGCAGTGTCAGATAGGCAAGGCATGTAGCAACATCAGCACGGCAAAGGGCACTCCTTTAAAGGCAAGGAAGGGCAAAAATATTTTAAGTCAAGTGATAGCGATTGCTGTATGAGTCGTGCGATTTTTTAATCAAGCACAGGCAACGCCGGGCCATGCTGCTAGTATGTACTAAAGCTGAGTATCATCTACCATGTATTCAATTGTGAGAGCAGAATAACATATATCATTTTTTTTAAATTCAAAGCTCACAAGAAAATTAAATTGCGGCATTAAATGACCCATAAGGAGTTAATATGCCGTTAAACAAACAAATCAGTCAATCAACAACGATATGCCAAAGTTTTATCGATTTAAAAAAAATCCACTTGAAGTAGATACATGAAAGAACTGCTCTCGAAAACTGATGGGAACTTTAGTATGATTGTATATCGTACGAGGGTATTTTTATTCTCCTTCAAGATGTCAGTAACCATGACTCTTCACAACTTCTTTTCAATGTTTGTCAATCCCCCCCCCCCAGTCTGTGTTTTGTCAAACTTGTTAGGTAGATCATTCGGTATTTCCCTCTTTCTCTCCCGCTTTCTAGATATCATTTGAGTGTTAAATTCTCCAATCCTTCTTTTCTCATTATGTTTCCCAGGATTTTCAACATTCTCTTTAGGATTCTAAGTACGAATATCCTTTTTGCTTCCATTTTCCTTAAAACTTCCTCGTTGATCCCATGCTCCGTCTATGACATTCTCAGTATCCTTCTGTAGAATCATATATCTTTTTCTTCAAGTCTTTTCATCGATGAGAACAGTTTCCGGAATTCACTGCCATATAGGAGAATTGATATCCCATAGCATTATCCACTCTTATTTATTTCTAAAGAAATTTTCCTGTTTCTTAATACTTTGCATATCTTTTCAAAGATATTTATTTTATCTTTTCCATTGCGCCCTCGATTTTCTGTGCAACATTTTCCAACATCTGTTAAAACACTTTACAACAATTTCCGTCAAATTGTCACCATCATTCAACCAAAGCTGATTTTTTTTGTTTTTTTGTTTTTTATTTTAATTGGCATTTATTATTTACTTACTTCAACTCGTTTTAGTTCAACTCGTTTTTTCGCTCTTGCGTTGCTTATGGGATATGTATGTTGTTATAATATTGGAGTATTTTTTGCCCTAACTTTAAAAAGACTATGTTTAAAAACATATCGGATTAAAAGATTAATGCTTTTGGATGACCTCATGAATATATTAATATAAATCACTTTGGATCTAAATAGTTGGGCTTATTGATGATCTCATGAATTTATTAATATAAAGCATAATGGATGTAAAGATAGTTCTCATTGAGGTTCTTATTGACTCTTTAATATAATAAAAACATAGAATCTAAGGATTTTGAAGGGCTTCTTGAAGATCTTATGAACTCATTATGTATACTTAAAAAATCGGATCGAAAAGAATTTTAAAAACAATTGCACTATTTCAGCATTCTTTCTTCAACTTCATTATAAAAACAATGTTTAATGAATCAAATATTTTATTTAAAACAGATGCACGGTAAATTAACGATAAATGCCAATCAATTCTGCACCAGACTCCATTGCACTCGGGGTGTCATCTCAATGTTGGACAAACAAGAATGACTTCACAAATTACAAAACAACGCCGCCAACACAATTTTCCCATCAATCACGGTTAAGTAAGTTTACTCACGAATCATTCATTAGCCATTATCTCCGGACTATTCAAGTCGCTTCTCAAAACTATAGAACCATTGTTATCCCTGATATAAAGGAATGAGCGACTTATATTGTCTACCCTGACCTTGAATAATTCCCGAGCCAATGAGATTATTATTAATAATACCTACCAAGAGAAATTCTCCGTTTTTTCTTAAACAAGGTTTTTTTGTTTAGTGTTGCTTTTTCTTTCATTAGTATGCAAAGTCGCTTGCACTAGCGTTTCTACTGTATTTCAAGAAAAGGAAAAATTATCCCACGCACTTCAAAACTCGATCAATTTCGAATTGTTTTCAGACTGTCATGCAGATAACTCCAGTTGACTTGTCGGTGATTTAAATTACAGACATTCGGTCTTTTAGTGCTTAACTTGGACGTCAATTTCTAATTATTAAGTTTGCAATGGAACATATTGGGAGTCATAGACTTTTATCAGGTTGAATCCTAAGTAATTTCAGTTTTTGGAAACCACTTGTAATGACGAATGTATCATCCTTACTACTAAATATGTATGGTAGTTAAAAATAAATTTAGAGTACACTAACATATTACAATGTCCAACGTAAAGTTAAAAAAAAATCATGATAATAAAGTATAGTGGAAAGAAAAGATAAATTCTCTCTTATGATTAATTCATGATCAAACTATTAGGTTGAATCATAAGTCATTTCCGTTTTAGTGAACCAATTGTAATGACGAATGTATCATCCTAACTACTAACCATACGTGGCAGTCAAACGGAGTACACTAACGTAGATAGATAGATAGATAGATAGATAGATAGATAGATAGATAGATAGATAGATTAGGTTGAGTTATAAGTAATTTCCGTTTTTGGAAACCAATTGTAATGACGAATGTATCATCTTAATTACCAATCATACGTGGCAGTTAAATGGAGTACACTACACAGTGTGTGTGTGTGTGTGTGTGTGTGTGTGTTTGAACTTTATTTTAATCCTTCATGAGCTTTCGATCCTTAGCTATGATTAATTAATGATGAACATGTAATATTCGTTTATGATCGATTTCATCACGATTCTTCTGTTAAACTTGAAGAGTAATTATACATTCTCATTGCTCAAAGTAGAGTTCAACAGGGTTATAAAAACCTCGGAGAATTCCAGTAAGATATCTTTAATCACTTTTAAGATACAACGGTTCAAATCAAATGGTCAATTTTGCTTTTACACGATTTGAACAATTTCGATGTTACACCTGTTTTATATATATATATATATATATATATATATATATGTGTGTGTGTGTGTGTGTGTGTGTGTGTGTGTGTGTGTGTGTGTGTGATTAAAAATAATTGAATCGTTAACAATAAAAAAGAAAAAAACAACACTCAATGATATCAATTCTGCACTCGCTCACAACGTTCTGACTCTATTCAGAAAGTAAAATATCCTATATTCAAACAAACAAAGCAAAAGATCTTCGACAATGGCTAATAAATTAACCAAAAGCCCCCAGATCCATATATCACTTGTACAGTTCTCACACACTCTGTCCAAAAAGGAAATCACTTGTTCGAATGCAAGAAAAGTATAATAGAAACCTTAATCACAGTGCCTTTTGAGTTATCTTCAATGAAAACCCTCTCTCTCATTCACCATATATATATATATATATGTGTGTGTGTGTTGTGTATTTAGGCAGCAATCCTTCAATTATGTATGTCTCATTAAAAACGTCATCAAAGTACTACGATTAGGCTTTTTTTTAATTTTTCCTGTGTTCAAACAAGTGTCTTCATTTTTGGAGTGTGTAGACTGTCCAAATGTTCTATAATTCAGCTATACTTTTAGCCATTATCAAGGATGATTTTATTTTTTCAGTATAATTGAGTATGTGTGTTGTGAGTATGTTATTAGTGTTATAGAGATGTTTTATTTTCTAAACACGGCACATTGTAGCCGTGTTCGTAGTAAATATTAAGTGCTGGCCTTCTCTTTTATATTAATACGGCTTTTTAATCTTTTTTTCACAGGTGGATGAGGTTATTATGTTTGTATTTTCTACAAGTATGTTTCGGATGATGGAGTCTAGTAAGTTTGTGTGTTTGTTTAAATGGGTTCTAATAGAGATGTGGTCAAATAGCTGTAACGTAAGACGTCTGGATAAGCATATAGTCGTGTGACCGATGTAATTATTTATGAATTCGCTTTAATCAGGAACACAGTTCCTTAAGGGGCATTTGAACTCATAGATAATGTTCGTTCGTTGTAATTTTGAATTTGCTGGTGTGTTGTGATTTTTGAGTATAAGGTTAGCTGTTTTAAATTCTTTGTAGTAGATAATTAATTTGATTTTTTTCTTTTTTTTTTATTCGGGTCAATTGGGATAGTGTATTTCTTTATAATGTTCCTTATGGAACATATTAACCTCACCCACCTGTAAAAAAAAGACTAAAAATAATGGAAGCCTTAATAATAAAAAAGAAAAAGCCAACACTTAATAATATGAACTACGAACACGGCCACAATGTGCTGTGTTCGGAAAATAAAACATCTCTATAACACTAAAACATACGCACACACATACACACACACATATATATAAATAGATGTGTGTGTGTGTTTGTGTGTGTGTGTGTGTGTGTGTGTGTGTGTGTGTGTGTGTGTGTGTGTGTGTGTGTGCATAATCTTTAACATAAAATCGTATGGAAAATAAGTTAAGAGTTTGAGATGAGTCATGAGTAATGTAAATAGCAACCAACTGAAAGCAAATAAGCCAAACCAAAAACAGAACATTTTGTCAGAATTAATTTACTTTTTCCATGATCTCCCCCTGTTCCTTTATCTTTCTACCTCGACTGTTTGTCCAATTTCTTTCCATTTATCTGCTTAAGCAATAAAATGAGCGCTTTGAATGTAACCAAAAAGAGAATTTCGTTACAAAAAGAGACTAGAGAATTCATCTTGAGTAAATCAAATTATTCACAATCACGACCGTTTTACTTTCTCGTATTTCATAAATTCTGAAGAATTCGGTGATTTTGTAAGCGTAGCTTAGATGTGGCACAAGGCCGAAAGTATGGAGCACCCAGTGAGCATCGAACCCGCTACTCAGTCGTAATTGTTCTAACGAGACAAACTTGCAAATTATTAAATTATTACACCAGGTCGAGGTGTTCTCTTGATTTTCTAAACGTAGCTTAGATATGACACAAGGACGAAAACATGGAGCACCCAGTGAGGATTGAACTCACTACTAAGTTGCAGTTGTTCTAGCGAGACAAGCTTGTTAACCATTACACCATGTCTGAAGAATATGGACGCTTTCATCTGTCCTGAAATTCAAATGAGCCTGATCTTTAATTCATTCGTTTGCGTACACATAATGTCTCCTTTTGTTTATCAATTTCATTCTTAAAAAAATAAAACACAGTTACATTTTTATTCAATTTTACCTACTGAGTAAAATTTGACTATATATATATATGTGTGTGTGTGTGTGTGTGTGTGTGTGTGTGTGTGTGTGCAGGTATGTAGAAAAATAGGAAAGAACACGTTAGGTAAATAATCCGGAGTTCTTTAGTATTTTTGTTTTTATTTTTAAAAAACAGTGCTCCATACAGAAGTAGAGCTTAAATTATAATTATTTTTTTAAAAAATATCATTCCTTGACTACATAAGAGTTCTCATGTTTCAAAAACGAGACCCGAAACCTTCAATATAATTATTAAAATTAAATTAAATTAAGGTATCAAGCCCCATTTCATTCCCAAGCGAGAATTTAGGAATAACCAATCTTGAAATTTACGCATCTTTATAAGCATGTTCATTCGCAAAATTAATTACTATGGAAATGGCTGGGGCGTCCATTTTGATAGGGGGTCTAACTGTTAGTTTTTATCCGCATATCAGTCACCTTCTGAAAGAGGTCAAGCTGAGGTAGGGTGGGGCTATCCATTTCAAAGCGGATGATGGCATTCATATACGCACATCGTCTGGTCATTTAGAGTGAAAGATAACTTTTGGCACCATGGTATATCATGAAGTGTCTAGAGAATTTTGTTTTATTTTATTTTATTTTATCTATCTATCTATCTATTTATTTTTTTTTTTTTATCCATTGGCTGTTTCATATATAAACGCGTCGCACTGAACTACTATTTGTTTTTTGTTTTTTTTTGTTTTTGTTTTTTTTGACAACTTCATAAAGGGCTTTTCTATTTAATGATTGGGTTAAGTTTTTAAGCCTTTTATTAAACTATGAAATTTAATTTTTTTTTCAAGATTGGTTATTCCTAAATTGTCGCTTGAGGATGAAACCTTAATTTAATTTTAATAATTATATTGAGCGTTTTGAAACATGAAAACTCTTATATAGCGAAGGAATCATTTTTTTTATATATATATATATATATATATATATATATATATATATATATATATATATATATTGCACTACTTAGTGTATTGAGCACTTTTTACGTTTCAACTTAAGTTACTCTGTCGGAGGTTTTTTTTTTTTTTTTTTTTTTCTTAGCTAGTGCGGTGCTGGTTGTTTATTTTCAAGTGGTACGGATGTTTTTAGTCTTTTCTTTTTTTTTTATTGAATTTTTTCCCCCTGATAAGACTTTGTCTAATATTTTTTATTACAAATTGCAATATCTGGGTGTTTTTCACATCGCCCGAGTATAGTTATTAAAATGAAAAAAATATAATATATATATATAAATAAATAAAGATAGACAGATAGATAGATAGATGTGTGTGTGTGTGTGTGTATTTAGGAAGCATATCTTCATTGAACCATATATATATATATATATATATATATATATATATATATAGAGAGAGAGAGAGAGAGAGAGAGAGAGAGAGAGTAAAATGTCATCCTTCTACATTGCAACATTCCTCGAGCCTCTTCTGATCATTATGACACACAGCACGACACTAATCCTGATCTGCATCAATTTCAATAAATATTTCTGAGATGCACTCTTTTAATTCGTCCACTTTGTGGAGATTTCTCTCATAAACCATGTTCTTAACTACCCCACCCAAACAAAAAGAAATCCATTGGTGTTAAGTCACGTGAACTTGGTGGCCATTTGATGCTACGCCTTCTTCTAAACCAACGCTGTGAAAAGGTTTCGTTAAGGTAGTCTCTTACTCCCAAAGCATAATGGGGAGGTGCTCCATCGTGCTGAAAGAACAGTTCGGCGAAGTTAAATTTAAAACGTGAAACAAATAGTGAAATAGCTGTCACTCTACTTTTGCCCCACTTTATATATATATATATATATATATATATATATATATATATATGAGAGAGAGAGATATTCACACACCACAGACGAATACTTGGAAGCGTTGGTTTGTGTGATTTTTTTCGTTAGCCGAACAAGAACTCCAGGCCAGCAATCACGCTTCTGTTTTTTTTTTTTTCTTAGCCTTCGACGTTTGCCGAACCCAAGAATTCTCCAAGGAGAGCCAAATATCCTGCCTGCTATGCCCCGTGTGACATTTGCGGGCATCATATTCTTTGTAATTACACGTTCACGTTGAATTCCAATGGATAGAAAGTTCTGGTTGCTATAGGTAGGCTTTGCACAACTCCAATTTGCATCATCAAACAAAAATAGACGAAAAAAAAAACGAATGGGAGACCTGCATTCATCCGCTGTGTGTGCGTGCCACTATATTGAGTTACTGAAAACAGCGTTATTATCAAATAATCTTTGAAGAGGTTATTAGCAAATGATGTTTAATGAGATTATTAGCAAAGTATAACTGAAGAGATCATCATTAGCAAATAATCTTTCACGTAAAAACGCTTACATTCAAAGAGCATTCAGGCTGTATTATATTTTTAACATAAAATTTTGAAAATAAATCCCTTAAAGTTTATTAATGGAAAATCAGTCGAGTATCATAAAGAGATGATAATAAAAATAAACGATAAAAAGTAAATAAATTTTAAAAGAAATGCTATTTTGAACAAACTTTGAAAATAAAAAAAAAGGATGAACACGTGTTTTTCTCATAATAGCAGTAGCAGAGCAGGCGAAAATGTCTCATAGTCGCCCCCTAAATCTATAATGCACCCCGAATCTATGATATGGGGGGGGGCTTCCCAATCTACGACATCTCAATTTTCATAAGGAAGTGTTCATATAAACTACAAATTTTATTGTAATCTAATTATTTACAATAAATGATCATAAGCAATATAATTGAACAATCCAATTAGGAAAATTGAAAATGTATCTAGATAAAAACTAGAGACATGTCATAATAGATCATTCCATAAAAATTAGAGACATGTCATAATAGATCATTCCATAAAAATTAGAAACATGTCATAATAGATCATTCCATAAAAATTAGAAACATGTCATAATAGATCATTCCATAAAAACTAGAGACATGTCATAATAGATCATTCCATCTTAAATAAATCAGCAATGTTTTGCGGCAATTTTTAACATCAACTTGAGATTTTTCTTGTTAAATGTTGAATGATTTTAACACATTATGGATTTTAAAAAAATAGTAAATTTTATATAGTGATTTTTGGAGACTTAGCATAATCAAAACAAATTCACGAATTTGGACGGAAAAAAAGACTCCAGAATGATGGCAAAATCAGCGAACATTGTTCATGCCTGAGTCACTTGAACCTAGTTTAATTGGTAACGTATATAAATGTAGGCAGATAAATGCAAATGTCGATAAGATAGCGAAGGTCACAAAACACTCTCCGGGGTCCCCAATCAACCCCGGTCGTGGAGACGGGTGTAGTACGGACAAACCCTGTCTTAGATTATCAATAATCTGCAACTGGGGATTACTTCAGTATTCCCTTATGGTTATCCGGATCAACGGACACGTGAATAGTAAAAAACACATCAATAACATATATTTTCAGTAAGCCAAATATAAACATTGATCATTGCAAATAATATGAACAAAGCCACAAGTCTGACGCATTTTTGAAAATCAAATCAGTTGAAGGATTTTTTTAGACGAAAGCTCGTCAAATACAAGGCTGGAGAGCCACTCAAGTTAGTGTTAAAATGGTTATGATAAATGAAGCGTGTAATATGTATAAAAGAAGAGGTTAATGGAAGGGAAGATTAGGATAGATAACTATAGACGCTTGGCTTGAAGAAGTTAAGATCGTAGTGTTCAAGAAAACATTCATACTGAAGCCTGTTACAAAGTATCAGTTCTTCGAGAAAAAGCTGTTTGCAGTTTTTGTTTGTGGAATTTTCTACTTATATTACTCAAAATCATTTCACCCCAAGTAAGGCGATAATGCTACCACGGCACTATTGATTAGTGTGTGTGAAAGAATCTGAGAAAAAAAAACATTATTAAAGAAAGTGGACAATACAAGAACATGAATTAATAATACAGGAGATAAAGATTGATATTTCATTTAAACTTTTAAAGAACGAATTTGACTGGGAAGCCAGAAGCCGGAAGAGAGTTCTTCGTGTGGGAAATCCGAGAGAAGAAACTGTTAGTATAGAACTTACGGTTACATCTAGTAATACATTTTTATATAGTAAAATTACCAACAATATGTATTTATAGTAAAATTACCAACGATACATTTTATCTGTAGTAGAAGGCATACAATTGCATTCAAAATATGTTTAGTTGAAGCCATAAAATTGTGTTCAAAATATTTACATTTCGGCATTAAATAACCAGTAGAGGTTGATATGCCGCAAAACAAAATCAACCAGCCAACATGAAAGAATTCTTTCAAGGCATTAATTCATATAATATCGTATAATTTCTTAAATAAATCAAACTGTATTCCAAAATATAATTTCAACAAAACTACAACATAAAACGCACATATCACCGCCTCAAGTAATTATGTCCACACAAACATGTATTTGAACAAAAGCTGAGTATCATCTACCATGTATTCAATTGCGAAAGCAGAATAACATACATTACTTCCAAACTCCTAAGAAAATTAAATTTCTACATTAAATGACCCATAAGGAGTTCATACGCCGTTAGACAAACAAATCAAATCCTTTTCTCTTATTCAGCTGTTATAAAGTTAAGTCAGAGAAGAGATATACAACTGTAAAAGAAGAGATCACTTATTTTTGGAAGTACTTCCATAAATAGTTCTATCATCTGTATAGATATTTACTGGTGATGTGAGAATGTTCTTCGACAGATCGTTAATAAAATACGAAAAGAGAGTATGACAAAAGAGAAAGCTTTGCGAAACGCCTTCATTGATACCATGGGTTTCAAAAGACTGTCTATTCGCACATACCTTCATAGACATGGACGAGAGAAAGTACTTGGTGACTGCGCAGACTCTTCCAAAAATACCATAGCTGGGGTGTGTGGGTAGAAACCGTATGTCAAATTTGGTCAAAAGCTTTTAATATATCCAAGACAATCCTTCTGGTGATGAAGCTATCATCGAGCGCGTCATTGATTCTGTGGGTAATGGCAAAACATCAGCAGTGGAGGCAGCGGTGCAAATCTCATACTGCTTGTTGCTTAGGAGGTTATTTCTGGAGAGTTGAGCAACTGTCGGTATTTGTGTGGGTAGAAACCGTATGTCAAATTTGGTCAAAAGCTTTTAATATATCCAAGACAATCCTTCTGGCAATGAAGCTATCATCGAGCGCGTCATTGATTCTGTGTGTAATGGCAAAACATCAGCAGTGGAGGCAGCGGTGCAAATCTCATACTGTTTGTTGCTTAGGAGGTTATTTCTAGAGAGTTGAACAACTGTCGGTATTTGGATTCGTATCTCGTATGAGGTAAAAAAACAATCTGAGAGTTGTAATAAAATAAGAAAAAGAAAATGAACAAAAATAATGAAAAAAATACATCAGTAAAGACATTTGTTTTCAGTTAACCGAGTTCAGGCAGAAAATATCGAGGAAGCATCCTTTTGGGAGTTAACAATGAACAGTTTTGGGGGAAAAACACTCTCTGAGCAAACTTCCTCCTTACCAATGGAATATGAAAGGAATGAGGATTAGTCTACTCTAAGGAATGTAGTTCGCCGACAAAAAATAGCGATAGAGAAGCGTGAAGTCAGCAACGTTTAATCTGTGAGAAAGGGATTCTATTTTTGTTATTGATTTCTGTTTTACAGCTTATCAACCTGAAAGGGATTGTAGGTAGGAAACTAAGTACTCCCCAACAACAGCGTGTAAATGTCTGTCGAGGATGGAAAGTGAGAATTGGTTTGCTGCAATCCAGATATGGCAGCAATACTTTATTGTATTTCTGTTCTGAAGGCAGAAGGAGTCAGGTGCTTTCTGGAGCGGTACACGGAAACGGTCACTGTTCTGTTACAACAATACAGAAACTGTATTGTTTATACCCACTTTGTCCTTTTTTTGTGATGTCAACGAACACTCATTGCCACATTTGTGATGTCAACGAATAATCATTGTCACTTTCATAATGCTCGTTGTAGTAGAGACTTTGTAATCGCAGATACAACTATAGTAACGCCGTTGAACAATATTGGTGTCACACGCCTTCGAATATCACTCGCACTAATAGTACTTGCTCGATAATACTCGCTCGAAAAGTAATCCATATAGTGATCCAAATAGTATAGAGAAGAGAACATCGGCCCGTATAGTAATAGAGGATAGAATAGAAATAGCGATCCGAATAGTAATGCAATCCGAATAGTAATAGAGGATAGACGAGGAATGGCAATTAATGAGACACGCTATCTCCCAAATATGCGTTTCCTCTATGGTCACGTGGTCTACTTAACTCAATAATGGGATCACCTGTGTTTGCTCACTGGCGATCTATGTTCAAACTCAAGTGTAATAGCCCCTTTTTAATTTAGATGCTTTTCAGATTGACCACCGTTTTGACCACTTCTGGTTTGCCCTTAATATATCAGGCGAATCCCACACACAAAAAAAGATGACACCGATTACATGGTTGGTACTTTTTTTATCCTCCTGATCTCACCCGCAAAGTTAGCCATGGTCGGTTTATAGCTTTTGATAACTTTTCTCCCTACATGTGTCTAGTTTTTCCATGTTAATATCTGAACATTTTTTAAAGTAGCCATATTTTATACGTTTGTACATCTCCTCGTAGAATCCTTTCAACGCGTGTCCCCTGTCCTTATACAATGTTATAAAATGTAACCTTCTATCGTCCTTTTCTGCGAACTCACCGCGATATTGGAATGTATTTTCGTAGCCAACTTTATACATGTAAACGAAGTATTCGCTACCGTCCTTAAGCGATTTAGACAAATGATCTTAATTTTATGTTCAAGACTCCGGCTCTCTTTGTTATATTTCTTGTTACCCTTGTGTGCTTGTATTTTCAGACTAACTAGTCTCATTTTATACTAGCAGCAGAGCCCGGCGTTGCCAGTAAGAGATAGATCAAGTATTGACCATCATAAAGACTGAAAAATAAAATTGACAAAGATTATTGTTTAAGGTTGATGGACACGCATGTCTTAATTATTTTTTTTTTTACGAATTGTTCAAACCCAAACTCAAACAAAAACATTGTTTTCAATCGTTATGGCTTATGAGTCTATCGATTGAATAGAATTTTATTATAAACAATTGTCTTGCAAATGGAATTTTTAAAGCATTCTGAATGTAAAAATAAAGAAAAAAATGTGCAAGACAATAAGAAACACTACCTGCCAAAAAAAAGTGAAGTTTTGTTGAAATCGGTTGAAAAATGTAGGAAATCCGATCCCATATATAAACGAACACACACACACACAAACAAACAACCTGGATTTTAAGTATAACTCGATATGAGTTGTCCCCCTTTCATTCTTGCGATGCCTCTTAATTGTGTTTTCAAATTGATTTCGTGCAAAAACAATTGTGTTTTTCCAATTTTTGGCGCTGTCAGAACCACCGCAAGGTAATTTTACGTAGTCCTGTGAAGTTTTGTTGAAATCGGTTGAAAAATGTAGGAAATCCGATCCAATATATAAACGTACAGACTCACACACAACCTGGGTTTTATAATAAGTATGATGTATTTATTTCTTTTTTCTAGTTTTACTCTTTTTGTTATTAATAAACCTGCCGATAAACGGGACTTCGTTTTCTTCAGTATTTTAATTGCCTTAAGGCGTTTATCTGGCTGTCGTCAAGATTACGCGTACACTCGGTGGCAGAACAACCATATTCGCAACAGCTTTAGCGATGGATCTTATATACGAGTCCAAGTCTGGATTGAACATGAAGTCTCATTGAGAGTACAAATGTTCATCATGACTGGAAAAAAATTACGGTCTCTGTGGATGAAACGTTACCAGCTTAGTTTTAGAGGTATTAAATGTGTAGAGTACGCGGGCGGCGGTGAATATGTAAAGAAAACACATGCGTTTATATTTCCTGCTAGAAGGTTCAGTTACAATAGAATATTGGACTTGGATTAAGTCCAACTGAAGATAAGGAAGATAAACAAACAATACCGATATATATATATATATATATATATATATATATATATATATATATATATATATATATATAAAACAAATATATGTATTAAACAAAACATTTACAAAGCACATAGACAGTTAACATTGTGTTTGTGTTTGAACATTTGTGTGTGTGTGTGTGTGTGTGTGTGTGTGTGTGTGTGTGTGTGTGTGTGTGTGTGTGTGAACGTTCGTATTTTGGTGAATGTTCGTAAGAGTTCGTATTGTGGTGAATGTTCGTACGTACGTATGTGTATGTTGGTAATGTTCTTTAACGTCTGACCGCAAGGTCAAGACGATATTTCTCGGGTACTACATTTTGCAGCAAGAATAGAGAAGAAAGAGAGGAAGAGGCAAACTCGTGTTTCCTTTTTATAGATAATGTAATCACGTGACAGGCTCATAGCGCCTTGGCGGGAAACTTGACTTTGTCACACGCTGGAAAAATATATTGTGCGTGGGTGGATTGCAACGCCCACTTGTGTGTTTATTAACCAATTAGAACCTTCACATTATCCCAGCTGAGATGTTGCAGCAGTCAATGAGGAATCTCAACAGCAGATTTCAAGAATGCATTCGTACAGGAGGACGCCATCTACAGGACGTAATTTAAAAAAAAGAATGAAAATTCTATCATTGTTTCTTAAATGGCATGTTTTAAAGTTTCAATTACTATGAATAAAATATTTTTCTTCCATCACTCTTGCTTTTATTGGATTGTTAAAAAGTTCTCGGTTTTTGGGGTCACCTTATACTTATGCTAAAATTAGGCTTCGTCCTGGGTATGATGGTAAAATACATCCGACAGCAAGACTCCTGATCGGGAGGTTTTGAGGTGTGTTGTTCCAAGGTTATGTTCCCAGCTATGGGCAAATAGATAACCCCCAAACTGGGGTCAAAACACTATAAAAGTCTAATAATAGATTTTTATAGTAAAAATACCAGCAATATATTTTTGAAAAAAATATATTACCAGCAATATATTTGACTCGACAAAACACTCTTTACAAAAATACGTCAATGAAACCTTATCTACAAACGAATTTCTTACAAAGAATATATATTCTATTCATTTGAACCTATCCTAAAAATCCTGTCGACATTAAATAACCCACTGAGGTTGACATGCCATAAAACAAATTAAAAGAAACCAATCAAATCACGCAGAATATGTCGGTTCCCGTTTGATCGCCGAAGTTAAACAGTATCATTACATAGATGTGGGGACCGCTTGGAAACTCCGGGTACTGTAAGCAATCTCCTATAGTCTGAAATATGTTTCGTTTTTAAATAGCCTACAAAGGGTTGATAAGACGCAAACAAAAAAATCAATCAATCATTTTCCGTATTTCCGATATATTAAATTGAACTAAATTTAAAATTAAGACAAAACAATAGTTTGCTCTGCGTTGCCCAGATGCTGAAAATGAAAATATTTATAATAAATGAAACATTTCAGAAAGGCAAATACAAATGCAAAAGGATGTACCGGCTGTAACAGCAAAATTGTCCAAATCGTGTAAAAGCACGGGATACTTGTCCATTCCACAAAATGTTTAATATCTAAAAAAAAAAAAAAAAAAAAACACACACACTAAACTAATTCAGTTTCTTCTTTCCATAATTTCAGATAAGACGTTTAGCCATCTTGACATCATTTGTTGTAAGAATCACTGAAAAATCCTTTGTGCTATTCAGCTAGAAAGAGAACAGGTCAAAATCATTTTGTATCAGCCACGCTATATCTTCTCAACTGAGCAATGGTGAGAGGAAAAAGATCATTCAGGCCTTCAGTAATGGTACACACATTCATTCCCTGGCTTCCATTTCCAAAGTCGATTCAAAAACCATCAAGACAATGGTGAATAAGTTTAAAAAAGAGGGAGCAGTAGCGAGGAAAACTGGATCAGGAGGTCATAACAGCAATCACCATTTCCACTTAGAACTAAATACATTCTTGTTGTTCAAAGTAGGGGTCATTTCTAAGAAACAACAGCTCAAAGCTTTATCTAACAATTGGACAATTTTGCTGTTACACAATTTGGACAATTTTGCTTTTACACCCAGTATACCAATGTTTTATAAATTATGCAAAAGATTTTGATAAAAACTTTTGGAACTGCTAATTTTGGAAAGATATTAGAATAATACAACATGTATACTGGGAGCAAAGCGTATGCATACGGAAAGAAAATGATTTCAAAGATTACACAAAAATAGAGAGGGGCGTAAGACAAGGATGAGTCTTCTCACCGGATTTATTCATGCTATACAGCGAGGCGATCCTGAGAGAATTAGAAGCCCTGCTAGGGTTCATTATTGGCGCCCACTATCTTAACAACATAAGATATGCAGATGAGACAGTGTTGAGAGCAGACACAGAAAGGAAACTTCACGAACTCCTGCAGGGGGGGGTAGCGAAGGAGCAACCCAAGATGCGGGTTACGAATTGGAAACACCGAAATAAAATAAGTGCGAAAATTCAATATCTAACAAGTGTTTTAACAGAGGTCGCAAAATCCGTACTGGAATAACAAAAGATGCTTTCCAAAATCTAAGCAACGAATTAAGAGACAGGAAAATTTTCTTCGAAAGGAATTAAAATTATGTGAGTTTTATGTTGTAATTTTGTTATATTTTGGAATACAGTTTGATTTCTTTAAGAAATTATACGATATTACATGGATTAATGTCATGAAAGAGCTCTTCTATGTCGGCTGTTTGATTTTGTTTTGCGGCATATCAAGCTCTGTTAGTTATTTAATGCCGAAATGTAAATAATTTGAACAATTTATGGCTACAACTAAATGTATTTTGAACGCAATTATATGCCTTCAACTACAGATAAAATGCATTGCTGGTCATGTTGCTTTAATAAAGTATTGTTGGTAATTTTACTATAAATAGTTATTGTTGCTATTTTTTTTACATAAAGTACATTACTAGTATTTTTGCTATAAAAATATATGATTAAACTTTCACAGTGTTTTATTTGGAGGTTCACTATTTGCCATAGCTGGGACCCTAGCAGGGGCTACCACTCCCGAGACAGGGTAAATCTGGGAACAACAGCAATTAAGAGGTGGTTCCACGCTCCTCAATACCTCCATTCACCCGATCAGAGGCCCTGCTGCCGGATGTAGTTCATCGTCCATTTTTGAGCGAAATAAACGCCTTCAATTATCGTTAACCTTAAAAAGAACGCAATTTTAAAATTACTCTCAAACATGAATACTGCATCGAGTTCACGTGGCCTAATTATTTTCTTAGATTGCATCTACATTATATCGACAATAAAGCGATTTTATTTGTTTCAGCCGTCATCTTTTACATATTTCTACCTTCAAAGTTTATACAATCTATGTAGGAACGGTCCGATTAGTTCTACAATACATAAACGATGCCTAAAGCAAAAATGAGCCGGTGGATGTTTTGTTCTGCCCCACCTTCTATTTAATCATTAAAATGAATGAATATTTGGACGCATTCCTTTTATAAAACCGCCCGAAAATAATTGGTAACTCGAATACAATTCTATGTAGGCACCTATTATTTGCTATGTGACTACATATGCGATCATTAGAGTGAATGAACATTTTGTATTATTTATTTAATAAATTCTACTCTTGAAATCTATCAATGAACTTCTATAGCAAAATAATTTCTAATGCGTTTCTGTATAGAAGTTCACTGATTGGTTGATTTTTTTCCTGGCTCATCAACTTTCTGCAGATTATTTCAAGCCGGTTAATATCTTTAGATTGTAAGAATTTTTTTTTAGAGATAATAATGTTTTATTAGCAGATGTCCTGCTATTTAACCCATAGCTGGTGGGTAGAAGAGTTGGATTTATACCTTTTCCAAGTGTATTTGACTGTCAGTGAATATAACGAACCCAACTGGAATTAGAACTCGTCTCTCCGATTTCCAATTCCAAGCCATTACCCATTGAGTCAGTTATGTACCATGCGTGATACACGATTAGGCGATCATGTATCTTTCGATACATGACTGACGAAGCAGATTTTTCCCCGCAGTAGGTTGCCATTTCTTTCTGAGGTATACCAGTTGCCATCCAAGGCTATAGAACCCTGTCTGTCCTGACATTTACCCATAGCTGGAGGAGAAGAAGAGGATTCATACCTTTCCCAAGGGTATTAGCACGTAAGTGAATGTAATGGATTCGACTGGAATTCGGATTTACCAATTACAAAACGGTTAATAGTACCATTACTGCGATTATAAAACGTGAAAAAAAAATCATCAAAGCATCGGGAATGCTGTAAATAAATTCATTGACATTCGACTTAATTTTAATGGTAATGGCGAAATTAACCATTTACACAGGGAACATTCGATATCCATTTATTGATCAGATAGCATTACTGTCGGTTGAAATTTATAAAATCAATTTTCTTAAAAGAGCTTTCAGGAAATTAGATTTCCCAATTCCCTATTTATTGCTTTCTATTACCGATAGAAGTTTCCTTCCAAGCCTTTTGTTTAAGCTAGTGAGGAAAGTCAATATCTTCATTATATTTTTTTTTTCTGATTTTGTAGCGCCAGTCTATAGGATCTGATCAGGGATTATCTTCTTTAAGACCATTTTAAGTATTCATTTGCTTGAAGCTGTTTTTAATCACTGATCTTAGAAAATAGTTATGCATAGCTGATAATTTAGACATTTCTTCACAGGTTGGACGGCATCCAACTTGTTCAGGAGATTAAACTTCTAAAGTCCACATTTATTGCTTTCTATTACTGATAGGAGTTTCCTTCGAAGCCTTTTTGTTTAACGTAGTAAGGGAAGTCGATATCTTTATTATATGATATTTTTTTCTCTTCTAGTCACATGTTCCAACTATTTTTTTTTTTTACTGTTGGAAGTCTTTAAGTAATCTGTTTTTTTTTTTGTTTTTTTTTTTGTTATTTGGTAAAGTTTTTTTTTTATTTTCTTATATTTAATGGCAATTGTGAGGACTATTCGGTATTCCTTGACCGAACAAGTAATGTTATTATCAATTTAATTTTTATAAAATCTTACTTTTAAAACAGTTATTTCTCAAGTCCACTAACTTCTATAGTCTTTCTATAACTGATGAATGTTTCTTTCCTAACTTTTTGTTTACAGTATCGTGGAGAGTCAACATCTTGATTATGTTAACATTTTCCCTTCTAAGCAGTTCATTTTAGTTATTGCCACTGTTGGAATTCTTTAAGCGAGGTGGTTTTGTTATTTGGTAAAGCTCTTTGTTTGTGATTCTGTAGCGCCAGAGATCTGATGAAGGATTTTATTCTTTAAGACCTGCAGGATTCATTCGCTTGAAACCATTTTAATTCAGTGATCTGAGAAAACGGTTGTGTATAGCTGATATTTCGGACCGTGTTGGACTCCATGCATGGCATCCATGTAAGATTATAGACCTGGCAAGGATATTCAAGAACATGACTCAAGATTCTGTATGGATTTCGGATATGACGGGTTATTATTATTTACATTATTTGCCATGTAGATTTTTGCCTTGAGATTTGTTGTTATTATCACAATGTTTCGGCTGTTGTACCATCCGGTCTTCATCAGGCGCTTGTCGATACGCGTAACCTTTAAGAAATTTCAAACTGAACTTAATTCAATCTACGATATGATTGTTCTCATCCCGCTGTTCATATCTAGGAATATCTCACCTTTTTCTTATTTAGTACTACACAGTCATTGCTCGACCTGTTTCAGGTTAATATTATAATAATATTATAAAACAATAATAATAAAAGTATATAGCAAATTGTACTTTGATTTCTTAACTATTTTTTTCTTTTACCATATATGTATTTAATGACTCAGGTAAGTAAACAGCATTTTATCGTTTTCTTATCTATTTTGTTTATTCAAATCTTTGCTCTCTTCAGGAAATGAAGTCAGTTAAATCTGTTTTTTTACCTAAGTCTATCTCCCATCCAATCCTATCTTTTTGTAATTGTAACACCCCAAAAATAAATCTCCTATCTTATCTCTTCGTTAAAGTTTAGGTAGTCTTCCTAATCCTGACACCGTTATTTATCATACGGCTTCATTCTTGACCTCTCTCAGCCAAATCAGCTATCGGTTTGACCCAGCCAACTGGAAACCAAACTGATCCCAGAAGAGTGACGCTTGTTTTCAAATATTCTTCTAACTGATTAGGAAGTTTTTCTCCTACAAGATTAGTCACCCTCCTACGATCAGTAGTTGTTAGAATGCAGGTTTATCACATATTTTTATAGTAAGCATCAATCAAAATCCTATAGAACTACCCATTCAAATAAAAGGTTAGGAAGGAACCTTCCATCTCTACTGAAAAGAACGATAACAACTACTGGACTTGAGAGACCTATTTTCCTGAATAATTATTTTAATAGAATAAAGTTTATAAATTTCAACCAACAGTAGTACAAACTACTCGATCAATGAATGTCGAATGTTTCCTCGTATTATTATCAGTCGCTTATTCCGCCTGTTGCAGATTGCGCATCAACATGAGATATTCTTCACAATGTTCGATCACTAACAAAATATTTCAAAGAGTAAAGGTCAAATCTAGTCCATGTCGACATTATCAAGCAAGCGCTTTGGCTGTCAACCTCTGCTTCTCTTACCGGCCAACTTTCCTTCTAGGCATAACTTACTGACGCCATGAATTGATCTTTTGATACGACCATACAGTTTAAGTACTCTTGACTTGTTAACTGATGTGATTGGTTTAAACTGGGTAATGTTGAATAGCTTATTGATATATATGGTCGCTGAGGCGTTTATTAAAGTCTCGTGATGCGGTTTTGGAATCTAGCGAGCTCTTGAAGTGACTTTGTCGTCCAGTTAACACAATCGAGACCATATAACACAACTGGTAGGATTCAATCTCAAAAATCTTAGCTTTCAAATGATTTGAAACTCATTTTGATGTTAACATTTCTTTGTTCCTATTGAAAGCTGCCCAACCCAGAGCGATGCGATGTTGCACAGCAACCATTCTATTGTTGTTTGATGATAGCTTGTGATTGAGACAAACTCCGTAACTTGAGTGATTTGCTGGTTGTAGATTGTGAGTTGAAGATTGGAATTCTTTTTTAAGATGTTTAAGTTTAAGATAACCTTTAGTGCATGTCTGTCCAGTCCATTCAGGAAGTTTTGCTTCTAGAGCAACTCATGATGGCCAGATCATATTCATACCTAAGGTTTGATAGCATCTGACCTATTTGATAGCAGGAGGAGCATTCTTCTTCAGTTTGGTAGATAACTGCGACTATACCTATACAGAAAGGAAGTCCTGATAGGACGTCTTCCTGCTTAGCTCCCTTCAAAATGTCTGCCTACACAACGTGTAGGTCCTAGATCTATTTTGATATATGCTGTTGAGTTGGTTTAAGTTTCTTTCAGTGGGATAATGTTCTTGTTAATTGAGGTTTTGTTTAAGAGTTGTCACAAGCTGGGTAGTTTAAAACTATCAAAAGTTTTTGAGAAGTCAATAAATTATTAAAAATTACCATTGATGATGACTCAATGCGTGTCTCGGTGGAAAGGTCGGTATCTGGGTTACTTCTAACAAGATTAACCAGTCTTGAGTAAATACTAAGCAACCTCCTGCCAAGTTTTATGAAAGCGCATTGGAATAGCGAAGGTGGCTTGCAAAAGCAAAAGCAAATAATTAAGAAACAGAAGAATTGCGTTCGAGACAAAGAAAACAATTCTGAACTGCTATGTACTAGTAAAAGAATCCATTTTACATATTTATAAATCTGTCATTCATCTGTGCTTTGAATATGGCTGCCATATCTGGTCTGGTGCTGGAGATTCTTAACAAAATTCAAAGAGTCAGTCACTTTCTCACCGACATGTCATGACTTCCCCTTGTGTTTTCTACAAATATTTTCATGACAATATTCTGGTGAGCTTTGCTTCTTGGCGCCTCGACTGTATGTGTTTAAACGTTCTACTAGATTGCCAACTATGCCTCACCGTTTTACTGTAGAAGTAGTTAGATGAAACCGTCTTTTCTATTCTAAGAGTTTCTTTTCTCGCACTTCTCACCTGTGGAACTTTCCCTGCCACCTACAATCTTCAAAGCTTTAAGAGAGACTAGGGAAACAGCGCCTAACCTATAAAACGAGCTTGTGTAAACGGATGACACAGCAGCAACTTGAAATGATAGAAACAGGACAAAATTGCTTAGAACTATGAAGGCTAAGAAGTTGTGGAGAGCCATAATCGCGCACGTCCTTATGGAAAACGCCATACAAATGTTGAAGAAACTATATGAAAAAAATAATTCTAAAACTCCTCTTTTCTTTGCTAGAATCTTTTCGAACTTTCAAAATTAATTTTATTAAATATCTGATCTTTATGAATTTAATTTTGTTCTGAATCATTTTTGTGTCCAAAATGGGCTCCAGTGATTCAAAAATTAAATTTAAAAAAAAAAAAATAGTGATCACGTGGTCTAATACGAACCTGTTTCAACCAACCAGGAACCAGCCCACCGAATTTTAAAGCTGTTTCTGGGAATCGCCCCCATAAAAAAGATTGATTTGACTCACCTCAAAAGACACTTTCCAGCGTCTCAAGAGCTCACTAAATGTTTTCATGTCACACTGAGAAAAGAACATTGACCAAGTTCAGTTTGACCAAGCTATTCCAACATTGCACAAAGACTTAATTGTAAGTACATGCATGCGTATACTTCTCTTGCCAAAATCTCTTTCAAAAAGAACTTTCCGGACATAATGTCAAACCTGTTTGCCCTTCTACAAGATAGATATTCGCCACAGAGTTAACAGAAACTTTAATATTCAACTCACGCGTACACATCAGTTTTTGAATATCTATAATGTGTGTAAATCTTTTAAACACTTTCCACATATAAACTCAGTAAGAATTCTAAATAGCGTTAAATATATTTCACTTCTTGAAGAATTTGAGGCTCACGTGACATATTGAAAGCTGGAGAGACAGAGGAAAACAGCAATAATCTATCTAACAAGATTGTGTAACTTGATAGCAGAAAAGGAACTGGTATTTTTTTATATACTAATTTTCAACCCAATACAAGGCCCAAGAGCCACTCAAGGTAAAGCGTTAGTGTATGGTGGTGCACGAGCGTAAGAAAGGGCAAATGGGATTCATGGGGTTAAGCAGGAATGACGACGGTTAATTCTAGACTTGAAGAGGACAAGGTTGTAGTGACTGGAAAAGAATCCTGTCGGGATACTGTTCCCTAAAGCAACAGTTCGGAGGAAGAAGCTTTCCGAATGGAACTTACTCCTTACTAATGGAATACAAATGCAATGGGGATGATTCGGCCTTGTGTGCGTGAAGGAAATAAAAATTAGAACTATGAAGGATAGGAAGTTGTGGAGATCCATGTTCGTCTACGTTCTAAGGGAACACGGCTAATGAGATTTATTGCAATGGTTTACTGTTATTAACCCATTATTTCCAATTAATGTTACCCATGAAATTTTCGCGGTTTTTCCGATTTTAATTTTCTGATCAATCGTAATTCATAAGAAATTGAATAAGCTTCTTGCGTGTTTTTCAACTGTAGAATACCTTTGGAAATACCACTATTGCATCGCTAAATATTTTAGCTTAATAACTTTAACGGAATATTGTAATACCTATCGTAAGAATGAATGCAGGTTATTATTTAATGACATTTCTAGGGCACATAATGAGGATAGAGGTCTTGGAAAATTTGATACTCACAAGGACAGATTGAAGGCAAAAGGGAGTGATGAACACAGCGCATAACCTATCGAACTTGACTAAATGAATGGCAGAGCAGGGTTTAGCAGTGCCAACAAAAAGATAAAATTTATTAAGAACTACACATGACAGAAAATTTGTAAAGATATATGATTGCCATCGTCCAAAAGAAGAAGAAGCAGAAGAGTGTATAAATGAAAAGATTTAAAATTGACAAAGGAAGGAGAATTTAAAGATTGTTATTGCTTCCTTTATATTCTCCATCACCTTTTTTTCTCACTGAAACGAAAAAAAAAACGTCTCTGATATGTCTTTTCTTTCTTTCCTGGCGATCAAAACAGAATTATTTATGAGATATTAGCAGGACGTAACGTACGGGCTAAGAAACGAAAGAACAAGTACAATTATAATATGGTTTCGGAGGATGGCCATTAATGGGTTATAGGTAGAATGTGGGGCAATGGATATCGACATGGAATGCGAAATCGGAGAGCCGAGTTCAAATTCCAACCGTGTTTGTTACATTCACTTAGGCACCCTTGGGAAAGGAATGTATCCTTGTCTCCTTTCACTTAGGCACCCTTGGGAAAGGAATGTATCCTTGTCTCCTTTTCCCAGCTATGAGTTGAATAGCAGGACATATTGTGTCCTATAGTCATGGCTGACAATTAGTCTATCGCATGAAAAAACGGCAACCTCCGGGAAAATCTTCTGCCCCGTCAATCATGAAAGAGATATGATCGTCCAAGCTTGTATCACGTATGGAACTGACTGACATTTATAGGAGATATTTTTTAAACTTATAATTTAGAACGATTTTTTAAATGCTCTATAATACATTTTTTCTATTTTTATACTAAAAAACTACGGATTTATATTTTTATAATTAATACCAGATTTTACGGTAGTCATTAAGGGGTTAACAGTTTATTTCTGTGAATATACAGGTCGTTGTCGACTTACGACCTATGCGACTTACGACTGTTGAACTTTACGACCACGACCGCGAATTGGTATGTCCGGTCGTCGGACAGCATGAATGCTTCCCAGTCTTTCCGCCTCAGCTCCAGGCAGCGTTAGCATTCTTTCGCTCGAGTTCAGTGTTAAGGCAGCCTCGTTTCAACACACTTTCCCCCCCGAGTCCGTTTGTGTCTTTGAAATTTTTCCTCACCTCCAAAAGGAAATTGTCTTTGCCGACAACTCAACCGTAAAAATAAGAAACAAACAATGTATAGAGAAATTTTGATGCAAATGATATCAAAGGTAAAGAAAACGTAAAAAATTGTGTATTTTGTCATTGCTAAAATGTTTTTTTTTTTTTTTTTTTTTTTTTTTTTTTTTTTTTTTTTGCACCCTTAATTTGCGTTTTTGTATGTTTACCAAATATTAAATCAACTGCATTATAGTATTCAGTGTTTGGCTTACACCCAGTGAACGTAAAAATAAGAGAAAAAAACTTGTAGAGAGATGATATAAATGCTACCAAACGTAAGGATGTCGGAAAAAATATTTAAAAGAAATGCAATATTACCTGAAGAAAGATAAAAAGATTTCAAAACTGCTTACAGGCTTACTTACGCCCAGATCGATTTAAGACTAGTCAGTCGTAACCAATCGTCATCGTAAGTCGACAACGACTATTACATGGGACGTGTGTTGATTGTTTCAAATTCTTCACCTTTTAATTCTATTCTACGTCACGAGAATAGAACAGCGATAGTTTGGAAGCAGGAGGCAGGTGAGACAATAGTAGTGGTTCTGAAATAACCAGCGCATTTGCTAGGCTATGAGGACCCCCTTAGTAGGCTTAGAATAGAAATAAATACAATATGGTAGCCGCTAATAAAGAAATAAAGAGATATGACAGCAAATCTGCAGCAGAAACAATCAAAACATGGGCAGCTGCAGCCAAAACATGACAGCAGCATCAGAAGCAGTTGCAATTCTAAGCATCAGACTGGTTATGTTGAAAGTGTATTAAATCATTGGTTTTTGAATTTGGTGATAATGATTGTGAGCTCAATCACTGGGTCTGACTGGTTATGTTGAAACGTGTACTAAATCAACAGAACTTTGAATTTGGTGAAATGATTGAACAGAACTCAATCAAAATACTAACTGAACAGAACTAAATAAAATACTAACTGAACAAACTAAATAAAATACTAACTGAACAGAACTAAATAAAATACTAACTGAACAGAACTAAATAAAATACTAACTGAACAGAACTAAATAAAATACTAACTGAACAGAACTAAATAAAATACTAACTGAACAGAACTAAATAAAATACTAACTGAACAGAACTAAATAAAATACTAACTGAACAGAACTAAATAAAATACTAACTGAACAGAACTAAATAAAATACTAACTGAACAGAACTTAAAATAAACTGAACAGAACTAAATAAAATACTAACTCAGAACTAAATAAAATACTAACTGAACAGAACTAAATAAAATAAGAACTAGACGATATCCCTAGACACGGGAGATTAAATAAAGGGTTCACTTTGGAATTGCCTGCAGATTGCTCAGATCGATATATACATGAAGAAGGCTAGAGGTCACAACGGCCGAAACGTTGTGATAACATTAACTAAGATGAGGACAATAGTCCGAATATAAATAGTGTAAATTTGGGCTCGGAAACCTTTTGGAGAGAGTGGGTTAGAAAGCTATGCATTGTCTCGGAGGAGATCCATGATATAAAATGTACTATAATAAATTGTTTCAATCTCAGACCGTTCCATCCAGAAGGCTGTCTTGGTCTGGAGGGTTAAAGAAAAAAAAAACAACGAAGTTAATGTTATATTATTTAAATATAGTTTCTTATTTTACTGCAGGAATAACAACTAACACAATCAACAAAATCCAAATGCCTTACTACAAACGGAATATGCGCACCTCGGCGTGGTGTAATGGTTAGCAAGCTTGTCTTGCTAGATCAGTTACTGCTGAGAAGTGAGTTCGATCCTCACTGGATGCCCCATACTTTCGGCCTTGCGCCACATTTAAGCTACGCTTGGAAAATCTCTACTACAAACGAAATGCAATTAGAAATGCCAAATTATTTAATGAGGCACTTGTTTCTGTTTGTTGTTCGATGAATTCTCTACATCAAGTGAAATATTTGTCGATGACAGGAGCAAAAGAGCATCTTGGTTATCAGCACCAAACCTTGTTCTTAAACTACTTTTAGTATATATTCGAAATGTTCACATGCATATGTACTTTCAAATAATGATACCATCATTTTCGTATTATTCAATAGGCTTTTATATTTTCCGCTTGGCAAAACATATTGTAGAAGTCAGCAGTGTATTTGGAATGAAATCTTGATTTTAAAAATACGTCGCATTGTAAGTCAATTAACCCCAGCTGATATGGTTTCTGTCACTTGCTCAACAAATTAATTAGATAATTAGTGTCCATGTATTAAGATGGTGTGCTGGACAAAAATCCTTCGCGGGCCGGATATGGTTTCATTTCGCGACAATCTTGACTTCTATTCGATCAGCTTACATCTTATCAATGTGAGAGACAAAAAAGGTAAAGAATGATATCCATGATATACTTACTATTTGTATATTACCTACAAGAGTTTTACGATATTAATTAAGCCTACCCGAGCCAGGCAAAAGATCAAATGCCTGATGACAATCCTTAAAGCGGTCGTTATTAGATAAGTGGGGAGTTCCCAAACGTTGAGGAGCGCCACTGCCCGATGTCGCCCACTTCACAGATAATATTAAATGAATGGATCATTTCAGACTTTGTGTAACTGTAGAATTAATGAATTTACACACCATAGTCATTAAATCTATACTGACATCTCTTTGTAAACAGGAGTGTCTGTTAGGTCTTAATGTGATCTGCTTATGATGTACAGGAATTCCTCGATTAGTGCGGCAATCACTAACTATAAAAATCAATTTTCAATTAGTATGATAAAAATGATGAATGTGTTACCGCACTAATTACCGCATTATGTATGCACGAATCGAATCGAGGAGGCGCGGTGAGCTATTAAATAGCGGCTCGGATTGAGGAATCGGAGATCCGAGTTCGAATTCCAGTCGAATCCATTACATTCACTTACGTACTAATACCCTTGGGAAAGGTATGAATCCTCTTCTTCTCCCCCCAGTTATAGCAGGACAAACCGGGTTCTATATCCTTGAATGGTAACTGGTCTAACTCAGAAAGAAATGGCAACCTACTGCGGGAAAAAATCTGCTTCATCAGTCATGACTGAAGAATCGAATTTTGGTATATAAAAATTTTAGCGCACTAATTGAATACGCATTAATCGAATGCGCATTAATCGAAGGATGCTTGTATAATCCAAAATAGGTATATTATTAATATATGTGCATTTCCTCACAGATGAAGAGGAAACGAAGCAACGGAGATGCGATTCTACAGAACGATTCTGAGAATACCATGGACGGAACATGTGAGTAACGATGAAGTTTTAAGGAAGATATTAGCAAAAAGGGAGATTATACTTAGAATCAAAAAGAAAGACTTGACACTTCTAGAGGACATTATGAAGAAAGAGAGCTTGGAAAATTTAACACTCACGGAGTATATTGAAAGCGAGAAGGGTAGAAGAAAACCGAGTAACTTGAGCTTGTGTAAGTGGATAGAAGTGCAGGGAGTGGGGCGATGATGAAAAGATAAACAATGCTGAGATCTTCAATGGATAGGAAGTTGTGGAGAGCCATTATCGCCCACACCCTGAAGGGACACGAAACGTATACAAGTGATTTTATTTTTCTATAAAGGATAAATAAGTTTTTAACAGAGCAAACTGTTTAATTGGGCTTTGTCAGATACAATGCGGGAATTTCAAAATAATAACGTCTTTGTCAGCAGAGAGACAAGTCTGAAAATGTTTTATCGCTTAAGGCAAAAACACGCCCAGAAATGTAAATATTTTCGAGCAAACATCATTCTTGAAAGTTGTTAGGAAAACACATTTATATTACTTAGATATTGTAATGACTATATCGACCTCAACAAAAATGCGACGAATTTTGCCCGACCAACATACCACACTGTTTGGGGCTCCTGCTGATTCCCTAAAACGAACATTAAAGACCTGCATTACCAAAAGGAAGAGTCAAATGTTGCTTAGAGCTACAATACAGAGGAAGCTGTGAAGGTCCATGATAGTCCACATTCTATAGGGAGACAGCGTATAAATAATGAGGATAGGAAAAGGATAAGGCTCCTTAACAGATAGTATGTTACCAGAATTATCTTCTGTTTGCCATGACCATTCAGGATGTAGGCGATCATGGCTCTCCACAATTTCCTGTCCTTTATAGCTATTTATATATTTTGATATTTTTCCTAAACCTTGTTCCGCCTTCTATTTACACAAGCTCGCTAGGTAGGTTATGCGTTGCATTCTTTTGTCCCTCTTGCCTTCAATCTGTCTTGTGAGTATCAAATTTTCCAAGCAATCTTTCCTTATTGTGTTCCCGAGAAACTTCAACTGTCTCTTCCTGATATTAAGTATGAGGATCCTTTTTGTTTTTCTCTAAATCTTCGTCGTTGCTCATATTTTCGGTCCATGGTATTCTCAGCATCCTTCTGTAGAACTACATTTCTGTTGCTTCAAGTCTCTTCTCTATCGGTGAGGAGATTGTCCAGTATTTACTGCCATATAGGAGAACTGATATTACGTAACAGATCGGTATTATTTTCCTTGTTTCTAACGACATTTTCCTGTTTTTTAATACGTTGCTTAGATTTCGGAAGGACATCTTTCGCTATCCCCCCCTGCCCCTTCGGTTTCCGGTGCCGCAATTTACGTCCTCTGTTAAAACACTTCCCAGACGAAAAGTTATAACACGACCTACTCCGAAGATGTAATAGTAACATTTTGCCCATTAAGTCCAACGGTCAATATTTGAGCACCGATAAAAAAAAATAAATAAATGCTGATTTTAAAATTCAGAATTGTCTCCCTTTGTCATTTCCGCCAATCGGATCTTGTACTGTAATAAATATAAATAAATGAGAACCTTAGTGACTTTGCATTGGGTAATGGTTAACGAGTTCTGGTTGAACGCTACAAAGTTCATTACATTTCCTTCGATAATAAAAACAATCCTAATAAGGATAATAAAAATTATTAAAAAATTAGTGACATAAATTTTATCCATTTTCAACGTAGGCACAAATGCAATCGTTAGTCACCGTATGCGTAACTGGAAATTTGATACATGTATATATGCATATACTTTTCTCACTACCCTCTTCAGGAATTAGACTCGACAAGACGGACACAAAATAATGCCTACTAGAATTCAGACACACACGCGCGCAAACAAGCGCTGCAAAATATGAAAACTCCATATCTAACCAACCAATGAAAACAAACTGTATAGAATTCGGAATACCGGTTGATTGATTTGTCGATCGATTTGCTTTTTACGACTTATCAACCCTTTGTGAGTTATTTAAAGCCGAAACATATTTCGTATTACGCCTTCTTGGGTTAGCGTTTTTCTCTGGCCTGAAGTGTAAAGATTATATTGAATCAATTGCTCTAAAGAAGGTTGGTTCATCGTATCGTGATAGACAATTTTCTCCTCAGAATCTATTTTACACATTTATGTCTACAATTCATCTATGTATTGAATATTGCTGTCACATCTGGTCTAGTGCTTCAGATAATAATGATTTACTGATACAAGTCCTATTATTTAACCTATAGCGGAGGAGAAGATGTGAATTAATACGTTTTCCATGGATATTTACGCATAAGTGAATATAATCAAACCGACTGGAACTGAAACTCGACCCTCTGATTAACAACTCCGAGCCATTACCCATTACACCAGCTGTACATCCACTTTTGTAAACAGGAAATGAATTGATCGATTGATTTTTTTAAGTTTATCAACTTTTTGTAGGTTATTTTAATAATATTTTTGAATTGTAAGAAATTTTCTTTTTTGATTGGGGGGGGGTTTAGATATAATTATTTTCTGATACAAGTCCTACCATTTAACTCATAGCTATGGATAGAGAAGTGAATTCATACCTGTCCTATTATAACGGACCCGACCAGAATTGGAACTCGACCAGCCATTACCCATTACACCAGCTGTACATCCACTTTTGTAAACAGGAAATGAATTGATCCAACTTTTTGTAGTTATTTTAATAATATTTTGAATTGTAAGAAAATTTCTTTTTTGAAAGATATAATTATTTTTCTGATACAAGTCCTACCATTTAATAGCTATGGATAGATCGTGAATATAACGGACCCGACCAGAATTGGAACTTTTTAACAACTCCGAGCCATTACCCATTACAAGCTTTTTTTTGTGAATTGATCGATTATTTTTTAAGTTTATCAACTTTTGTATTTTTTAATAATATTTTTGAATTGTAAGAAATTTTCTTTTTTGATTGGGGGGGGTTAGATATAATTATTTTCTGATACAAGTCCTACCATTTAACTCATAGCTATGGATAGAGAGAAGTGAATTCATACCTGTCCCAAGGATATTTGTGCGAAAGTGAATATAACGGACCCGACCAGAATTGGAACTCGACTCTCCGATTAACAACTCCGAGCCATTACCCATTACACCAGCTGTACATCCACTTTTGTAAACAGGAAATGAATTGATCGATTGATTTTTTTAAGTTTATCAACTTTTTGTAGGTTATTTTAATAATATTTTTGAATTGTAAGAAATTTTTTTTTGATTGGGGGGTTAGATATAATTATTTTCTGATAAAGTCCTACCATTTAACTCATAGCTATGGATAGAGAGAAGTGAATTCCCTGTCCCAAGGATATTTGTGCAAAGTGAATATAACGGACCCGACCAGAATTGGAACTCGACTCTCCGATTAACAACTCCGAGCCATTACCCATTACATCCACTTTTTGTAAACAGGAAATGAATTGATCGATTGATTTTTTAAGTTTATCAACTTTTGTAGGTTATTTTAATAATATTTTGAATTGTATTTTCTTTTTTTGAATTGTATTTTCTTTTTTTGATTGGGGGGGGTAGGTCAACCATTTAACTATGGAGAAGTGAATTCATACCTGTCCCAAGGATATTTGTTTTTGAAAGTGAATATAACGGACCCGACCAAATTGGAACTCGACTCTCCGATTAACAACTCCGAGCCATTACCCATTACATCACCTGGCATTCCCAAGTGGTCAACCTTATGGATACTGACCGAGCACGACGTTGATTAATTTTGATGGTCGTACGAGGTCTAAAAAGAAAACACACCACTGAAATTTTTAAAAAGAATCAAATAAAAGACTGAATAAATTCACGCGAGTTCGCAATCAGCCGTGGGCGGAAATGACGTAAAAGGACGATGAATATATTTTGAAAGGTTAAGTGAATTTTTTTTTTAATTTCAATGAATGTTCTAGTATCCCTTCTACCGGTCAATTCGACTGTTAACTTAGAAAGGTTTAAATAAAAGATATATAAAAAAAAGAGTTTAGAAAATAATTCTTCCATGCATTGTATATTGCTGCCACGTCTAGTTTGCTGCTTCTGCGGTGTATTTAGATACATCGCAGAATCCTTGATAAAAATAGAAAGAAATCTGCAAAGTTATCGATCCTGAACTGGCATCTCAGCTTCAGTCACTTTCCTACCGCTATAGCATAGCCCCCTTCTGCCTTTTTTGTAAACAGTTTCATGGTAATTGTTCTGATGAGCTTTCCTCTGTAGTAGATAAACTTTATGAAAGTAAGTGCAATACTAGATTGGCGGCAAAGTCTCATCATTTTACAGTTGAAATGGTTAGGTTTAACAGTAAGAAGAATCTGCAATGATATCGGTCATGACATGGCATCAAGGCTTCGGTCGCTTTCCCACTGCCATAACGTAGCTTCCTCGAGCCTTTTCTATATTTTTGTGGTAATCGTTCTGATTAGCTTTTCTTTTTTATAATTGGATTTAAGCGCAGTACTAGACTTACAGGTTTCATTATCTTACAGTTGAAATTGCTAACAGTTTTTTTTTCTCTCGCACTTCCAGTTTGTAGAACTCACTTTCGGCATCTTGCTTTCCTGTCAAATCTTCAAAAATGTAAATGCAATGTCAATCGTTAATTTCTGTCTTCTTAATTTCTGTCCTTTTATTGTTTCCTTTTGCTCATAATCTCCCACACACCTCTTGCGTCATAGTGGCTTTATTTTCTTGCTTGGGTGAAATTATTTTAAAAAAAGAATCGGCCGCATTAAAGAAATTTTTGAAGACTAAAGGGCACACGGTATACAAAGTAAAGGAAACGATCAACACGAGATTAAATGATTAAATCTCAATAACTTCAAAGTTTTTTTTTTGTTATTGTTGTTTTTTTTTGTTTTTTTTGAGACAATGATGATATAGGCTTAAAAAACAAAAAGTTGGTCCGTAATTTTGTATACACAGCCTATTTGTTTATATGCAATTCAAAGAAAAAGAAAAAGCGTTTTACATAGCAATCTGATGTGAAATATCAGATCTTATAAGAAGTTCACTGGTATCCACACGTTATACGTAACACAAAATATACAGGATGTATCAAAATACTTTTACAGACTTTGGGGCGGGTTTCTCACACCATAAAAGGACAAATGTCCATATAAACATGTCCGCAAACGCTTCCTTTCAAGGAAAGTGCACGGTAGATGCAGACTAGGTTACATTTGTCATTCGTGTACATTTGTGGCTAGTCTGTCTTCAACGTTTAACGTGTGTAGTAGTGAGTTGACTGAGAAGTGTTCTGTTTAACAATGGAAGGATATTCATATCGTGAACAGGCAGATATGATCTTTACATACGGCCGCGTGAATGGTAATGGACGCGAGGCTACACGGCTGTAACAGATTGCGTTTTCAGACCGAAGGCTGCTGAGTCATCCAACATCACATTTTACCTTATTTTGGTGTCAGGAACCCGCACCCAAAGTTTGTAAAAGTATTTTTGATGTAGTATAGTATATGTAGTATAGGCTTTCGAAATGAAATACATGAAGCAACAGAGACAAATTGCCGATATGAGGAACGTTGGAAATAAAATAGAAAGATGCTATCGACATAATATGTATTATTGGTACGCGGGCGAATGGTATTTTCCGAATCTTAAATGTCACTTTTTATTGAATAAATTAAACATTTTTCTCTTCCCTGGGCTTCGAATGTTGGATTTTTACAGGACTGAATTTCGAATGTACTTTGATATGGACGAGAAGAGCGCTGAATATTAAACAGGTATGAATATTGTAGACGGTTAAACACCCCATAAATATTACAAAATCCACCTTTCTGAATCTGTCTATATTAACCATTTAATCCAATATAAACTAGATCTATATCTGCCTGTTTGGCTGTACTGCAAACCAAACCTGTTTGCGTTTTTTACTCTAGCATAATCTGGACTTAGGTTTATCTTTTGGAGCCTGGCGTAAACCGGACTTATATCAACATGTTTAGCTGTACTGCAAACCAAACCTGTTTGCCTGTTTTACTCTAAAAAAACCTAGGTTTATCTTTTGGTGCCTGGTGTAAACCGGACCTATATAGACCGTTTTTATTGTTTGCGGCGGCTTTGTCTCGTATCCAACAATTTAATTTCTTTTTTCTGATCGCTTTATATTTGATAATGGCGTTGATGATTAATTAAACCAATTCTTGCATGAAAGAGCCGATAGCACTGACTGCATGGCAATATTTGTTGAGGACGGGATCGATTTTGTCGATCCTTTCTCTCCCGTCGTTTGACTTCTTTATTTACTCTTCTAATGGCTTCGAATTTTTCGGTTCTGATGGGGATGGAATATTGCCAGTTGGTGCGGACTTGTGCTTGTGTTTCAAACGATTTAGGCTCATGTGCAGTGGTTTTCAGTGTTGTTTTGAGTTGGTTCTTGTACCTTCGAAGAGGGAAATCCCGTGACCTTTTCCCTGAAGTAAGGTCACTGAATAAATCTTGACGTGGAAACCTTGACTCTTCCATTCTTGTTACATGTCCTTAGCATCGAAGACGGCGTTTAATGATCAGCGATTCGTTGCTTTGACTGTTGGCTCTTTCCAGAACTTTGGTGTTGGTCTTAAGGTTCAAGATGGAACGAAGCTTTTGCTGGGGAAAGCGTACTAATTTTTGGATGTCGCGACAATAGAGAGGTTTCCTAATTATACAGCAAGGTTGTAATGACAACAGGATTATAGACCATCATTTTTGTTATGGTCAGATTTTTGTTGAATACGCGTTTGGTTAGCTTTCCTAAAGCCCCGTGTTCACCTCCAATTCTGTGTTCCACATCTTTTTCTGGGGTGCACCTATTTGGTAAAAGGCTGTCAGGACATGGGAAATGATATATATATCATATATTATATATTAAACATATACCAACCCTTTTTCTACCGCTTTAACTCTTGTGAAAAACAGACCTGTCTGCCTTTTTGGTTCCATTATAGGACAGGCCTAAGTCTACCATTTTAGCTCTAGTGCAAAACGACCTATCTGCCTTTTTTGGTTCCATTATAGGTCAGGCCTTAGTCTACAATTTTAGCTCTAGTGTAAAATGGACATAAGTCTCCCATTTATAATCTAGTGTATTGTATTAATTTCGTTTAAAATTAAACCAATCAAAAATTGCAAAACTAAAATGTTATTAAGATTTTAAATTCTTTCCTAGCTTTTGGGACATTGTACAGGTGTCTGTTTTTAATTATTGCTCTGACGAGCACTCTTGACACAGTACAGTAGTTGATGCGTTCGTATTGAAAGTTATTGATTGTAAACACTTTTCACAGATTTTGATAAAGGCAAATAAAATGAAACCCAAAAGCAGATCGGAATCGATTTCTCTTTTTCTTCTTGAACGATTATCGTTTCTGCCCAGAAGCTCAGCTATAAGATCTTGGGGCTTGTCTCCTTAACAGAAACTTAAATGGGCGGGTGATAAGTTATTTCCTAATGACTGAGGTTTGACCTATTACCAAAGGCGCGTTGGAATAACCGAAGATGCCTTCCACAAAATAAACAAAGTATTAAGCAACAAGAAAAACTTCGTTAGAAATAAAAAAAAAGATAAAAAAGAAATAGTACTGAACTGTTATTTAATATCAATCCTCCTATATGGCAGTGAATCGTGAACAATTTTCTCACTAATGAAGAGATGACTTAAGGCAACAGAAATGTGACTCTACAGAAGGATACTGAGAATACCATGGACGGAGCATGTGGGCAACGAGTAACTTTTAAGCAAAATGGAGTAAAAAAAATCGCTTATACGTAGAATCAGAGACACTTGAAGGTTCTCGGACATATATAAAGAGTTTGGAGAATTTGACCCTCACAGGACATACTGAAAGCGATATGGACAGAAGAAATCATCAATGAACATAATTAACAAGTTTGTGCGATGGATAACCGAACAGCGACACTGTGAGGTATATTAAGTGAACAAACATTGCTTAAACCTACGGAGGAGAAGAATTTGTGAAGAGCCATTGCCATCCACATTCTGCATATAAATAGACTCACAATGACTAAAAAAATTTAGCCATTTTCCCTATTATGTATAGATATAAGATAAATATCACATATGCTTGGCCGACTATTTGGAGTCAGTTTGAACCAGAAAGATCAAACGCCATTTAATGTAAAATGTAGATGTCAGTTAATTATTATACAATTAAAATATTGCAAGGATAAAATCTAATCATATTATCTCAAGACTTATTAAGTTGTCGGCGTACCAGACTGTAATTGCTGGTGTTTCTTGGAGCCAACATGGGTTATTCTGTGGTGCCCATTTCCCTCCCACGTAGCACGAAATCAAGTTGTTACATGTTACTAGCTGGTTGGTAAAGACCTTTGACTTGGTCATATAGGATACTTGAATGTATGCCTTTTCCAAACTGAGTTATTAGTGAGAAGTGAGTATAAACTACCTTGACAGTAATTTGAACTCACTTCGCTAATTCTATTTTTATTAGGACAACTCTGTACCTTGATAGATATAGTTTGCTTAAACCGATAATACTAGTGTGAGCAATGGGAATAGTATACCTGTATCCTTTAAACTCTGAAATAAAAATAACTTTTTAAAATTGACTACACCCAATACATGACCAAAGAGCCACTCAAGGTAGAGGGTTACTGAAATGTGCTTATTGATAATGGATAACAGTTAACCCGATACTTGGAGTTTAGATCGTGAAAGCATCCTCTCGGGAGTCTTATTCACATTAGCGGTTTTTGGAAAAAAGCTGTCCGAATGAAACTTTCTTCTTACCAATAGTATACGAAGGGAATAAGGACGATTCTATCCTGTATTCGCGGCATAGCGAGCATTAGCTGTAAAGGTCTGAACTGGGGGAAGTAAGAAATGTAGATCTTTGAAAATAATTCTGCTTTTCTTTCAGTAAACATTAAACATTGTGCAGACATTTCGCTCCCATTAGGTATCAGAAATTTAAAATTAATTTGTTCAATTTATAGTCTAAAAATAAAGAAAAGAAAATTTTAACAAAGTGTGTGTGCGGCAGACCGGACTTAGAAACACGATTTTAGATTTACTCAGTCCTAGTCAACTCAATTTAGGGTTAACTAGCAAATTCCGTTTGTGCGATTAATCGGGAATTAGTATCTCAGATGTATAAAAGACGGGAGAAAGAGATTTATTTGAAAAGGGGGCTCGTATGAACGCCTCCCGTTGAGGTGTTGCCAAGAGCTTTTCATGTGTGATAAGGACCAAGGTTGATGACCCCACAGAGCTAAAAGAAAATGCAGACAATATCAAGCGAGAAATGAATGGGAATGACTCATGGTAGTCTACATTGTAGGACTGAGTGGGTTGGAAATAAAAATCCTGCGATTGTCTTGATGCAGACAAGAAAGTTACGAGCATTTTCATTATAAATGGAAACACACACGAACACACAAAACAATAAAAATAAAAAATAAAATCTGCACACCTGCCGTCAAAATTTTCAAAAGAGATTGATCACTTTCTCCCGCTTCCTGATTTTGAAAGAAACCAGTGAATTAGATTTTTTTTTCTTTCTGTGCACATATGTGTAGGTGTGCAAAATTAGTTACACGGCTTCGCCATTACAATAGCAGATGCAGCAATTCTCGTTCGACATGGCGATGAACTAAATCAGTATAAAATTAACTAACACTCTTCCATAATAACTTTTATTTTGACAACTGACAAAAATTATTAAAAGATTTTATTTATTTATTTATTTATTTATTATTTTCAAACAGGACCTGCGCCTTCACCCGTTTAAAACTGAGAGTAATTTTTATAGTGATTTGCTGAGGTGATTTTCTAAGAGTAGCTTAGATATGGCACAAGGCCAGAAGTATAGGTCATCCGAGTAAGAATAAAACGCACTATTCAGTCATAATTGATCTAACGAGACAGACGTAATAGCCATCACGTCGAAGTGCCCAAATGATTTTCTAAGCGTAGCTAAGATATGGCACAAGGCCGGAAGTATAGGGCACCCGGTGAGAATAAAACGCATTATTCAGTCATAATTGATTGAGCGAGACAAGCTTGTTAACCATTACACCACGTCGAATTGTTCATATAGCAATTTACTAAGCGCAGCTTCGATGTTGCGTAAGTATGGCGCACCCAGTGAGGATCAAACTCACTACGCTAATTGATCTCACTACACTAATTGATCTACCAAGATAAGCTTACTAAACATTACACCACGTCGAAGTGCCCATATAGCAATTTACTAAGCGTAGCTTAGATGTGGCACAAGGCTGAACGTATGGAGCACGCAATGAGAATCGAACTCATTAATCAGTCGTAATTGATTCAGTAAAACAGACTTACTAACCATTATACTCTGTCGAAGTGCCTAAGAGTAATTTTTTATAATGTGAGTTGTCTTAAAGTAAATTGCTTAAAGGTAAGCAAAAATTGAAATTTTTCTTAATTGCACCACAGCTGTAAACACAGTTGGTGCAATTTTATTAATTCAAACTAAGAATTTATAATTTTTAAATCAAAGTTTGTTCGCATTTTTATTAAATTTTTGGTACTCTTTTGAAATTATAACTTTGAACTCCCGTCGAAAGAAATATGTTGCATGCCAACTGCTAAAACAATGAGTATTTGTAGGCATATGTCGTGAAACAAAGGAAGGTTTCATGTGCCAGAAAGTACAACCTCCACATTATTGGACACAATCCGAAGCTGTATTTTATCTGGGACTACGATTATGTTGGATTATTGGAAAGGCTATAGAACTTTAAAGGATGATGCCAATTATATTCATCTGACTGTAAATTACAGAATGAATTTCGTTGACTCAGAAACATCAGCTCACGCACAAACACTCGAAAGTACCCGGCGGAACATCGAAATGAAAAATAAGTCCATGTTTGGGACTCATCGCAGCATGATAGACTCTTATTTGTGTTAGTTCCTTTGCAGATGTAAGGCAAAAAATAGCAATGAATGCATTTTTTAACAAATTTTAAAGGACATTTCTGAATCTTGGTGTGAAGTTTAGAAGATATAAATTCTAACCGTTAAACACTTCTATTTTTCCTTCTTTCTTTCTTTCTTTTATTTTCTCACTGAAACCAACTTTCCAACGAATACTCCATAATATGAGATACTGGCAGAGCGTAACGGTCGAGAAAACTGATGACGGGACGGACGGGTATGATTATAATAGGATGTTTCACGAAATTAAAGTTCGAATCACAGAATTAACTAACTGTTTAATTTTCGTTAAGTTGACCTTTTGTTTTTATTTATAAATGTAACAAATTTTTTCTGGACACACTTCATACATTAGATGTCAAAATCTATAATGGGATCGAGGTAGTCAAATATTATTATCACTGTCTCATTATAATTGTCGCATTTAGTACACGATATACATAACAGCTATTAATAAAGGAATATAAAACAATTATTATATGTAAAAAAAAATATGGATCTATTCTGTTAATTAACCCCAAATTATTCCAGAGCGCTGAACTTCCATTAAACTCCGGTTGGGTCGTCCTTTGTGATCACCTCACTATTTCTAAATGTGGTGTCTGTATTCGCGCTCACTCTGATAAACAAGCCTAAAACAGATTTTTTTTTCTTTTTCTTTATTTAAATTGTAAAACATTCTTTGTAAGTACCTCGAATATCAACCGCTCTTAACAAATGTGAATATTTCCCTAATTTGGGGTAATTTTCCATTCTAAGGATTGGAGTAGTTGCGAGGCAAGCTAAACAAATTTTGATTTTAAATTTATAATTTCAAAAGAGTGCCAAAAAAATAATAAAAAAACAGACTTTAATGTAACATTTATAATTTCTTGGGTTGAATTGATATCTGCGATAAGTAACTTTACATTATTTGGGGTGAATTAACAGAAAAAAATCCAAAACTATTAACAATGATTATATAACAACTTGCAACAGGGGCACCTGGTGGTGGTGTAGTGGTTAGCGAGCTTGTCTCGCTAAAGCAGTTACAACTGAGTTCGATTCTCACTGGGTGTTTCATACTTTCGACCTTGTGCCACATCTAAGCTACACTTGGAAAATCACTATAACAAGTAGTAGCAACGAAACATATAACAAATAAACATATATCAAAAGAAATAGCGTTTTCGAAATCCTAAACGTAATTTAATTATCGATCAGTTACATTGGAAACAAACTATTTGCCTATTTCAGAAAAAAAAAGTTTCTCAAAACACTGTTTTTCTCCCCCGATATTTTATTTCAAAGAGAGTCTTCTGATTTTAATTGGTTGGCAGTGTTAACATGTACCTGTTTTGTGCTTGTAAATTAAGATGGGCTACAGTAAATATCCCGCTCAGTACCATAGATTTGCTTGTCAGTTGCTGGACTTAAATCAGCTGAGCATGGCCCCCAATGGCTGACACACCGTTCATACGTGGGTGTTGTGGGGTGGGAGTGTTTGCATCGTAGCTGGGCGTAGGGAGGATGAATTTTTTTTTTAAATTTGAAGAATGTGACAGCCAAAGCGACTTAGGAGTCACATCTAGATACTTGGGGACACGCTCAATCGGAGACCGCTTGAATGAACTTGAATATTAAAAATGAAACTAGGTGGGTCCACCTTCAAGGTGAGTCGCTGCTTTTATCAAAACCTGTCTATATTTGGCTGTGAGGTGTGTACTTGTTATACTGTTATCAAAATGAGTGCCATGATGAATATATTGAGCTTCGTATATTTGTACTACTGGATTAACTTGGTGTACTGTTATCTCGCTTAAATAATAATAACAACAACAATGACATTAAAAGAAATTCAGGAAGTGTCTGCTTATTGTCATAACAGTACCATCTGAGAAAAACACCGCAATGAAAATTATCGAGAAATTGTCCAAATACAATGACCTGGAGATCGAGATTAACAGGATGTGGGGAATGAAGACTAAGACTGTATCAATAGTAATCGGAGCACTGGGCCTCGTGAGAAAAGGAATGGACAATTTTACTAACAGTGTCCCAGGTAACATCAACATACAAGTTGTCCAGAAGATCGCCCTAATATGAACATCCGATATAGTGTTATCAATTCAATGACAATTCTTCTATAGGTCCCAAGGACCATAGTTTGAACCCGGCTCTACAGGATACAAAGCAGGAAACGTAACATACACAAATAATAATAATAATAATAATAATAATAATAACCTGGTGAAAGTATAAAGCATAAAGATAATGGTAACTTTTTACAGTGGTTTTCACCCTGTACAAGGCCGTGGGGCCACACGAGGTAGAGGGTTACAGAAAAAGAGCTTATAGATATATGTGAAACATAACGGTTAACCCTAGACTTGAACAGGTTAAGATTGTCGGTTAACAAAGCAGCGTTTGTGGGAAGAATGTGCATGATTGGAACTTGTATCGTATCAGGGGAATATGAAGAGAATGAGGCTGGTTCGCTACAATATGCGTAGCAAGGCGGGTCTTAGCCGTGAAGTTTAGGACAGTGTAGTTCATCTGAACACTCACCACGGAAATAGCGATAGTGCAGTGAAAGGCTTGCATCGTTTCGTCTTTGAAAGGTTGCAGAGTGGAAAATAATTCGTCACCTACAAGAAAGCGGAGACGTTTTTGGACCCTATCGAAAGTGAAGACTGGGCAGCTCCCGTTCATAAATGGCAGCAGTACTCCATTTCCGTCCTGGTCTGGCTCTTGTAAAAGTAGCGGATGGCAGGAGAAGTGAGGTACTTGCCTGAGCGTTACAGGGAACCAACCATTTTCTAGCATTCGAACATTTAGTAATTAATAAAACAATTTTCTTTTAACTAAATTAGGCTTCTTAAATCCTCTATTATTGCTCTCCCTCGTATTGATAGGAGTTTCCTTCCAAATCTTTTGTTTCAGGCAGTGTGGAAAGTTAACATCTTGATCATGTCATTATTTTCTCTTCTAATTACATGTACTGCCAATTTTTCTTTTTGTCGCTGTTGGAAGTAATTAAGTAATATATTTTTGTGTGTTTTTTGTTTTTGTTATCTATATCCATATCTATAAAACAACCCACTGGTAAAAACTCTTGCCACCTTAACTTTAAAAGTGAATGCCCACTCAGGTACAAAATAGCAGTAATAAAAAAAAAAAAAACTTCCTAAAAAGAGCATACCAGAATTCATCCTCTCGTCTACTCTTCCTCAAATAATGTTAAACAAACACTAATCAACAACGACTTCCCTAACCACCTTATAGACCACCAAATTAGACTATTTCTCCCCAAAGTAATAACGATAGTCAACACACAGTCAAAAATTACATAAACATTTATTACAAAAACCAAATGCACATTAACTACAAACAAAACGAATTTTCACTAAGACATACTATAAAGAACTACACTACCCCAAGTGACCCGAATAAAAAAAACAAATTAATTATCCATTATAAAAAAAATTAAGACAGCTAACCTTATCCTCAAAAATAACAACACACTACTTAATTCAAAATTACAAAGAACGAACATTATCTATGAGTTCAAATGCCCTTTAAGGAACTGTGTTCCTGATCAAACCAAACTCATAAATAATTACATCGGTCACACAACTACATGCTTATCCAGACGCCTTACGCTATACCTATCTGGTCATAGCTCCATTAGAACCCATTTAAACACACACACACACAAACTTACCAGTTTCCATTAGAAAAATACTAGTAGAAAACATAAAAATAATAACTTCATCCACTTGTAAAAAAGATTAAAAATAACGGAAGCTTTAATAATAAAAAAGAAAAGGGCCAACTCTTAACAATATTAATTACGAACAAGCCCACAATGTGCTAACCGTATTCGGAAATTAAAAATATCTCTACAACACACTAAAACATACACATAATGCGCACACTCAATTAAGCTGAAAATTGAATCATCTTTGATAATGGCTAAAGGTATAGCCGAAAGCGCTCGGAACTATAAAATATTTGGACAGTTTTTACACACTCTTTGTCCAGAAAAGAAAGCTCTTGTTCGAACACAAGAAAAATTAAATAAAAAGCTTAACCGTGGTACTTTGTCTGTCGTTTTTAATGAAACATGCAGAAACGAAGGAGTGCTGCTTAAATATACAACTATCTATAAAACAGATGTCTGCTTGTGTCTGTCTGTGTCTGCATATGCTCTATATGCACGTCCACATTTCTCGAAAAATTTCGATGAAATTGTATACACATGGTGCAAACTTACCAAGGTCAAGGCCAACGTTCCAACAGTTTTGGCAGAAAAATCGATAAAACTGAAGGTGGGTACGACATTTTGCAAAAACCAAGGCAAAGTAACACGCAAGCAATGTTTATACTGGATTTTTTTTACACTTAATGCAAAACATGTTACGAGGTTTAAGTAGAGTTCATAATAGTTTTCATGCGATATTGGCGACATACAAAAAATTGAAAAAAAAAACTGAAAAAATCGTATTTTTCGTACTACTTAAAATAAAAATTTGAATAAATTACTCATTTTTTATCCGATTTTCTCCAAACATGTCGCAAAAAATTGCCATAATGCAAGAAATAAGATAAGTGTACTTTTAATCCTGCTCGCTTCCCCGCGTATAACGAAAATCCACGTAAAACTGTTCAAAACGCCAGTTTTCGGTCATAACTCCCTGGTTTTTCATCTGATGCTTTCAAAATTTCCCATGTAAATTACATATGACACAAATTGTCTTTCATAAATGTTTGGTTTAGATTATTTCAGTTAAGTGGGTGAAATTTGCCACAAACTAGGTCCCAAATCGTGTTTTACCATTTGGCCAATAGTTTTTCATATGATTCCATCCTAAATTGGCATTCGAACAACCTTTGATGTAAAGATTGTTTGAGAAGGATTATTGAAGCGTTAAAAGAGAAAATTCCCCAAGACCCTCTTATTAACGCCAGCTTTACAGTAAACGTGCGAAGAAGGAGGGGGCGTTCATGCGTTTGCACTTGCAGTTGAATCAAGCTCTGATGCTTCATCCCTGTTTTTGTTTGATTATTAGATTTACGAGCAATACCATACTATTTGAAAGTTATTACGTTCATAGGAAATTTACTGAATATCTAAAACATTGAAACAATTTAACTTCGAACAATGACCACACAAGAAGATTTTATCGGAGGAATTAATTTATTAAGAACAAACACTTGCGAAGGATATACAGTAAAGAAGATGAGTAGTTTAGTATACCTACGGATGATGCATGAAAGCGGAGACACAGATAGACATTTCTAGACTGGTGGATACGTGTATATAGGTGTGTGGGGTTATACAATTGCAGCCATGTACACCTAGGCAACGCCGGGTACATCGGCTAATTTCTTAGTTCATTTTACAATGCGTTTTTCTTATTTCGATAGTCAAATAATTTTCAGTGCTCACTATAACACAATCTGTTCCTATAGTATTCTTACCTACTATAAATATCCCTCATTAAAACTAACTTTAATTCTTGACCAAAGATTTCCAATCCACAAAAAAGATTTTAAAACAAATGGAATCTATATTCAGTTATATTAAACTAGTAAATCGAACATTCCTGCAACAATTTAAATATTCATTGGGGTTTCATTTTTTTTTAAATTAACAAATTGTACATATGGGAACTAGTCAGGGTTTCATAGAGACTGTGAGGTATTATGGTGGCTGTAGTAAGAATGGTAAGTAAGAATGTGCTGTTTTGATGTAAGGAACATTGTGCTATGTTTGGGCCAGTAATTGTGGCTATCTTATTTTAAGATAAGACAGGCTGAAAAGCAGCCTCCCCTTACCTTCACTTTTGGCCTTGTACCACATTTTTGGTCAAATTGTAACGGTATGCGTCGCCCATTTGAGTTCTTTCCCCGATGAAAAATGGAGTACAGGTTCGATTCATGTCAGGAGACGTACTTTTATTTTAGTCTGACCTCGCTCTTGGCCGGTGGTTATCAATTTCGCTGTTAAAAGAAAAAAATAAAAACTGATAAAGAGATTTTATTCTTTATTGTCCTTTTTCTCTCCTACTTTATCTATCTATCTATCTATCTATCTATCTATCTGTCGCTCTATTCAACTTTCTGAATAAACCTTTGCTGTAACCAGAATGATAAAACACCATTAATTTTTATCTAAAAAACCAAAATATCAAATAGTGATTTTTCAAACAAGGCAGTTCATCGATATTTTAAAAACTGGCGCAACACAATCTTTTTACTACTTTATCCCTACGCCAAGTGTACAGGACAAAGCTAGGTTTAATAAATATCTACAGTTTCATTTTTCTCACCGACGCCTGTGCTCGATGTCCGAACTTAGGTAAAATCCGGAATATTGAAATACTGATTTTCAAAGTAGCAAACATCTGCTCACATTTGGAAAACTGGCGGAATACAGTCTTCCAGTCCTCTTATTTGACTCTATACCAGTTTAAATTGAGCTTCAGTAACTAGCGATAAAGACATGTTGTGCTGATTTGCCAGTGTCCTTGCGCATGCGTTAGTGTACGATTATGTGAGTTGTTTGATCTTGGCCCGATTACTGGCCTAAATGATCGGGAGAGCATTAAAAATGAAAGAGCCCAAGACAGGAGATAGAGATCATGATATGAACGATGCAAATCACACCGCTGCAGACGTATGTCAGAGGCCAATCTAGCAATGAGATACGCTTGTAGCTTTTTACTGTGTCGGTGATTCGTTGTTTGCAATAGCATTTAATGGTGTCGTCTGTCGTTGATTTGTAATCAGAGCATTTCCGCCATCTTGCCAAGGCGCTAAGATATCCTGTGAGAGATACAAGCTTATCAGTAACATTCTTTTCTCTTATGTCATTCTGTAGTTTTTTTTTCCTTCTTTGTAATGGCTGAATTTCAATTTTGAAAGTCTTCGTTCTCAGACAGAAAGTTTTGCAGACCGTATTAAACAGAGCAAACTAAACAAGACAACATGTTATTACGTGAGTGAATGATTAAATCTGATCGTCGAAAAACAAAAACAGAAAATTAGCATCTTTTTCATCCAATGAATTACGCTGTACTCATTTCGATTAATGGCGTTACTTAGAACGATTACTTCGCTAATTATTTGAATTAGTTGTCAATAATATAAATAATAAATGACTATAAAAAGGCACAGTTGATTATTTACCGTTAATTTGTTTAACTAATCCACTTAGTTTTGTTTGCGTCGTTTCGAAATAATTGTAAGTAAAATGATTCACTAAAATAAGTAACTAAGTAATCATTTTAAGTTCTCTGAATATCGGTGCCTCTTTTAAATAGATGATGATATATATACACGCAAAAGATATTGTATACAAAATGAATCTCTTTATTTAGAATTTAATGACATCTCAGACAAAAAAAATTACTTACATTTCATGCCGGGTAAAATGAACATTTTTTATAAAGCTAAATTTAAATTTCCACATTGTATAGACTTTGGTGAAAGGCAAATGTTTTAAAGCCCGATTTGGGCTTCTACCAACTGAGAAAGCGCTGATCTTTTTTCCCTCTTATTTTATTTTGTATTTACGTATCTCTGTTTTTACCTTATTCTTTCAAGGTAAAGGCGACCGTGACTCTTAGACTCCTGTATTATGATTCTCAATCATGCATTTTTTGAACTCCCTTATTTTTTGTAGTTCTCCATCCATTAGCTCATATTTGTCCAGTCGGTTACTAGTTGCTTTCGACTGCTTCTCTTGCTTTAATAGGACCTGTGAGTTTTAACTTCCCAAAGCCTCTTTTCCTCATTATGAGACCCCAATTTCTCAGCGGTTTTCTTTAATTCATATACCGAGTTTCTCACATAATTCGTATTCACGTTTTTCGTCAGTAGAAACACATTTCTGCTGCTTCAACTTCGTTTGTGACGAAATTCTTCAACATTCACTGCCACACATAGAAGACCGGATATTGCATGGTAGTGCTGCACTCTTTCCTTTGGTTCTAAGGAAATTACTTGGTTCTTTAATACCATGCTCAATTTCTAAATTCTAAATAGCCACCTTCGCTGTTCCGACGCACTTTCAAACTTCCGTCACGCTTTTCCATCGTCTGCTACTAAAGTAAATCGATCAGTGTTTCTCAACCGGTGCTCCTCGGGAACCTAGGGTTCCGCAAGAGGTCGCTCGAGTTTCCACGAGAAACAGTAATAAATAGGCTAATGCATTTTTTTTAAATCATTTTTATTTAATTTTATATTCACAAGTTTACTATACACGTACGGTATATTGTTGGAAAATCATTGGTTATTCTTCTATCTATAAAAGGCAGGATGTGTGTGTGTGTGCGTGTGTGTAACGAATGCACGGCCGCAATTTTCGACGGATTTGCACCAAAATTTACATGCACATGCTCCAAGTTAGCGGGAAGCATTTCCCAACTCCCATCGATAGTGAAAATAATCGATTTTTTCATGCTTCTACGACAGTTTTCATGTAATTTGCGGCCATTTTCTACTGGCCAGAGTGAGAGCCTATAGCTGGTTGCCACGTATAGGCAGGAAGATTCTATTGGCCAGCGTGAGAGCCAACAGCTGACTGACACGAATGTTAACTAGCATGCTAGCATGCAAAAAAAAATCGATAGCTGCATTCGTCACAAGTGGGAAAAATTTAAATCTTCATGGCACTTTACTCCAATTGGCTCATTCGCTTGCTTAAACTCAACGTTGATTCTGATTCCGCAGAACTGGGTTGGGTGTAAAAAAAAGTATTTGTTGTTAACATTCTTTTTCATTCGGTTTTTCCAGTTACGAGTCCTTTTTTAAAGCTGATCGTTTTGTGTTCATTTTGTATAGTTCTTTTTTCGTAACAGATTTAATGTTTAGTATTGAGCTTAGAAAAAATTCGCAGTGTGAGATAGGCAAGAAGTAAGGCATGTAGCAACATCATCACGGCAAAGGTCACTCCTTTAAAGGCAAGGAAGGGCAAAAATATTTCAAGTCAAGTGGTAGCGATTGCTGTATGAGTCGTACGATTTTTGAATCAAGCCCGGGCAACGCCGGGCCATGTTGCTAGTTATCTATAAAGGCTTCAACCTCTTATATTATTTAAAATTATGATCATCCTAGGATATGCATTTAGCGATGTCTATATGGCGTCAGTTTGAAACCGTCTTCACTGATTAGTGGACATGACCTGTACGTGGCGGATTCGTATTTCATTGTCCATATATTATGTTTACCAAGTGACCTACGATAAAAATATAAAAGAAATAGTTATTAATAATGGTATATAATAATCTTTATGCAGGGGTTCCCTGAGACATGAAAACTTTTTCAAGGGTTCCATAAAGGCCAAATTTCTGAAAATACCTAATTTTGACGTCCACGATGTGTGATTTAATCTGTTCCTTGTCTTCACAATAATGCATTGCTTCTTTTTAGACTGAATGGTTTAAACCATTCTTCTTCCTTTCTTCGGCCACTTTAATAATTTCCTTCAGCTTTCCTTTATGCGTTCTAAAAGTTTCAGCTGCTACTGTTCGTATTCTCTTTAGAACTTCCCAATTCGTCGAATGCCCTGTCTATTGTATTCCCAACCTTCGTTGGTAGAACCACGTCCCAGCTGCTTCCACTATTTTTCTTCTTCTGCGACAAAATTGTTCACCTTTCACTGTCAAGTAGAAAGATAGATATCACATAGCAATCAGTATTTATTTTCTTCGTTTCTTATATTATTTGTTATTACATACCTGTTGTAACCTAGGAAAGGTTACTGAATGAGGAATAAACAAAACGGAGGTTGGAAATGAAATGGTAATCTTTATAACGTCAACAAAATACAATACTCTCCAGCGGCATGAAGTAGGTAAACCACTGCTAGTGGTGGATAACTTAGACAACATATTACCCCCCCCCCATTTACAAGAGCGTTTTCACTATTTCTAGGTGTCATCGAATATCCTAGTTTCACTTTTGATTGTGTTATTATCTCAGTTGTTTAATTCTGGCGTCCCCATTGTGCAACTCACATCCTCGGTTGTCCCTTTTGCTCACCACCATGCACACCGTCGGGAGCTTCATTTTTGAAAATAGATATTTATTTCATCATTATTTTTTATTCTTACACCAAATCATCAAAACTTATCAATCATTAATAAATAATAATCATGTATAATTATTTTAAATTTTTCCCCCGATTTTTTTAGAGGAGTTCCTTAAATTGCATATAGCTTGCAGTGGTCCCTAAACGATACGGCACGCTTCATAGGCGCGGCGGAAGAGGATAGCAGGTGGGGCGGGATGATTGAAAGAAAATCAAAAATTTAGGAACAGTTTCAAAAAATTCAAATGCTAAAAATAAAGATGATTTCAAAATTTAAAATATTATTATGGATTACTTGTAATTGAATGCATGAGTCCCAGTATAAATAGTTATAAATAATTATTGACTGATTTTATCATTGTGATATTTTTGCATTATATCCAGTATTAAGAATATAGTAACTAGGGTCCGCAAATTGGAGGAGAGAGTTATCAATGATAATGTTCTGACTTCGAATCCGCGGTTATCTCCCTTTAACCTTCTCTCTCGTGTTTATATATATATATATATATATATATATATATATATATATATATATATATATATACTTGTTATGGCATAAAACCTGGTGAGAGCGCGACAAATTTTCATTCCGAAAATGATGCAGGAAAAAAGTTTGCGAACCACTGGCTTATTGCTTCAGCAAATGAATGTCCGGAACTGCATTTAATTTATTTAATTCACTGAAGAATATTATCGAAAATTATACGGTGTAACTTTTAGATTCAAATCCACCTAAGTGCGTGTCTAGCTCATTAATTCATTCTGATGTAATGTAAATGCAGTGAGAATGAATTTAGCGGATTCAAAAGCATCAAGAAAATTTGTAGTAGTTATTTACCATCTCACAGGCCTTTTTTTCCTTTTTTTTTATTTTATTTTATTTTTATTCTGTATATGTTCTAACCTAGGGAAGGTTACTAAATAGAATAATCAAACGATGGTTGGTAATGAACGATAATACTTAGGACAAGAACAACGCATATAAGATTCGCCAGCGGCGCGTAGAAGTAGTCAAGTGCTAGAAGTGAGTCAAGTGAATTCCACAATGAATCTCCAACTGTAGGATATCTACCAACCACCACAAGCGGTCAAACATGGCACAAGGCCTAATTTAATGTGAGGTATCCGAACCAGTAGGTTCGGCCAAAAATTCCCCGTAGACCCCGTATAAAACCGGGTCGGGTAGCTGTTTCCCGAGACGAGTCTCTGCCCTTTGGCACAGCCTCTTCTGGGGATCCGCTCTGCCCGGGAGCAGAGAGTTTGATCATTACAGCTGAGATGAATCTCCAACTGCAGACCAACATACAGTATTTACTACTGTATTTATGTGAATGGGGACATACCCATTATAGTCTGTAGGTATGCTACAACAGTATATTTTATTAATTTGGAGAAAAGTCTAACCCCACCCAATACGGCACACGACTCATGGTCGCAATTCATGAAGAGTTACTCAGAAGTTGTCCAGTTCCGTCAAAGATTGCGTTCCGCTAAATCAAGTTTTTTTTTTTTTTCTGCAGCGTGGACGTACAGTCTAGGGTAGCTGTCCCCAACCTTTTTACGCTTTTTTGACTGGTATTATGTAAGGCAATCTTTCCGTAGACCTGGGGCGAGGCGGGACGGTGTCGATCACGCCATAACAAAATGCAGTAAACAAGGCCGCGACATTAAAAAAAAATGGAAAAAAAAAGAGTCTTTATACTTTCTGTGAGGCCCGTTGCAAAAAGGTCCACGTCCCGGTACCAGTCCGCCACCCGCTGGTTAGGGACTGCTGGTCTAAGGAACGGTCCACCAGTAGACAGACTTCAACATCGTAATAGTGGTTCTATTTACTATTTGTATTTAATTTAAATACATTTCTTCTATGTAATGTGTCCCTTCAGAACGTTGGCGATGATGGCTCTCCACAATTTCCTGTTATTTATAGCTCTTAATAAATTTTGTTTTCGTTATCTCTGCTAAGCTTTGTTCCGGCATCCATTTTTTTTTTACTCAAACTCACTCGGTAGTTAATGCGTTGTTTTCCTCTGTCTCTCGTATTTAATTCAAATTTTCTTAAACTTTTATAATTTTAATTTAAGTATGCATCAGTGTGTATGCCAATTAAAGAGCACGTGCTTAAACACGGCGTGTAACGTAAATAGCACAAGTGTTTGGGAAGACTAAGCGGGTGGTCGAACAGCGGACTGGCTGGGTAAATGGGTCGGGAAGTGGCTATAGACAGAAGATGCTGTCAATAGGAATAATGGACAGTGAGCAATGGCTCTTTTCACTCCACCGGAAAAAGAGGAGAGTCTTAATACTGCTTTCTTTTCTTTTCAAAAGGTTCACTAATGATGATCCTACATATTTTTTCTATACAGGGTGTTCCAGAATTAACTATTTCAGTGAAATTGGGCAAATTAAAACAAAATCTGACACAATTTTATGTTTATTACTTAATTTGGAGGCACGGTGGAGTAATGAATATCGGTTCGGATTGAGGAATCAGAGAACCGAGTTCGAATTCCAGTCGAATCCATTACATTCGTTTACGTGCTAATACCCTTGGGTAAGGTGTGAATCCTCTTCTTCTTCCCCCAGCTATGGGTAAATAGCAGGACAGACCGGGTTCTATAACTTTGGATGGCAACTGGTCTACTACAGAAAGAAATGGCAACCTACTGCAGGAAAAATCTACCTCATCTGTCATGTATCGAAAGAATACTGGAATTCGAACTCGCCTCACCTATTCCTCAATCCGAGCCGCTATCCATTACTCCACCGGTACTATACGGACCACTATTATTTACTCTATTCACTATAATATTTCTCTTTTCAGATAACTATACGGATTACTGTTCGAGTGAGTATTATCGAGAAAATACTATTAGTGCGAGATGATTCGAAGGCGTCTGATACCAGTATTGTTCAATGGCGTACTATAGTTGTATCTGCGATTACAAAGTCTCTACTACAACGAGCATTACAAAAGTGATGACGAGTATTTTTTGGCATCACAAAAAGGGCAACGAGCGTTCGTTGACATCACAAAAAAGTTATAAACAAAATTAGAAGTTAGAAAATTATATTAAACATGATGAACAGAAATAAAAGTAAATTTTTTAGAAAGTTATCTGATTTCAGTTTTTTTTTTTTTTTTTTGTCGTTTTTTCTCTATTTTCCAATAATTTTACACATTTTTCATAATATTTAATTTATTATCGGTGGGCACATTCATAACAATATAAGAGATATAAATGATACTGTATTGATGGCAGACACAGAAAGAAAACTACAGGACATCTTAGATACAGTATTAAAGGAAAGCGTGAATAAAGTACTATCAATTGTAAAAAGACGAAATGTATGGTTGTCAGCAAGAGGGAAAGCCTAAGATGCCAGCTACGAATCAGAGATATCAAAATCAAGCAATTCCAGAAGATCAAATATCTAAGAAGTGTTTTAACAGAAGAAGGAAAATGCGACACCAAAATCCGAACGTCCATTGAAATAACAACATACGTATTCCAAAAATCATATATCAAAAAAATACCAAGAAACAGGAAAGCTTCTTTAGAAACAAAGAAAAGATTTCCGCAATCCTAGGTAATATAAATCCTCCTCTATAGCAGTGAATGCTGGACAATTTTCTCACAAATGAAGAGAAAAATGTAGTCAACAAAAATATGGTTCTACAGAAGGATAATGAGAATTTCATGAACGGAGCGTGTAAGCGATGAAAAAGTCTTTAAAAAAATAGCCACTAAAAGGACTCTTAGAATCACAGACACTTGAAATTTCTGGGACGCGTAATAAGGGAGGAGGCCTTCGAAAATTCGACTCTCACGGAATCAGGCAAAAGGGACAGGGGACAAGCTTATGTGAAGGGATGGCACAACAGGGAGTGTGAGTGTTGGTACAAAGACAAATATTACTAAGAGCTGCACGGGATAGGAAGCTGTGGAGAGACATAATCATCAACGTCCGGTTATTTTTTTTGCCATGCACCGTCTTTGTGTGTCTCTGATTCTAACTTCATCATCATTATTATTATCATCATCAGTCTCATAACCGGGTGTGGTCGTAGGGCCGTTGCGCAGCTAAACACCTGAACAGTTCTCTCCACATATCTGGGTCGAAAGCTGGAGTGATGTTCATTCATGCGTAGTGTGTCTTGAGCATGTAGACCTGGCGGATCTTATCCTTCTCTAGGTCAAACCACAGCCAATGTCCTCCAAATCAAAGGCCCGCTTTGGTCACGGACACGTGGCCGTTGAATTCTATCGGGGGAACCCTCCGTCCTGGCCGTTTTTTTTTTTTTTTTTTTTTTTTTTTTAAGAAGCCCCAACGATGTCATCAAAGCACCGACTGTATCCAGAGCTGTGGACCCCACTCTACCCGATTCTGCTAAATGGCTATTGAAAATACGTGTCTCATCCGCATTTTGACAGGTCTTGTTTTTAATCCTGCTGGTTATCTAGTCATATCTTTCACCAGAAAGAAAAAAACCTAGTAGGGGAACAGATTAAGTCGCCAGTGACATGCGGCAGAGTGTACTGGTTTACATTGTACCAGAAGCACTTGTGGAATGTCCTAACCTAACAACATTTCATTTATTTACCTAATTTCTTGTAAGTTTTGTGCCTCTTGGTATCTGTTACTATCTATGTATATATATATATATATATATATATATATATATGAAGAATATAGTTTTAAGGTGTGCTATATTTATGGGATAAAGTGTCAAATATCAGAGATAGAGCGTATGTACGGTGGCCTGACGATTGCGCCTAGCATGAAAAAACAGCCTGTTGCCTCTTAGTGTTGACTTCAATGTTCACTTATATATATATATATATATATATATATATATATATATATATATATATATATAGTTTCTACAGAAAGCCCTCTAACCAACAACAACATTCCTCGGAAGAGCGAGTTCCACTTCTTTGTTTATTCCTCGTCTCGTTAAAAAAGGACACAGGCGTGTCCAAAAATTCCGACATTAAAATCTTTCTCTTCGTGCTTCAATCTAATCAAAAGGCTAATAAATAATAAATATCATCAATCTTATCGCCAATATTGTTATTCTGTTATCTTTTTATTCCTCAAATTTCATTAACCGGCCTATTAAATCTGCATATTATAAGAAGCACATGTGGATCATCTTTCGTTTTAATCACACACACACGCACACGCACACAAATATGTGTGTGTGTGTGTGTGTGTGTGTGTGTGTGTGTGTGTGTGTGTGTGTGTGTGTGTGTGTGTGTGTGTGTGTGTGTGTGTGTAAATATAAATATAAATATAAACGTAAATATATATATATATATATATAATTATTTACGTATTATATGCGCGGTACTTATTAGAAAGCGCTCAATATCAGAGATAGAGCTAACATATTTGGTTGGATTGATGTGAGTTTGTGACCCTGGGTTTCACGCTTTTGCGATCGTCAGACAAACTGATTAACTTTTTAAAAATTTTGGGTTTATGTAGATTGCGTGTAATCTACATAGACCCAAAATTTTAAATATATTTATCCGAACAAGTTTGATTAAAAAGAATCGATAAGGTATGTCTGTTTAACTTTTTATTATATTTTACCAACTTTCGAATTAGATGTTGAGTATTATGTTCGAAGTTGTGGATAAACTGTCCAAAGGTCATATTTTGTTATTTTTGTTCATTTACTTTCGACTGTCCAGTCATTATCAAGAAACTGTGCGGTGTCTATGTGCTAGTTTTAACTCCTTTGTCTGCATCTTGGTATTCATTATGACGCTGGACATTTGAAATGGTCTAACCTGACGTCATGTGTAACTGCTGGAACAAGGTGATTTATTTTATTTCATTTTATCAGTTAATTTATTTGTTAATTTTCAATACTAATATAATATGTGTGCACATCAATTATATCATATGCACTTCTAGATGCCATCTCCTGTGGTGACAGATATCGTATTTAATGTGGACTGTTTATTTTGTATAATAACAGCATCTCGAGTTTTGAGTCTTTCCTTGCATCTGGTGCTATAGAGTATTTTGATATTGATAGTTGCATTTTGGTCGTACATGGTGTGTTGATCGATGTATGTACGGATTGTAGTTTTGATAGGTGAGAGGTGACAGGTCACAACATTATTTTTACAGGGATTTATTAGGCTCGGTGTTATTGGTGATAATTAAGTTAGATGTTTTAAACTTATTATCATAGATGATAAATCATAGGCGCTTGTTAGGATCATTGAGTGGTATGTACCGGCGAATTATGTATTTAATTGCTTTTTCATCCTGTTTATAATTAGGGTGCATCTGGTGACGATAGAATAAATTAATGATGTCTTATTCGTGTTTGCGTCGGGGAAGGCGTCATCTTTTCTAGATTTCTTTAAGGTTAATTTTATTTATTCCTCGACAAGGTGGTTAGGGAAGTTATTGTTGATTATGGTTTGCTTAATGTTGCTCAGTTCCTTATAGAATAATATCGCCAAAGAAAAGGTTAATTTGGCTTAGCAAATCATGTTTTTGATAACAGCTATTTTGTATCTGTGAGGACATTGACTTTTGTACATGTAATAAACATGAGTTTCTGCTAGTGGGTTTTTAGTAAACTGATGTGGTAAAATTATGTCTATTGGCATCGACAAATACACGGCGGAGTAATAGATAGCGGCTCGGATTGAGGAATCGGAGAGCCAAGATCGAATTCCAGACAAATCCATTACATTCACTTACATGCTAATACCTTAGCGTTATTTATATATATATATATATATATATATATATATATATATATATATATATATATATATATATATATATATAAATAAATTCTAGTAAAAGGTTTGCCATTTATATATATATATATAATTTATAGGTCGGATGAATTGTGGTTATGATTCCAATCTAATAAATTATAAGCATGGAATATTAGTGTTTGACCTTTATATATATAAAGCCTGAATAATGCTTTAGAAATATATGCGTCCTCCGGCAAGATGGAAATCTGCAGGTCTTCAAGGAAATAATAAGTAAAAACAGATCTACTTAAATATGAGTATCCATTTAAAAATAACTTTTAAAACAAATAAATTAAAAGAATCTGTCGGATTTGATGCTTTTTTTTCTCCTAAAAATTGTTTTTGTTTACGATAGAAAACAAAACAGAGGAGACATGTATATTTCGAGAATCGGGAAAATGGGTGTTCAAAAGCAGAATTTGGGCTTTGTTTGATCAGAAGGTCCGACGTATCCTTGTTGGTCTAAGGCACGTTATATATATATATATATATATATATATATATATATATATATATATATATATATATAATGAATAAAAAATACAAGTTCAATAACTTATCTCCAGTATCGCTGAGGTAAATCAGCAGATCAGGGTTAAGCGAAACCAATTGATTTATTTTGTGCCTGATGTGGGGAATTACTGCTGCGAAAGTCTGATTCTGTAGATAAGTCTTTGAATTTTTATTTGCCATTTATTTAATCCCAGTCAATGGCGCATTTCTTAATACTGGATACTTTATTTATTTATTTGCTTACTTATTTATTCATTAGGAAATTTACTCGCCTTAAACGCGTTATCCTTCAGTAATTTACTGGTCGACGGTTTTTTAGGCGTAAACAATATTTTTCAAATATACATATATATATATATATATATATGTGTGTGTGTGTGTGTGTGTGTGTGTGTGTGCGGGCGCGCGTGTGTGTGTGTGTAGGGGGCGTTTTACATTCTTTTTTTTCTTTCTTGTTGCTTTCTTTAACACAATTCTTTATCTCTTCGCACCTCCCACTAATTCGCCTCCTTACTCTTCTTCTTCTTCTCCTCCTCTTCCTCCTTCTTCTTCTTCTTCTTCTTCTTCTTCTTCTTCTTCTTCTTCTTCTTCTTCTTCTTCTCACATAGAATGGCGTCTATTCTTCTGTTGTTGTGTTTCTCCCTTTTTTTCTCTGAGCAAGTTCAAGGACAATCCAAACCGAACAACCCGAGGAGCAGATGGAAAGAATCTATTAAATAGGATGGAAAAAGATAAACAAGAAAAGAAATAAAAGACGAATAAAAAAAAAAAAAAAGTAAAAACAGGAATGCAAAGATGCAGCCTCACACATTCACACACTCACAAACACAAAGTCTCACACAGACTCACACACACACACACACATTACGCACATACACAGACTATCTCTCTCTCTCTCTCTCTCACACACACACACACACACACAGACTCACTCAGAGTTGTTGAGCTGCTACTTACCTGTGAGTGTGAAAAGGGTCCAATTGATGATCTGAAACTTTTCCATTCACTTTCGAAAAACAAACTAAAACAAAACAAACATTTTAAAAAAAAAAACACGAAAAACAAACGTCTTTGGTACTTTTACCAGCTGTCAAAGAAAAGAGAACGGTTTTAAAATGAGAGACTTACGGAAAAAAAGGCAGCAGTGGTATACAAAAGAATATACCTACAAACAGAATAAATATATATATATATATATATATATATATATAGATAGATAGATAGATAGATAGATAGATAGATATAGATTTATTATTTATATAAATATATATATATATATATATATATATATATACCTACAGACGTAACAAATATTTACCTAAATATATAACTATGTACAATATGTATACCTATACGTATATAACTATATATATATATATATATATATATATATATATATATATATATATATATATATATATATACATACTAGCTATATATGTGAGTGTGTGTATGTTTTGTGGAAAACTTCAATTTCATACGTTCTACCAGCATAATCAGAAAACGAAAAGAAAAAGAAAAACTTGTTTTTCTGATGACACCGGTTCATATCTATCTGTCGTACTTTCTGTCTATCGATCTATTTATCTAAGTCTTTTTTTCTCTGTCTGCTGTCTCCGTCGATATTATCCTATATCTATCTATCTATCTATCTATCTATCTATCTATCTATCAATCTATCTTACTCTGAACATTATCTATCTATCTATCTATCTATCTATCTATCTATCTATCTATCTTATCTAACTATCTATCTATCTATCTATCTATCTATCTATCTATCTATCTATCTATCTATCTATCTATCTATCTATCTATCTATCTTACTCTGAACATTATCTATCTATCTATCTATCTATCTATCTATCTATCTATCTTACTCTGAACATTATCTATCTATCTATCTATCTATCTATCTATCTATCTATCTATCTATCTGAACATTATCTTATCTATCTATCATCTATCTATCTATCTATCTATCTTATCTATCTATCTATCTATCTATCTATCTATCTATCTATCTATCATTATCTATCTATCTTATCTATCATTATCTATCTATCTATCTATCTATCTATCTATCTATCTCACTCTGAACATTATCTATCTATCTATCTATCTATCTATCTATCTATCTATCTATCTATCTATCTCACTCTGAACATTATCTATCTATCTATCTATCTATCTATCTATCTATCTATCTATCTATCTATCTTACTCTGAACATTATCTATCTATCTATCTATCTATCTATCTATCTTACTCTGAACATTATCTATCTATCTATCTATCTATCTATCTATCTATCTTACTCTGAACATTATCTATCTATCTATCTATCTATCTATCTATCTATCTATCTATCTATCTTACTCTGAACATTATCTATCTATCTATCTATCTATCTATCTATCTATCTATCTATCTATCTCAACACATTATCTATCTATCTATCTATCTATCTATCTATCTATCTATATATATATATATATATATATATATATATATATTTATTCTATCTATCTATCTAATCCTGTTCGTATTTATCGATTTATTTATCTGCCTGTTCATATCTATCTATCTATCTATCTATCTATCTATATATATATATATATATATATATATATATATATATATTTTATTCTATCTATCTATCTAATCCTGTTCGTATTTATCGATTTATTTATCTGCCTGTTCATATCATCTATCTATCTATCTATCTATCTATCTATCTATCTATCTATCTATCTATCTATCTATCTATCTAAACTCTGGATAAGCTCTCCTATATTCATCTTGTGTTACTAGGCACTTTATTCACAGTACATACAATACATAACACCTTATTATAAAAATACAATAAAAATAAACAAACAGACCTTGTCGGTGTTCTTTTTAATCAAATTTTTAGGTGTTTTGTGTGTGAAAATTCATATATATATATATATATATATATATATATATATATATATATATATATATATATATATATATGAAAACACCAAAACAAGGACAAAAGTGTGTCCTCAAATCCTTCGTTTTTGAGTTAAGTTTAAAGTTTATAATAGACGCTGTTAAATGTACAATCCCCAAAAGACTTGTTACCATAGTTTGGTGTGCTATGGAACCTGTTGCAGCAACGCAGCGATAAACACCAGCGAAGGTTAGATAACTCGGCTGCCGTCAGAAATGGAATCTAATACAGCCGTGCAGCCTCGCGTCCAGTTCCATTCGCGCGGCCGTATATATATACCTGCTGACGAATTTAATATCCTGTCATCGTTAAACGAAACACTTCTCAGTTAACTCACTACTACATAAGTTAATATGTTTACATGGCAAAGTATTTTTGATACACCCTATATACATACAGAGTGCGATGAGTAAATTGTCACCATTTTATATTTTTAATTTAGCGCATGCGCTTTGTTTGTGTTTGATTTTGTCGACTGCACAGCATAGTAGCGTCAGTTGGGCACCGTCTGTGAGAAAAAAAGCACAATGTTGCAATTCACTCCACGCGAAATTTGGGAACGACACGCTTTATTGCTTGGCATTCGCACCGGAAGCTCAGAATGTTTCGGTGTCAATCTGAGGAGAGTGCAGTAGATTCAGAATGAATTGGATAAATCTAATGAGGATTACGAAGCTATTTGGAGTGATCATTAGTGATGTCGCCGTTATGCCTCCATTCATCTTCCCACAGAGCCTCAGACTCAATAGGAAGGCCTACATCGAGAGGCTTGAGGTGGTAATGCTGTCCGGAGTTAAAAGGCTGACTGTTGGAAGACCCAATGTCTGGCAACAAGACTCTGCACCACGCCACAGAAGCAGAAGTCAGTTATGGCTGTCAGACAATTTCTGCGATTACATCCCCCTTACATCTGGCCACCTAACTTCCCAGACTGCATCTCCCTTGATTATTATGTGTGGGGCACAACAAAAGCGTGAGACCAAAAAGCAAAGTAACTGAAGTAACAGCAAAGATGAACTGAAGGCAAGGATTATGGCAGCATTCACCAACTTAAACAAGGAGGACGTCCAGAAGAGTTGCAGGGGATCCCGAAGTCGTCTGGAGGCCATGGCGAATGGCGAATTTATTGAATAAATTTACTGTTTAGTATTTCAAGATATTTTTATGTGATTTTGGTAAATATGTTTCTTAAAATGAGATGTTTGTATTATTTTCATTTTTGCGTAATTTAGACGACAATTTATCCATCGGCCTTATATATATATATATATATATATATATATATATATATATATATATAATAAATTCATATATATATATGTATATGTGAATATTTGTATATACATATTCATATATATATGAATATATCATATATATATAATTGAATATTTACACACTCAAACACGCAAAATTTAAATATTTTATTTTTTGAGTGATAAATATTCATATTTTATTTTTTTTAAGTTTAAATTATATCTATACAAATTATCTCTAGAGTTAAGGTTTATAACGGTAAAGGAAATAAATGCAGTTTATGTTTAGTTGAAAAAAACCCTTAACTAACCCTAGCTTATTCAACAAGGGAAATTAATTGATGTTTACATGTAGGCATAAAAATAGATATCTGCAATTTTTTTTAAATTTATAATGTAAAAGAAGGTCTACTTTTTATGTAAATTACTATTTATTCATTTTGAATAGAAATTTTTTATTTAAATAAGAAACAGTAATCTCCCTTTAATTATTTTTCTTAATTAAAAAATTAAAATACGTATATTCACCACTCCAAAATACAATTTTTTAATTTTCTTTTGTTACATTCATATATAAATCCCGCTTATTTTAATTGCCAAATATAATTTTAAATTTACAAAACTGTAATCCCAGCATAATACATAACTATGCTAACATTGAGATAATCAGATATATTATAATTCAAAATTGTGTAATGGTCAGTTCATACTCAGCACCTGAAGACTGTGTTGTGCATGGAACTCAGAGTCATGCTACCGGTGAAGGATAATATTTATTAATATATACTTAATAGCTCTTTTATATTACATTGAGCATTGTTTTATTAACACCAACATTATGTTCGATATATTATAATTATATATATATATGAATCTCCCTCTGTCTCTCAATATATATATATATATATGTGTGTGTGTGTGCGCGCGTGTGTATGTGTGTGTGTGTGTGTATATATATATGTATATATAAATAAAAAAGAAAGAACAGTAAGATATATAATCCGGTGTTCTTATAGATATTTTTATTTTTACAAAATAGTGCTCAAGGTAAATTTATATAGAGCATTAATATTATAAATTAATTGATTTAAAATATGGTTTTTCCGCTATACATGGTTAGAACTGTGTGGCGAAAACCATATTTTAAATCAATTAATTTATAATATATATATATATATATATATATATATATATATATATATATTAGGTTGGTGCAAAAATAATGACGTAATATTTTTGCACCAACCTAATATATATATTTTTCTTTTTTATATCTATATAAATTGAATGCGGTGAACAAATTTTGTATTTTTTTCTAATGTTTTTGCAGTTTGTCTCGTACGGAACATAGAATTTGCTTTACAGAGAACTACTAGCGAGCAAAATGTCCACCTCGCCATCTCGCAAGCCGTGTTGGCCGCCCACCAAATAACCACAGTTATGTTATGGCACGGTATGCAACCCAAATGACCTCTCGACTTTGATGGAGGTTCATGATGGCTAGCATGATAGACCCCTGAACGTCCGAACAAGCTCGAGCGAATAGAATAAAGAAACTGTCCATAGTGATTATTGCCCCAGACGCTTTCAGTCAAGCATTAGTCATTTTCAAAATGGTCGTTGTTAGTATATTTTCTTGTACTTATGTACTAATTTGTATTGTGTAGAAAGAGTAGCAATTCTAAATCGTGCTGGATGGGAGCAGTCGTAATTCTCTGATGAGATTGTCCTTATAATTTCTAAACAGTTAATGAATTTTTTATAATCCGACATTATTTCTTATTAATTTAAATTCAGGATCAAGTAAATATAATATTTAAAGAAATTCCTTGGTTCCGCCAGGTCTAGCCTTCATCGTTAGGATCCGCCATGACGTTTACATTGTAGCAAACCACCCACAATCCTTCCAGATTCGACCGCTGAGAAGTAAGTTCTATTTAAACTGCTTCTTCTCGCGGGCCACTGCACACAAGAGGATGTTTCCCCTATCACTAAAATCTTAACCTGTTTAAACCTAGTGTTAACCATTATCTTCCCCTGATATCCGTATAAACTATCCCTTAACGTAACCCTCTAACTTGAGTGAACCAAGGGCCTTGTACAAGGTAAACCTTACTGTAAAAAAAAATAAATAAGAAATGTGTGTGTGTGTGTGTGTGTGTGTGTGTGTGTGTGTGTGTGTGTGTGTGTGTGTGTGTGTGTGTGTGTGTGTGTGTGTGTAAGAAGCATGCATGTGTACATATATGTGGTGGGTACTACTTGCGTATACAGGTTGATTTTAAAATGTTTACACTTCTATGGGATTAGAAAAGTACAAGTGATCTGATGATTCTATATAGTCCCCACCTGTTCACCATTCCTGTCAACACATTCGCGGAAACTTCGTCAGATGATTACAAAAAATGTTAACGCTACTATAGGAGTTCTGTTTTTTAAAATAAATATACTCTCGCAGAAGTTAAAGGTTTTTTTTTAAAGAATCTTCCTCTATGTATACAGGATTGAATATATGTTGATAATAACACTGAAAATCTAAGAAAGTAACCTTAAACGTAGGAAGAACTTAAAACAGTAAAAGTCATATACCCCCCCACGACACACACACACCTACAGACACACACGCACAAATCTTGACAAGATGGTGCAGAAAAGTTCTAGGCCAAATTCACTTCCCGAAATCTGAACAACTGACCAAAAATCCATTCATGGAGGAGTTGAGAATTTTTCAGCACCCCCCTTATATGTGTCAGTGTAAAAAAAAAATGCAAAGTGCAAGTAGGAATTTTTCTTGAGAAAGATAAGTGAGAGGAAGATTTGATTTCATTGTTGAAATTTGATTACCCTTCCAAATTGACATATATATATATATATGTATATATATATCAATTTGGAAGGGTGGTCAAATTTCAACAATGAAACAAGTTTCTCCACATTGATTCTCCATATATATATATATATATATATATATATATATATATATATATATATATATATAAAAAAACACTAATATTCTATGGTTATAATTTATTACATTGGAATCGTAATTACGATCCAATATAATAAATTATAACCGTGGAATATTAGTATTTGAGCCTTTTATATCATATTCTAACTCTGTATTGTACACTGAGCTCTACCTGGATTTTATCCTCTTGGAAATATATATATATATATATATACTAACCACTAGTATTATCAATAAATATATACATACATACATACATACATATATATATATATATATATATATATATATATATATATATATATATATATATAAATATATATATATATAATCATTTAACCTAAAGCAAGGCATCAAAGAGTGTAAAAGAATATAAATGAAAATAAAAAAAAAACATTATGAAGGAGCAAGAACAGGAATAAGGAAGACAGTGAATAACGATTCACATTGCATTTAAATTTTCCAAGATCAAACTTGTCTGGCGAACAAGAAGCCGGAAGAGAGTTCCACAAGCGAGAAGTGCGAAAATTCTAAAGAATTAATCCATTTTTATTTTTTAATCAGACATATTTGTATTACTTGAAACATCGAGCTAAGAACTTTTCAGCACCGCTCCCACCATATAAATGCAAAAGTCAAATAGAGATCTTTGTTGAGGAAGGTGAAAATTTTTGTTAATAACAAGTTACTAGTGTGCGAGGAATTAATTGTTTTATTAATATTTTGACTTGCTTTCTTCATCTTATTACACACATCAGGATTTTTAAATCGCTTCCTCGTCGGCCCAAGATTTTTCAGTACCCTAACTATACATATATGCATATAAATGAATATAACCTTGATAAATACTTATGTGAGTATATATATATATATATATATATATATATATATATATATTTCGCATGTGCATACTAAGCTTAGTCTGGCACAAGTAAACACGCTTCGACACATTTTTAGAGCGTAATCACGAGTGACGTCCTGCAAATATTAATTTCTTATCATTGCTCTGCAACAGGCATTGTTCATGCATAGATCGATAGATAGATAGATAGATAGATAGATAGATAGATAGATAGATAGAGATAGATGATGATGATGATGATGATGATGATGATGATGATGATGATGATGATGATGATGAAACAGATCGACAGAGAGAGCGATGATGATGATGATGATGATGATGATGATGATGATGATGAAACAATAGAGATCGCGGGAGAGATGCTGCTGCTGATGAATAAACAGATAGATAGATAGATAGATAGATAGATAGATAGATAGATAGATAGATAGATAGATATGATGATGAGTGGGAGAGAAAAGATTATGTTGATGATGATGATTAAACATAAATCGATAGATGGCAAGAGATGATGGTGATAAAGCAGATAGACAGATAATGAGCAGACATAGATAGATAGATAGATAGATAGATAGATAGATAGATAGATAGATAGATAGATAGAAACTTAGAGGGATTTTAAAGGTTTCGAATCGGTTAAACAAAAGTGATGAGGTGGTGGAGTGATTTGACAGTGGTTGTTTATCAGCAGCCCGGTACGGATTGAGCTAAGGGACAGACCACTGAAAACCGACGAGGACTGGGACAAGGGGCAACATACTGAAAGCCACTAAGGCCTGGGCCAAAGGGCACTCCATTAAAAAAGAAAAAATCAGTAAGATTTTATCGAAGAGCCTTCCCATTAAAAATCAGTAAAGCGAAAAGATGCATAGAAAACAAACGATTACGATTTTATTACTCTCTTTGACATCGTCTTCCCCATGCAAGTAAAGTGACAAAGACGCTAAGGAGGTTTCTTTTCACACTATTCTTTGGTGCAGAATTCTACTTGCCTATCAGATTTCTTAAAATGAAAAAGATATCTACTATCATTTGTAAAAGTAAAAGAAAAGTGATTCCGAAAAGTATGCTTCCACTCGATTTCTTCATCTTATTGATGCTTTCAATCCAAATGGTCAGGACCCACTTGTTTTTAAACGTTAAAATAAATAGCGATAACTCGGAATAAAGATCGATATTGATTGATTGATTGATTGATTGATTGATTTTTACGGCTTATCAAAGTTATTTAAAGCCAAAACATATTTAGGGTTGTATGAATAATTATTCTTTTGTGAGTAAATACTTAATTAATAACTGAGAATAACAATGATTTTTCTCCACATACAAGTCTTACTATTTAACCCATAGCTGGGAGGGAGAAATGGATTCATGCCTTTCGCGAGGTTTTTGCGCGCAAGTGAATGTAACGAACCCGACCGGAATTCGAGCTAATAAAGAACGCTAAAATAAAAAGAAAAAATAACTAAGAAGATGAAGAAGGCTAATCAAATATTAATAACGAAATTAATTCCTCTCAAAACAAAACATTTTATCAGCCGGAATTTGTATTTTTCGCAATAAAATACCCGTCGTTTGCTTTTATATACATGCACCTACAATCGGGATACTGAGAAGTCATTTGGTGAGATTTTGGGAAGTAGGTCGGGTTGCAAAATTATCAGCACTCTCTTGACGAGTGTGTGTGGGGGTGTATCTCTGTGTGTGTGAACGTCCCTTATTGAAGGTTTCATGTTACGCTTAAAATTTCGTTCTTCGATTTCAGAGGTTATAAACATATATTCAGTCCTGTCTACGTATAGGAAGATTTTTTTTTAATTTTTAACGGTTCTATGATAGTACTTTTAGTCGAAAAACAGAACTCCTAAAGTTCAATAGGATTGATAAAGAACTGTTGGAAATACTAGGTAACTTTGTTATATTTCAGAATGATATTAGAATAATCCAGAACCTATCCTGGTAGCAAACCGCCTGCATACGGATAGAAAATGAATTCAGTAAATGTGCAAAAATAGAAAGGGGTCTAAGACAATAAGTCCGGTGAAAAGATGTATCCTTACCACCGGACTTATTCAACCTATACACTGAGGTATTTCTGAGAGAATTAGAAGTCCTACTACTGTTCATTATTGGCAGCCACAGTCTTAACAAGATAAAATATGCAGATGGCACAGTGTTGATATCAAATACTGAAAGGAAACTACAAGAACACCGACAGAAGTTAATGAAAGAAAACTTGTTAGCAAAAGGGAGAGACCCACATGCAAATTACAAATTGGAGATACCAAAATCAAACAAAATACAAAAATTTAAATATCTGGGAAGTGTTAAAAAAAAAAAAAAGATGAAAAGTGCAAAACTGAATTCCGAAGGTGTATTGGGATAACGAAAGTTAACTTCCAAAAGCTAAGCAAAGTATTAAGAAACAGGACAATTTCTTTAGAAACAAAGAAAAGGTTACTAAACTGTTACGTAATATCAGTCCTCCTATATAACAGTAAATGTTGGGACAATCTCATCACATATAAAGCAACATGACTTGAAGCAATACAATGACATGTGAAGCAACAGACTTGATGTATATGATGGCTTGAAGCAACAGAAATGTGGTTCTACAGAGGGATGATAAGAATACCATGTATCGAACATGTGAGCAACGACAATGTTTTAGAGAAAATGGAAATAGAAAAGACGCTTAAATTTAACATCAGGAAGAGATAGTTGAAATTTCTATGCCACATAATGAGGAAAGAAGGTTTAGAAAATTTGGTAATCACAAGACAGATTGAAGGCAGGAGGGACAGAGGAAAACAAAGCGAGTGAGCTTGAATAAATAGATGGAAGAAAAAGTTTTAGGGAAGATAAAGAAAGACAAAATTTACTAAGAGCTAGAAAGGACAGGAAAATGTGGAAAACCATGATCGAAGGGACACGGCACATAGAAGAAGATCATTTTTTTTGTTGGGTGGGGGAATCATCTGACGACGATACAAAGACGACGGTGAAAGGAATGGAGAATTATTGGAGACAGTTTGAATTTGCAGTGTCCCCCGATAAAAAGAAAATATATAAACAAAAATAAAAAGAATTCAAATTAAAATAAGGCAGATGCGCTTTCCTTTAAGACTCTCTCTCTCTCTCTCTCTCTCTCTCTCTCTCTCTCTCTCTCTCTCTCTTAATTAAAAGAGGAAGAGGAAGAAAAGGCTGAAACCGACTGAAAAACTGAAAAAAGTTTGCAGGATCAGAGCCTACTTATTTGTGACTGAGGTAGGCTCCAAGCATAACTTCTGTTGTAAAAACAAAAAGGAAAATAAAATAATGATGGGCAATAATAAAAAAAATTGACACAATGAGACTTTTGATGTTAGACGAAACCAATGTTCACGTCAGAGTCTCGCAGCCTGTTCAAAACCTCTTAGGTAGAAACAGAAGCGACGATGGGAGTTACAACTAGATGTACGACCGCTAGAGAAGCCAGTGACGAGTGAAGTAGTTAAGAGGTCATCTGCTAATGATATTTCTGCTCTGGGCCGAAATTGACACTGATCCATTTCTAACATTACTACTACCGCTATCATGGTTTGACTTCAAATATTGCCACTAACGGGCATTTCTCCAGACTGCCACCAATATCCGTCTTAGTAACGAACTTTTTGCTCCACCGAATAACAAGGGACTCACTCTAAAGAAAATGAATAGAAATATATTATTTATTTTAAGCCTTTGAGTCAGTTCGTTTTATTCAAAAGTTTCCAGTAAAGAAAATCATACCACCTTATCCATAAAGTCATCATATCATTGCTGCTTTTCTAATAAAAGTAATTCCAGAAAAGTTTTAACGGTTTTTTTTTATGATCCTGTATATTTATAGACGACATATCCACATATATGGACATGTATGCTTCATACATATAGACACACATTTTGGGAAGTGATTCGGGTCGAGAACTGCACACCTACCGCATATGTTGTGTGAATAATTCTTTTAATGTTAAAGATTTGGGGTGGGGGGATAGAAAATGGACACAAATGTGTTTAAAAGCAAGAGAAAAAAGTAAACACTGAAAAAATATTGGTGCGAGTTGACCGGTTTTTTCTCCTCCCTTATCAGATCGAGGATAATAAAATAAACTTACGATTAAAAAAACACACAAATGCATTTGCTAGAAATATACTAGCGATAATATATTTAAATGCGGATTATATTGAGACGAAGCAGCCATTCCTTCTGTTTGCACAGGGAAGGCGGCTTAGAGCTGATGAAAATTATTTCAGGCACTTTCAGATGAAATTCGAAGTGCGATCTGCACAACGCGGAGAACATGTCTTCCCGATACGCAGCAACACACTGACGATTATTTATCAAGTGCTTCACAATTGCAAACCCAGATGCAACAGATATGCATATTGCCAATCAGCTAGCCCCTCCTGATAAATGCCGGAACATGCCGTGGAATTCACCTCTCCAAAAGTTAAGTTGTCCTGCCTATACATTCGACGTCGCACTGACATTTAAAAGAATATATGAGCTAGTTTTGAAGGTAGACAGGTTGTCCTGACAAACAGATTTCGACATCGACTGAGACGAAAACATTCCTTGTGAATTAGCAGAAAAATAACATTGCGAAATACCTTTACGGTGATTTTTTATTTATTTTTGTTTAAAGGCATGTAGAGTTTTGTGCTGAGAAAGCTCTGCCTGCCTTTTACAGCCTCTCGCGAAAACTTTTTTCATCAACAGAAACCAGCATGGCAGAAGGGACGATATTTGTTTAATATGGACGGATGAATGAAAGTTTCTGAGCTAAATGTTAACATTGTTTACTTTGAGTCAATGCTAGGTATTTTTTCATAAATCCTATATTGTTATTTTTTTATTTTCATTTTTTTTTTTGTTTATCAATTGAAATCGCCCCAAGCAAGGTAGTAAATTCACTAAGACACAAGGAATTACTACTGGGAGATGAAAGAATTAGAAAACAGAAAGATTACTGTGGAGCGAGAACAATAGAAGAGTAATAGAAAAGGCAGTAGATAACAACTGACATTGCATTTAAATTTTTGAAGATCAAACTCGACTGGAATGCAAGAAGCCGTGAGAGAGCTCCACAAGCGAGAAGTGCGAGAAAAGAGACTGATAGAATTGAACTTATGGTTACATCTAGCTAATTCAACTGCAAATTGATATTGATGAGACGTTGTTGCTAATCTAGTACTGCGCTTAAATTCATAGTCTAGGTAGCATAGCGAAGAGTTGATCCGAAGAATTACGATGAAAGTATTTATATAAAAGGCACAGGGAAGCAACTCTGCGGCGGTGGGAAAGTGACTGAAGCCGAGACGTCAGTTCAGGACCAATAATATTGCTGATTCTTATTTGAATTTTAACAAAAATCACTAAATAAAAAGTAGGAGCACTGGACTATATGTGGCAGCAATATTCGAGGTATGGACGAATGGTAGACTTATAGATATATCAGAACGATTCAGGAGATAAAAACTGACTCACACGACACAGCGAAGCAATTTTTTAGCAGTTGTCCTAGCAATGGATTCAATATAGATTTTCTACTTCATGTCAGCCGAGGGTGTTAGTTTGACAAGGTGCAATAAGCCACTTTCCCGAAGGCTAGCATTAGCAATGCCGATGGGAGGTAGAAAGAGGTTACTAATAGAAATGTAATAACATTTCATTATAAAAATTATTTACTAAAAATCAACAATTTTTCTAATTATTTGTAAATTTTTGTCCATTTTTTGTTTACTTGTTTGTTTGCAATCAAAGTAAAATAAATAGTCATAATTGCAACCTTTATATTTTGACCATGTTGTCCAGTTTTGGAATGTTGCTTAGAGTGGGCGTAAAATTCTGCCAGCGCCTCAGACGGCACAAACTCTATGTACGCCAGTGCAACACACGCTTTCATTTTAAAACGAGAATGAACCGTAATCACTCAATCTTACAAAATCCATTATTTCTAATGATAACAACGCTTACTTCACTTATGTCCAGTCAAGTTTATTATCTTCTTTCCTGCGTAGAAGATTAAAAAGAATTCAGCTCCCCACCTCCCGCCTTCTTTTAAAGCTATGATTAGTTTATTCATTTAAGACTATTAAGATATGAACAAACCGTGGCGACATCTATCGGAGAAGGACGCGTAAACAAATTTGAAATTATCATCAGCAATAATGGTCTTGGCATAACGATATTTCGAAAGTTAACACACGACAAGATACTTGAGATACGCCATTTTGACAATTCTAGATAAAGCAAGGCGATAAAAAACGTCGAGAGAGGCACAGTGCATTTCTAATAAGTTCATCTCCTATCTACTCTTCACTAAGTAGACCAACAGAATGACTCACCCAAACAAGATAGGAAAACGACTTCTGGAAAAGCTATTTACTAAGTATAGATTAGATGTTGATTTTCTAGGCGTAGCTTAGATGTGACACAAGGCCGAAAATATGGGGTACTCAGTGAGAATCGAACTTACAATCCAGTAGTAATTGATCTAGCAAGACAAGTTTACTATTACACAATGTCAAAGTGCCTCTTACTGTGTATGTTGATTTTCTAGGCGTAGATGTTACACAAGACTGAAAGTATAGGGCACCCAGTGAGGATCGAAGTCGCTATTCAGTCTTAATTGATCTAGCGAGAAGATTGCTAGCCATTATACTACATCGAAGTTGCCATATAATGATTTACTAAACCTAGCTTAGCTGAGGCACAAGGCCGGATTAGGGAGCTCACTTCTCAGTTTTAATTGCTCTAGCGAGACAAGCTTGCTAACATTTGCACCACCTCGAATTGCCATATAGACATTTACAAGAGCGTAACTTGGGATGTGGTACAAGGCCGAGATTAAGGGGGGCAGTGAGGATCAAACACGCAATCCAGTAGTAATTAATCTAGCGAGATAAGCTTGTTAACCATTACACCAACTGCTGGAAAAGGCCATTTATTAAGCGTAGCTTAGATGTGGCAAAATGTTAAAAGTATGTAGCACCCAGTGAGGATCGAACTCACTATTCAGTTATAATTGATCTAGCAAGACTAATTGCTAACCATTACGCCACATCAAAGTACCCATCTTGCGATTTATTATACGGAACTTAAATGTGATAGAAGGCTGGATGCATAAAGCACCCAGTGAGGATCGAACACACAATCTAGTAGTAATTGATCTAGCGAGACTGTCTTGCTAACCATTGCACCACCTCGAAGTGCTCCAACTCCTGAAATAGCGATTTATTAAGCGTAGCTTAGATGTGGACTCACAGCCGAAAGTATAGGGCACCCATTGAGGATCGAACTCACTACTCTTATTTGATGTAGCGAGACAAACTTGCTGACATTTGCACCACGTCTAAGTATCCCAGCTCCGGGAATAGGCTGACTATCGCTAGCAGACGCTGAATATATAATAGCTAAGAACCAATCAAATACCGACATCATCTTCAGCAGCAGCCATTAGAAAAAAAAAAAAATTCCTAATTAATTCCATAACGACTGTGTCTATGTTATTCTCCGCCATTTTTAATCAAAAAAGAAAATTCCATGTAATCTCTTTATCTTTTTATTAACATTATTCATGAGTTGGGTAGTGTTGACTCAAACTCAGCAGAAACAAGGCGAGTATTGATTGAGCAATAATGAAAAGATCAAAATAAGTTATCTCTAGACATGTTCAGCAGAACGAGAACAGCCTACTCTCACTGATATATAAAGGGTTCCTTTCAAAATTCCCTGGAGGTGATCCGGATCGACAGATACCTTAAGAAGGCCGGGGATCAAAACGGTCGAAAAATAGTGATTACTATAGCAAAGATGATGTCCAAATGTAAATAATTATATTTCCTCGTCTCAGAAATTCAGAAAGAAATTATTCATCTTCAGTCAGGCCTTTTCCTTTTTTTTTTAAATCGAAATCACTCCAGGCAAGTCAATAAATCCAGAAACGCAAGAGTTTACTGAGTGTAAGAGAATATGGGACATTATTAAGGCGAGAGAACAATAAAAGAACAGGAATTAAGAAGACAGAAATAAAAACATTGATGTTACTTTTAATTTTTTAAAGATTGTTGTATCCTTAAAGAGGTTACAAACGGACAAATGTGGTACTCGTTTCAAAGAACAGAAACACGCGCGTAGATGAAAGAAGAGATGTTTAATGTAAAAGAGAATACACTACTGAAAGACAGGGAATCAGGTAGCAGGCTAGTAATTCCCGAAGCCAGCCCCCAGGTAGATCCGGTACTCACTATATATATATATATATATATATATATATATATAGTCAGTCCACATAGGCGATAGGGAGTGTGGGACATTCCATTACAACAAAGTTCAAAATTGACTGAAAAGCAAGAAGCTAGAAGAGAGTTTCACAACTGAAAAGTGTGAGAGGGGAAATTGTTAGCATAAAACTTACGATTACATTTAGCCGTTTTAACTGCAAAATGATGAGACCTTGTTGCCAATCTAGTACTGCGTTTAAAGTCATAAAGTCTACGTAACAAAGAGGAACGGTCATCAGAACAATTACCATAAAAATATTTATCGAAAAGCACAGGGAATCTACGTTACGCTTTCCATTTAGTTTTTAGTTTGTTTTGTTTTTTTCTTGTTTTTTTTTCTGTGACTGTAATCAACACAATGTCCTCTGCGTATCTTATATTGTTAAGATTGCACCCACCATTAATAAATCCTGGTAGAACCTCTAGTTCTCTTAAGATAGCCATGCTGTAAATGTTCAATAAATCCGGCGAGAAGACACATCCTTGTCTTACGTTCTTTACTATTTTTGTGTACTTATTTAATTCATTTTCTACACCGGTTCTCGTCCGATCACTGAAGTTAAGCAACATCGAGCAGATGTGTGACTGTTTGGGAATATAAGATGCTATAAAAAAGAGAGAGAGAGAGAGAGAAAGAAGATAGATAGAGGAAAGAGAGAGAAGGGGAGAGGGGAAAGAGGGAGAGAGAGAGAAACTGGCAATAGACCAAAATATGGAAGGACCTGAAATATTAAAATCTGACAGAAGATCGGAGCTGGTTCAGCTGAACAAAAACAAAAACCAGCAGGATCAGATGGGATTGCAATAGAAATGCTCTCGGCATTAGACAAGATTACGGAAATAATAAATGAAATATTCAGAGGCGGAAACATACCGCAAGGTCTTAATAGATCAACCTTCGTAGCGTTGTCCCAGAAGCCAGGCGGAAATGAATGCTAGCTCAATCAGACATCTAGCTTAAGGAGCAGCATGACCAAGTTTATATTCCGAATTCTAACAGTGCACGAAACAGAATTAGGCCGGAACTATGACAAGGTCTTTGTGGTTTTATCAAAGATATTGAAACCATAAATGATTAGAATATTGCTGCCACAAAATGGTCCGGTGCCCTTGCTATTTACCTTGAACTCCTTGATAAAGTCCAAAGAAGAATCAGCAATATTATTGGTCCTGACCACGTGTCTCGGCTTCAGTCTCTTTCCCACCGCCGTAAGGTTGCCTCTCTGTGTCTTTTTTTTTTATAAATACTTTCATGGTAATTGTTCGGATGGGCTCTTCGCTATGGCACCTAGAGTTCTTGAATTTAAGCGCAGTACTATACTGGTGTCGAAATTTCATCAGCTTAAAGTTGAGCTGGCTAAATGTAGCCGTAAATTCTATGCTAACAGTTTCTTCTCTCGTACTTCTCGCTTGTGGAAGTCCTTTCCGGCTCCATGCTTTTCCGCCAACTTTAATCTGCAAAAATTTAAATGCGATGTCAATCGCTATCTAGTGACCTCCTGATGACTCTTTTCTCTTTCTGGTAATTATTAATGCTTCTGCTCCTAATTCTTCCACACCCTGAAACCTCTTGTGTCTTAGTGGCTTTACTGCCTTGCATGGGATGATACCGATTAAAAAAATATTTATGATCAGAATACTTTCAGTGAGAGAGAGAGAGAGAGAGAGAGAGAGAGAGAGAGAAATACAAGTATAAAACAATGTATATTCATGTTTCGTCGATTACGTAAGAAATCATTTCAGGTAGGTAAAAAGTCTATTTGAACTGCCAGAATTTGGGAAGGATACTAGAATAATCCAAAACGTATGGTGGGAACAAAGAGCCTGCAAACGGATTTTTGTTTGTTTGTTTGTTTGTCTGAGTTTTTGGGGTAGTTTTTTTGTTTTTTTTTTTGTTTGTTGTTTTTTTTGGGGGGGTAATGTTTATCAATTTTTTGCAGATAAAAACCAGAAAATATGTTTGGATTATAAGATTTTATTTTGGGACGATAATAATAGAGTCCGACTATTCAACTCTTGCGAGGGAACGAGAGAAGAGGTTTTTATACATGCCTCAAGGTTATATGCGCGTAAGTGAATATAACGGCGCCGATTGACATTGCAATTCGGCTATGTGATTTTCAATTCTGAGCCTTCATTCATTACGTCAGTGATTCCCAAACTTTTTTAGTTCATGGCCCACTTTGAAACCAGAGTCTTTCTGTGACCCATGAAATTATTATATTTTAAAATATTACATTTTACATAGAATAATTCCAATACAACTATGACTATTTATTCGACACCCACAATTTCATTAACATCAGAAATTTATTGTTTTTTCTTGAACATAATTGAAACACCAATTAAATACTAATAAGCCTTTATAAGAGTTTATAGATATATCCACTTATCAATATATACCGGTACATTCACAAAATCAGAGTAGAATAGCTGTAATGAGCAAGATTTTAATTCAGTATTTTCAGTACCTGATTAATTAAAAGTTATTCAAACACCAAGTAATTAGTAAATTTTCATAATCTAAGATTATTCATTAGTTTAAGGACTAGTAGTCAATAAAAGCTCTATGGAGCGTTCAATAAACTGTTGCCCAGTGAAAATTATAAAAGAATTCTGTGGCCCACCTGAAACATGCCATGGCCCATTTTAACCATAGGTTGGGAAATACTGCATTACACCACCCGCACATCCAAGCTTACAGCACCTGGTATTCCCAAAAGGCCACCCATCTAGGTACTGACCAGGCTGAAAGTTACCTAACATCGGCGGTCGTCCGAAAACCAATGTTTCATCGTGATACGGCCGGAATCACAATTTGAACTTTTATAAACTGAGCAGTCAAATATATTTTGTAAAAACAACCACCTGAAAAACAAAATAGGGACGAGATTACTTAGATATTAAAAAATACTCGCTAAATTAATGGCTTATGCCAATAAACTTGAAAAATATATATATATATATATATATATATATATATATATATATATATATGAGACAATCTAATATATAAGCCAAACTTTGGTACGTTTTTTTTTTTTTTTTGAGGTTGGTCGGCTGGAATTTTTGATTACTTTCTAAAAACTGATCCTTTAAGATTCATATAAATCTTTTTTTCAGATGAAGGTAATTTCCGCTAAAGATAGTAGACAGCTTAAAGACTTGGCACTTTGTTGATATATCTAATAATATGCGAAAATCTAATATAGAAAGGAGCTTAAAACTTTTGAACGACAAGCGGGCTATTTTAAATTAGTCTCTGATGTATTTCTTTCATCACTCAGATTTCTACTTGCAATTCCTTTCTTTTTCTTTTCGTTTTCCTTTTTCTTTCTCTCTCTCTCTCTCTCTCTCTCTCTCTCTCTCTCTCTCCCCTTTTTCCCTCTTACATTCTTATTCTTCCTCTTTGCTTACCTAATTTTCCACCTTCCTACATTCTCAATCTTTAATTCCTTCAACCTCGCGTTCCTTAATCTTTGGTTTAATTACCATTTCCGCTATATCTTTTTTTGTTTTGTTTTTTCGATTTTTTTTCTCTTTTTCCCCATTAAGCGATTAATATTTTATTTTGTCATTCTTTTATTTGATTGTTACGTTTTTCATCCAAGTTTTCTTCATTTTCTTTTTCAGGTTTCGTCTTACAAATTACAATTCTTGTTCTTGAATTTATTTATTTATTTTATAATAGCTTCCTTTCTATCTTATCTGCAGTAGATTTATATTTTGGGAGGTCGTTAAACAGATTGTTTAAACCATATAATGGCTGGCAGCTCGGATCCGACGATGTATGTCAATCCCTGTTGCAAACGTCTGCTCAGACACATTTGTGTTTGTTCAGCACCCACAGAATGTATACTAAAACTATGCTAAGCGGAACTTAGTTACGGTTTCTGGGAGAAAATGCATTATCTAGCGTGATCAACAGTCTGAACAAGGCCAGCACGCTCACGGCCTCAACCACGATGACTTATGACTTCGTGCTAGCACAACCCTCCACGGCTCTTAAAGAATTCCTTCCACCTAATTTCATTTACAAAGCATGGGTCAGCCCGTAGTATGGTTTTCAGACACTTCAGGTGCCGCACCCTGGTATCGCCTCCCACCTGACGAATAACATCAAAGTTACCTTCCTGACGAATCGACCAGGGTCAGAAAGTGGACACGTGGATGAGTGGTTAGAATGTGGATATATATATATATATATATAAGTGAACATTGAAGTCAACACCTAGAGATGACAGAAGGTTTAATTACCATTTATGCTAGACGTAATCGTCAGGCCACGATGGCCTGACGATTATGTCTAGCATGAAACAGCCAGTCGCCTCTGTGTGTTGACCTCAATGTTCACTTTTATATTTATATACGCTCTATCTCTAATATTTGAGCACTTTATCCCATAAATATAGCACACCTTAAAACTATATTTTTTCATGTGTGTGTGTGTGTGTGTGTGTGTGTGTGTGTGTGACAGGAAAACCCACAAAATGATAGGTAAACCAAAAATAGGAAACAGATCTTAATCTAACATGTTTCACTTTATTAAAGCTTCGTCAGAGATTAAGATAGAAATTATAAAAAGCAGAGACATGCAGATTAATGGCATATTGTGTTTGGTTATTTCCTATTGGTCAGATATGTGTCACGTGTAATGAAGTAACAGATAATATTTATATTCATGTGGCAAACATTCTCGAGACTAATGTGTGTAAAAGTTACTAAGATGCAGTAGGATGTTTTGATTGGATACGTGTCACGTGTAAAGAAGTAACAGTTAATCAAATAAGTGTAAGAAAAACATTCTGGATGTATGTAAAAGATGGTGAAATGCTGCAGGATATTTTGAACGATTTCTCACTAAAGTATATCTCGTGCGTATTTTGTATACCTATTGAATATTATCTGTTACTTCCTTATACATGACACGTATCCAATCAAAACATCCGACTGCATCTTACTAACTTTTACACATTTTAGCGTCGAGAATGTTTGCCACACATATTTAAATATTACCTGTTTCTTCAATATACGTGACACGAATCTAAGCAATATAATAGGCTAACCACGCAATATTTATCTGCATCTTTTTGCTTTTTATCATTTGCATTTTGATGTCTGACGAAGCATTAATGAAGTTAAACGCTAGATTTGGATCCGTTTCGTACTTCTTTGTTTACCTATCATTTTGTAGGATTTCTATCCATACTCGATCTATCTATCTATCTATCTATCTATCTCTCTCTCTCTCTCTTTCTATATATATATATATATATATATATATATATATATATTATATATTGTTACAATTAGCTTCACTTTTGGTACCACGAATTCCAAGCTCAGTACTAGATTGGCAGCTAAATCTCATTGTTTTGCTGCTGAAATTGCTAACCGTAAGTTCGATGCTAATAGTGTCTTCTTCCGCACGTCTCGCTTCTGGATCTGTTTTCCGGCTACTTGCTTTCCTCCGTACTACGAACTTCAAATGCAACGTCAATCGTCATTTCCTATTTCTTTTAAAACCGTCCTTTTACTGTCGTCTCTCCTCAATAACATTTTCACAGTTTCTTTCACTCTGTACACCTTTGCGTCTTTGTGGCTTTATTACTTTGCTTGGGACGTATATATATGATAGCTCACAGTGAGTCCTGGTGGCAATAAAACAGTGTTCATATACATACATACATACATATATATATATATATATATATATATATATATATATATATATATATATATTACACAACAAAATACAAAATTACCTCATATGGGTATAGATCTATTTCAGCCAACGCGAAGTACGTCGGTCTTATTCAACCCCGGTAGATGGACTGTGTTTGTGTCGGAATTAGAGATTTAAAATTTAACTTTGACAGCAGTGGAAAAATTGATACAGAACCTGCCCATATCGACGCCTTAGTCACACGAAATGTCCGGGTCGGTGGTAAGGGGGCGGCGGGAAATAGCTGTCTTAAATGCTCCACAAATTCAACCCGGATATTAACCTTATGACCCTAAGTTGGGGTTAACTAAAGGAGTGCCGAAAAGGGAGTTTTATATATAAAATTTTTAATTATATATAAAAAAAATTATATATAAAGTTAAGTTCCCACTTAAAAAATACCAAACTCTACGTACAAATCAGATATATTAACAAGATTAACAGCCAACCATATTGAGAATATATTTTTTAAAATTTATCTTAAAGACTAAAAAAGTTAACGATAAAATAAATTATCCAATTCTAACTTTAAAGATAAGTTAAAATATTAAGTAAACCAAAACATAACAAGTTATCTTAAAAAAAAAAAAACTTTTAAAAAGTATATGGATAAAGAGGTGTGAGTGATAAAGGAAAGAAAGTTCTTAGACTAGGGGACAGTTATAAAATATGATAAATATGGAGAAGAAATGGAAATATGGAAATTAAATTTAGTTATATATTCAACATTAGAAGAGTTAAAAAATAAAATGTAATAAAGTAAGATATATATTATTATAGAAGTTTAAATCTGCCTCTATGGCGACATTTTAAAACTAATTCATTCCTTTGATTTAATAGTTTGCTTTGATTATTGTAATTTATTATTCTAATTTTTTCTTCTAAACATAATTTACACCCATCTCTTAGACTATTATGAGTATGAGCGAAACCTATCATTTTCTAGTCTATCAGACCTTTCTCCTTCAATTCCCCATTTTTTTTAGAAACAGATGTCTGGTATTTTAATTTAGGGTTGGTAAAAGAGTGACTATGAGTATAAAATCTCTGTTTCCATTCCGCCGCGCAAATTCCAATGTAAACATAATTTAATATATTTTTTGAGGGAAATGCTAGCTTGGTATATCGCCCCAGTAGATCTGCATTTGCCCTTAACTGGACAATTGTCTCTATCTCTACAATTACAGCGGTTCCGTACCAGTTTTGTTGTTTATCCCATAGAATATACTTAAAATATAGTTGTTATGAGAGTTGATAATTTTGTACATGTTACTGGTGCAGGATTAGCTAATTTTAATCGTTTTCCTAGAAGAGAGGGAGAGAGAGAGGGGGGAGGGAGAGAAAGAAAAGAAAGGAAAGAAGGAAGAATTAAAGATGAGCCGATAGGTTCACCTAGAAACAAATTTTTCCTTAAAGGGCTGAACAAGTTAGCATGAGGTAATCACAATTAAGAGTAACAGTAATATGTCTAATAGCCATGTCAATACAGACAGCAAAACTCATCATCGCATTGCAATAATCATCACAATTTCAAATTAATAACAATAATAATAATAACCAACATCAACAATACATATATGAGTAATATATATATATATATATATATATATATATATATATATATATATATATGAATAATGCATGCACACACACACACACACACACACACACATATATATATATATATATATATATATATATATATATATATATATGAGTAAGAATATGTTGCAAGCGAGAAAACACGTGAAAATTACGAGAATTTTACATGTTTTACCAGTTTAGCAGAACTTGCCCAAAAGCGCTCAGTTGATAAGTAAAGGTATTATATTCAATAAATTAAGAAAAGTACAAATGAATTATTTGGTTTGCTGACTCAGAATGTTTGCATTCTTCGGGACCAAATGTTTCATAAATCTTTTAAACGTATTATCAGATCCTATATAATAAATAATCGATAATTTCTATATTATGAAGTATACAATACTTAGAAATTTGCAATTATGACGAAATTATATATATATATATATATATATATATATATATATATATATTATATATATATAGCCAGTTTTCTACGTAAAATTTTCTATGTAGAAAATGTAAAATTAATCCGTGGGTATATGATCCGAGTGGATTCCAGTAATATAAAAATATTCAATCTGATCCACAATAGAGAGCTCGATGTATTTATTTTCATGCCTCGTCTGTCGAAATAGTCTATTCCCCACATGAGGTAAAAAGATTTTTTGATTATTCATTCATATATATATGTGTGTGTGTGTGTGTAAAAATTACCACATTCTAAATTTAAATCTTGTGATGTTTCTAACGAAACTAACATGTTAAGAATTTGAATTGAATTTGAGATTTGAAAGATAGAATTACCATTAGTACGACCAGAAGAGATTATAAATATATGATCTGATTTATGAGTTATGGAACATCTCACCCTGAAGAGCGCTTCAGTAATTCACTGGAACATTTCTTATATATATATATGTATGTGTGTATATATATATATATATATGTGTGTGTGTGTGTGTGTGTGTGTGTGTGTGTGTGTGTGTGTGTGTGTGTGTGTGATATCATATCTTGAGTGATGCTGTTATTTAGTTTTTCAATCAGCACCTGACGACTGCATTGTGCATAACATTCAGAGTTGTGCTACCGCTGAGTGAAAATGTGTACTTATTATATATATATATATATATATATATATATATATATATATATATATATATATATATATATATATATATATATATATATATATATATATATATATATATATGAATGTACCTACGAACTTAGAAAGGTACAAAAAAGAAATAGCGTATAATGAAAGAAAAATACAAAAGAAAAAGAAAGATACAAGAAGAGAAAAAGGGAAAAAGACAACAAGGCTAAATGATGAAAAAGAATAAGAAAGGAAGGAAGGGGAAATAAAAAAGAAAGAAATAGAAAATAAATGAGAAATATAGAGAAAGAAATTGAAAATTAACGAATGAAAAGTGTAAAAGAAACAAAGAAATGAAGTTAAAAGAAAGAATGAGAAAAGGAAAAGAAAAGAAAGTAATAGAAAATAGCAAATAAATAAAGAAAGAATGAGAAAATAAATGAAAGAAAGAGAAAAAACAAGAAAAAAAAAATGAAATAAATATAAAGAAAAACAAATAGAAATTAAAACGAGAGAAAGAATAAAGAAAAAGAAAAATATCAAAGAAATAGAAATTGAAGAAAGAAGTTAATTCACCACAAATAATGTGAAGTTTCTTATCGCAAAAATTAATTCACCCCAAGGAAGTATAAACTTTAAATCAAAGTTTGTTTGACTTTTTATTAAATTTTAGGCACTCTTTTGAAATTTTAAATCATAATTTGTTTAGCTTACCTCTCAACATCTCCAACCGTCAGAATGAAAAATTACAAAATAATCAGGAAGTTATTCACATTTCATAAATGATATTCGAGGTACTTACAGAGAATTTTTACAATTTAAAAAAAAAAAAAAAAAAAAAATTCTGTTTTTGGCGTGAACGCAGACCCCAAACTCAGAAATCGTGCACCCGAGTCGCCCACATTTGGAATGACCGAAGTACAATGGAAGGGTCTAATTTTGGAGAATTTTGTGACAATTTTAGTCAATATAAATTCTTTTTACTTTTGAATGAATTAATATTTTGGGGGTGAATTAACAGAAAAGATCTGAAAGATTGAAAAAAGAAAGAAAGAAAAAAGAAAGATAAACAACAAAAACAGAAAATAAAGATGGAAAAATGAAAAAAGAAAGAAAAAGAAAAGAAAGACCGATATTTAAAAAAAAAAACAAACAGACAGAAACAGAAAAAGGAGAAAATAAGTGGAAATAAAAAAAATGGGAAAATAATGAAAGAGAAAAAAAGAATGGCGAACTGAAAGTGTATATAACAGATGTCGTTATCGCAAATTTAAATACCCCTATAAATTTCCTTTTAAAGACCAACTAAATAAGGCCAACCTTAACTCGACTAACGAGATTCCTGACAGAAACTTTATACTCCCCCAGGCTACTTTTTATAAATGCAGTCCCGGAAAATTAAATCCTTGAATAAGTTGTATATTGGAAAGCTTATTTTATGTGGGTGTGGTTTGTTTCTGTAGCACTTAAGCGACCGTTAACATGTAAAACAATATGGGTGGTTCGCATTAACAGACCAGTGTGTAACCCCCTGACCTCTTTCGCTCTACCAATATCAGCACCGTAGGGATTTCCACCGAGAGATCGTTCATCAATCATTAGCGGTACAAATGCTATAGTCATCAGAAATGCTAATATCTTTTTCGTCGTAAAGCACAACATTATCGTTTTACCATTAACATAATTTCCATCAATATTTCTATTAGAATCAAATGGGATCATAGTTAAGCACCGGGTTCCTTTACATCGTCGACTGCAGCAATAACAAATTATAATAGCGGCATCAACATTATAAACTTGCAAACGGTTATATTTTTTTTCAGTGTGTTCGCGCATGCGCTTGTGTTTTTAGTTTTAATTTTCTCAGTCGTTGTCTTTCTTATCATTATACTGAACACCTTGGTCTTATAGATGAATTGTATTGATTCACAGTTAATCTCTCTAGTGGAGACCACAAAACAAAACCATTTCAAACCTCATCAGGAGTACAAAGACAAAATAAGTGCCCCAACCTGTTTAATCTCTTTCTATACTATGCTTTGCGCATGTACAAGCACACGTGTGAAGAAATCGGCCCTAGATAATTTAAACATTCCGTAACAGATCCCAAATGAATATACGAAGAGAAAAGAGCATTCTGGTTTGCCCTCCAGAGGCCAGTATACTGATGATGAATGGAGAAACGTTGGCGTCATAGGTGTTCATAGTTTGGTATAAGAATGAGCTTGAACAAAATGAATTAACATTCTCCTCTTAGAATTCGAAGAATGGTTTAAGATAGATCTTTCCAAAACAGAAATTATGACCTGGAATTGAAATGGGAGTAGTGATTACACATGCGCTAAATCTAACATAAAAATCCAGAATGTGGAATTAATAATTCAAAGCACTTCAAATAGCTTGGTGTAAAGATCATTTATAACAAATTTAGTGTAGGAAATAAGGAAATAGAAGACAGGTTAGGTTTGTTATCCAACCTATATAAAAGCAAATTATTAACCAGGAAAACTCAAGTCATGCTATTAAATAGCTTCATCTGATCTAGACTCTCATATGGATATTACATATGGTATCTAACCCATTCAGAAATGTCTAAACTATCAATTATAGACAACTGTTTTCTCAGATCAATGATTAAAAACAGCTTCAAGTAAATGAATCCTTTAAGTCCTAAAGAAAATAATCCTGTAGACTGGCGATACAGAATCACAAATAAAGAACTTTATTGAATAATAAAATTTCACATCCCTTGAAGACTTCCAACAGCAGAAACAACAAAAATGGGTAGCACATGTAACTAGAAGAGAAAAAAAAAACATATAATAAAGACGTTGATTTTCCTCACTACCTTGCACTCGGATCAAATTATTAGGTGTATCACATCTGTGTCTTTGTACTAAAGCTGATTATGGTCAACTTAGTAATTAGGAGCGCTTACAGTACCGTTATTGGTTGTGCCAGATTTATTTCAGGAAATAAGGAAATAGAAGACAAGATAGGCTGTATTAGAGGTACTTTTATCCAACCCATAGTATGATTCAAAACCAAAATATTAACCAGGAAACTCAAGCCATGTTCTTAAATTGCCTCATCTGATCTAGACCCTCATATGGATATTACGTATGACATCTCATTCAAAAATGTCTAAACTATCAACTATAAACGACTGTTTTCTTAGATCAATGATTAAAAACAGTTTCAAGTAAATGAACCCTTTAGGTTTTAAAGAAGATAATGCTATAGACTGGCGCTACATAATCATAAATAAACAGCTTTACCAAATAATAAAAGCAACATCACCTGAAGACTTCCTACAACAGCAATAACTAAAATGCGTGGCACATGTAAATAGAATAGAAAAAAACACATAATCAAGATGTTGTAAATTAGAAACGACGTAAGTCCAAGTATAAAACTGCTAACAGAAAACAGCAATCTTGTTTTAATTTGTTTTTTTAAAAATTCAAACGACCGAATTCCAAACAATACATGCGTGTTAAATATGTACTGTAGGAATATTATTATCATTATAAATAAAATAAAGCAATAACAAAAAACGCTGTATAAAATAAATTAAATACAAATTAAAAATAATAAAAATATTCCCAGCATGCAACAAAAACTGTTCCTACCGAAAATACAGACATCCTGCCAAAATACTTTAAATTCTATCTCTTCACCACGAACCTTGGTACGGGCAACACGTGTTCAACTTCTCTCTGTAATATGGTTTGTAATACTACGGAGTAAATTTCTCCCTTTATCACATGTACCATAAAACAATTGTAGCTTTAAAAATACACACGCCAATACACAAAAAAATATAAATCAATTGTATGAAATTAACATACGATTTATCATGCTTTTCCTGTTAATTGTCTACGTTTTATTTCCTGTTACGTATGCTTTTATCTCTGTGAACAGGAGGCCAATTTCTGCTGCGGTGATGTGAATGAATCACCCACAACATTTTGGTGGCCGCTGACTTGCATAACAAAACAACTATTTATACACAGTATCTCCACAGAAACGTGATACCTAAGGTTTAAAATGAATTTTTAAAAATGAAAAATCTTTCTTGACGCTTTTATTTTAATTTTAATTTCAAGCTCAGAGATTTTAAATTAAACTACATCCTATAAAAAACATACTTGCTACAGAAACCATAGGAGCGAAACTTAGCGGGCGAGGTTGTGGCCCTATACTTCACAGGGGAGTCTACGAGGTTAGCAAGCATAAATAAAAGCATTTTATCTTGATAAAAGATCATGACCTTTGTCTTAACTCATTCCCTATTTTTAATTCATTACAGCCTTTATACTTGTTCGAATTAATTGTATTGGCTCTCAGAAATAAGCCCACGGTGGATAAATCCTACATAATTCCACCATATACACAACATTATCTTTTGAGCAGCGACGATAGTCTATTGTTCATTTTCTGAAAAGAAAGCAATTTCTAGGAAAGAAATTGATTTAAACATAATTACAACGCTGCTTCAGCAATTCATTGAACGTCATAATTCCGAAAAAAAATATACATTTTTTAATCATTTCACCCCAAGCAAGGCAACAAAGCCACTAAGATGCAAGGTGTTACTGAGTGTAAAATGCTATGAGAAAAAGAAAAACATTATGTGTGAGCAATAAAAGACCAGGAATTAAGAAGACAGAATATAACGATTGGCGTTGTCTTTAGATTTTTGATAATCAAAGTTGACTGGAAAGTAAGAAGCCGAAAGAGTATTCCACAAGCGAGAAGTGCGAGAGAAGAAACTGTAAGCATAGAACTTACACCTAGCCATTTCAACTGTAAAATGGTAAGACCAATCTATACTGAGTTAAGTCTAGTTACCAAAGAGGAAAGTTTATTAGAGCAATTGCCATGAAAATATTTATCTAAAAAGCACAGGGAAGCTACGTTACGACAGTGGTGAAGTGACTGAAGCCGAGATTCCATATCAGGACCGATAAAATTGCAGATTCTTGTTTGGATTTTTATCAAGAATCTCTAAATACATAACAGTAGCACCAGACCAGATGTAACGGTAATATTCAATGCAAATTTGATAAGCTTGTACGCTTGTCAAATTACTAAGAAGTTTCCCCTGTCACGATTATGTTAACTGCCGTTCTTAAAAATACATATATATTTCAAGCCTTCAATTCCCAGAACGTAAGTTATACGACTTAATTTGCTCACACGATCCACTTTAATTTTAACACAAGCCACTCCTTAAAGATTCGAGAGAACATTGCATTGTCAGACGTTACTGAGTTAACTGTGCAGATCGGGCTGTTGCTTACCAGTCGGTTTTGAGCTTCAAGAGTTTGAGTACAATGTCAGTCATTATCTTCTGTTTTCTTAATTCCTGTTCTTTCATTGATCTGTCTCCTGAATAATTTTTTTCTTGTTCTTTCGGACGCAGGAGCTCTTGCATCTTAGTAGCTTTGTCGCCTTGCTTGGGGATAAAATGATTAAAAAGAAATAAAATAAAAGGACGTGTGTATAGTGTAACAGATATCAGGTCCTATTCGGAATTGACAAGCTGAGTTTAAATTACGAATAGGTGTGTTGCGTTCACTTGTGGATTAAATAGCAGGTGATGCTGGGCTCCCTCATCATCGTTGGCAACCAGTCTAAGAAAAGGAAATGTCTGAATTCGAAACGGTGGAGAAGGCAATGGAAAACTTCTGCACTATCTTCCCCAGAATTGAAGGAAACAGATAATAATGGAAAAAAAAAGAAGGATCAATACAGATTCATAATCGCTTACGTCCTAAAGGGATATGGCATTTTTTAAAATTGAGATAAATGTTTACAGGCGTTTAGCATTTGCTTTCTTTGAAAATAAAAATAAAAATTAAAAATACAATATTTTTTTCAGAACATTATTCTATATCACGATTGTTAGTCTTCTACGGTGAGTTCTTTCAGTTTCCTTGCAATTTTTATAAAAATATATATTGGTGTAACATAAAATTTTAAGGAATACTCAAAGATCAAATTCTTAAGTTTTAGAAATTACTACCTTAACAATAACATCTTTTGTTCGAGTCGTTTGATGCGATAATCTTTTTTTTTATCTGTATCTGTGCATGGCTAACTTGGCGCAAAAACGACAACGAACCGTTGACAGATGCGGAGATAAAGGAAGCGCTGGATCGCCATCATATTCTGTAAGAGTGACATTGTCATCCGATGGATGTTTTTTTTTAAATCGTTTAGTGTAGTAATATCAACAATATACAGCTGGAAATACGAGACCGAAAAGAGGCTGGAGGAGGAACGTGTAGGCAAAAAGCCGTGAAAATCTTACTTTTTTTTATAATATTCTTGATAAAATCCAGAGAAGAATCTCCAATTTTATCGGTCCCAACACGGCATCTTGGTTTCAGTCACTTTCCCACCGCTGTAACGTATCTTCTTTTTGCCTATTCCGAATTTAAGCGCAGAACTAGATTGACAACAAGATCTCTCCGTTTTACAGTTGAATTTGTTAGATGCAACCGTAAGTTCTATGCTAACAGTTTCTTCTACAGCACTTCTCGCTTGTGGAACTTTCTACCGACTTCTTACTTTCCAGACAACGTTAATTTTCAAAAATGTAAATGCAACGTCAGTCGACATCTGTATTCTTAATTCCTGTTCTTTTACTGCCGTATCTCCTCAATAATGTTTTTCTTTTTCTCTTATTCTTTAGCCCTCAGTGTCTCCTTTGCATCTTAGTGGCTTTGTTGCCTTGCCTGGGGGTGAAATGATATAACGAAAGTAAAAACAAAATAAAAGGACGTACGTGTAGTGTAACGGATATCAGATATTAAAATGGAATCAACGAGCCGAGTTCAAATTCCGAGTAGCGCTTTGCGTTCACTTTCTCACAAATGCCATTGGGAAAGCATGAATACGTCTCCTCTCTCAGCTAGGAATTAAATAGCAGGTTAGACTTGGCTTTCTAACCTTTTATGTTAACAAGTCTAAAAGAAGGGAATGTTTTAATTCTAAACGGTACAGAAGGCAGCGGAAAACTATGTAAAAAACATACTTGATTAAAAGAAAAAAGATTCTTTTTTTATTCAGTTAAAACACTGACTTTATAAACATAAAATCTATGCTATTTTATTCACTTATTTTTATATAATTACTGTATATCTTGGTCTAACTTTAAAAATTGGGAGAGCCTTTATAGAATGTCTGTTCTGTTTCCTGTATATCTTGGTCTCGCCTTGAAAATTCGAACAGCCTCTATAGAATCACTGTCCTGTTTCCTTGCAATTTTTATGAAAACAGACACTGACGCCCCACAATCTTTTAAGGCATACTCCAAGATCAAATTCTCCAGTTTTAAAAATATCTTTTGCGCAAATCGCTTGATTCGATTAAGTTTGTCTTCTTTTTTTTTATCTGTATCCGCGCATGACCAACTCGGTGCAAAGATGATAACGAACTGTTGACAGAAGCAACCGTTGACAGAAGCCACCGTTGACAGAACCGGAGATAAAAGAAGCATTGCATCTCCATCATATTGTGATAGAGTAACTTTGTCTCTCGATAGTGACATTTTAAAAATCATTTCGTGTAGAAATATCAATAAATTCATGAAACAGCTGTAAATACTAAACCGAAAAGAGACTAGGGGAATACTCGTAGGCAAACAGCCATGAAATATTGCCTTCTGTGATATTCTTGATAAAATCAAAGAATCTGCAATGTTATCGCTACTGACATGGTATCTCGGCATCAGTCATTTTCGCATCGCTGTAACGTAGGTTCCCGGCGTATTTTCTATAAATATTTTCATATTCAATATGGATCAATATTTTGAATTTCTTTCTTCGTTCAACGATAATGTTATTAAACTTATCAGACGTTACGAAAAAATTTACATAAAATAAATAGACAACACTTGTCTATATAATTTAATGAAACGTGTATGAATATATATATATATATATATATATATATATATATATATATAAACTTGTAAACATAGACAGAAACCTACGAAACTCCATCCGCAACATACTTGTAGAAAATACAAATATAATAGCCTCACCCACATGTAAAAAAGACTGAAAATAATGGAAGCACTAATAGTAAAAAAAGAAAAGGCCAACAATCAATACCATCAACTATAAATACGGCCACAATTTGTTGGCCATGTTTGTAAAATAAAATAAAAAACATTAGCATCACTCAAGAAACATATATAAAAAATCTACACATTCATTTACAAAAAAACAACTTGATAATGCCTAATGGAATAGCCGAATGTGCTCGGATAAATAGAACATTCTGACAGGCTTTAAACACTTTATGTCCAGAAAAGAAATCACTTATAGAAAAAGTTTAATAAAAAAAACACTTAATAACATTACATTGTCGGTCGTCTTTAATGAAACTTATATAAAAGAGGGATTGCTACCCAAATACACATCTATATATGCGCATGGCCAACTTGGTGCAAAGAAACAACGAACTGTTGACAGAACTGGAGATAAAGGAATCACTGGATCTCCATCATATTGTGTAAGAGTGACTTTATCATCCGATGATTGCTTTTTTTAAATCGTTTCGTAATATCAACAAATTTATGAAACAGCTGGAAATACGAGACTGAAATGATACGAAGGGTAACTAAATCGGCAAACGGCCGTGAAATCTTACTTTTATGATTTACTCAGATTTCACACGATTCTAATGCCGATTATATATGTAAATGTATTAATAAGTCTGTAGCCTCATAATGAAAAAGTATTTATTTTGAACAACATATACTCATTTTCAATATAATCTTCGTTTATTGATCTCAAAGTGCGGACATTATACTATTAAAAATTCAAAAAACAACTATTTAAGACTAAGTACTTACTAACGTCCTCTCATAGTTGCATAAACACACACACACATATATATATATATATTCTATGTGCCGTGTCCCTTTGGGACGTAGGTGATCATGCCTCTCCACAACTTCCTGTAGCTCGAAGTAAGTCTTGTCTTTTCTACTTATCTACTAAATTCGTTTAGTACTTTCCTCTTTTTCCCCTGCCTTCAATATATCCTGTGACTGTCAAATTCTCCAAGCCCTCTATCGTCATTATGATCTTTAGAAATTTCAGTTGTCTCTTACTTACTATATATATATATATATATATATATATATATATATATATATATATATGCATGTATTGGCGTGCAAAACTTTAGGATCGACTTAGAATAATTACTTTTGTTAATTTTACCCCCAAAATAAGACCGATTAACAGTGTGCTTTTCTCAGTACATTTTATCAACTTTTTTTTCTTTTCTTTTTTTTAAGCGTTTCACCCCAAGCAAGGCGGGAAGCCACTAGGACGCAAGGGGTTACAGAAAATTTGGAGCAAGATCAGATAGGAGTGATAGAAGAAAGGATGAGGAGAAGGGTAGTGGATAGATCAAGGCAACTGGAGATGTCGATTGACATTACATTTGAATAGCTGGAGATTATAGCTCTCAGGGAAACTGGAATAGGGAAGGGAGTTCCACAGGCGAGGGGTGCGAGACATGAAGCTATTGGAGTAGAAGAGACGGCTGCATTTAGGAGTTTCGACAGTGAAGGCGTGAGAGCGGGATGCCAGCCTCGTAGGGCACTTGAACTCATGAAGTAAACTCTGAGGGATATAAGCTAGTAACTTTATTTATGTTAATGCTATATGGTGGACGGCAGAGAATCTTAAACATCTTCTTCTTCTATGTGTCGTGTCCCATCAGGACGTTGGCGGTCATGGCTCTCCACAATTTTCCATCTTTTGTAGTTCTTAATAAATTTAGTCACATTTTCCGTCGTCTCTACACTTCACAGTGTTGAATCCTTGAGCCTTCTTGATTTTGACATCCCCAATATGTAGCTCCTATCTTGGACTGTCTCTTTTGCTGACGACCATGCATTATGTTTACACAATCTCACAAGATAGTCATGCTGAGTAAAGGCAATGCAAGAACACTGAATCAGTATAAAAAAAATTAACTTTCAGTGCTTTTTCTTAAAAGGACATTTTTCTTTTTGTAGAAGTGATCTTTATTATATATTCTATGGCATTGAGCACTATTTTTCTAGTGTGCAATCTTGGTCATATATATATATATATATATATATATATATGACCAAGATATATATATGTGTGTGTGTGTGTGTGTGTGTGTGTGTATCAGAAAATTCATTTAAACATACATGGAGAGCTACGAAATTCCATCCGCAACATACTTGTAGAAAATACAAATATAATAGCCTCATCCACATGTAAAAAAAAACTGAAAATAATGGAAGCACTAATAGTAAAAAAGAAAAGGCCAACAATCAATACCATCAACTATGAATACGGCCACAATTTGCTGGCCATGTTTGTAAAATAAAAAATAATTTATAATTCTTTTTACAGAAAGAACAAAATATCAAAGTATGGAATCAATAATTAGTGTTGCTGCCTTTAGCTCGAATAATTGCCTCGAATAATTGCCTCATTTCGATCTGGCATTGAATGGAGCAACTTGTTTGTTTTTTTTTCAATTTCTTCCACAATGGTTCAATTATATTGATATCATGACTTGTACTAGCCAGTCTTGCAAAAATTGAATATCTTTATCCACAAGACACCATTTGTTGCATGTGATATTTGGCAAGAAGCACCATCATGCTGAAAATGTTCTCCATTTTCGGAATCTGGTATAAGATTAGACCGTAGTAAACTAATATTTGAATGATTGATCTGTCTGTTTAACGGTATATCAATTCTTAATCGAATCTGCGTCCCTCAGGGCAGAGGGAGCCACCGTTTAGCCCGGGGCGCCTTCTCGCTTGTCCGCGAAGGAACAGATTCTGTCCTCGGGGACACAGGTTCTACTCTCTTTAATAATATTCAGGCCGGTAGATGAAAATAAATAAATATACTTTTTAATCAGAGCGTCTACTCAAATATGACTATCGATCAAAAATAACGTTTCAAGTGATACATATTTGTCTGATTATTATTATTATTATTATTATTATTATATATAGGAAAATCCTTGTTGAAAATACTTTTTCATAAAAATAATAAATATAAACTAAAAATTCTTGATGTAATCTATATTAAAAATTGAAACCAACCTTTAATAAAATTAATTATGAATACTGAACAAATGTTTTAAAATGTTTACAGTAGATAGTTTAAAAAGATCTAGGTTTTAATTGATAGTTTTAAATTGATTGTATCTTTTTTTAATATTTAGATATTTCAATAACTTAGTTACCTCAATTGACGTTTGCACGTTTGTCTACATGATAAAATCTAAAAATTGTACACTACATAACCTTAGTGTTTTTCACTTCACAAATAAAAATTTAATTTTTACATGAACACAACAATTTTGTTTTAGAAAAATGAGAACACGGCAGTTTTTTTTGTCTTAGAAAAACAAAATGCAGATGAGGACATTGTACCAATACCGAAAGTGGTCGGAATAAAATGAATATGCATCAACATGGTAATTTTCTTTCTTCTTTTAATGATACTAAGAAAACTGTCCGTAATTACAAGTGGGAGAGGATCCTATTAAAAATAAGTACACAAAACTTGTCTAAATTATTTAATGAGACATATCTTAATATATATATATATATATATGTGTGTGTGTGTGTGTGTGTGTGTGTGTGTGTATGTGTGTGTCTGTATCATCAATGTTGATCCAAGAAAAGCAGCCAGTTTAAGAGAATGATCACTCTGAATTTGAAACATAAGTAATGTAACAGGAAACCCTTCTATAGTATTTATACCATTATATATATATATATATATATATATATATATATATATATATATATATATATATATATTATAGAAGCCTTAGCAACTCACGCATATAAAAAAGAAAATGAAACTGTGGAGTACCATGATCGTCTCCGTCCTAAATGAAATCAATCTGATTTTTTTCAGATTTTAGAAAGTAGGTTGGGCAAAGTATCTTTCATCCCTCCCCGCACTACTTATTTTAATCACATCATGACTTACTCTTGAATTTGGTGTTATTTTTTTTTGACCGATTGTTTGTTTTTAACTCATTTTTTGATGTTTTCTTCTTTTTGTGTTTTGTTATTTTGAATATCTACTTTTGGTGTCTGGAGAATAGCTGTCAGTCGACTGGCAATTTACAAAAAAAAATGAATAAATAAAAATAAAACATACGTTTACGAGTTGCGAATCCTATTGCCAAAACGAGGTCATGCCTTATGACGTCAAATGATAAAATTGTTTTCAAATAAACCAATCACGTCCGCAACTGATTGCATAACAATATCGTTTGGCTTTCTCTGGAAGGAAAACCATTTTCATCGAACCTTACTAAGCTTCCACCATAAAACTAATTAAAAATGTAACTACTTTATCTGGCGGAGTAACGTGAAATTGCAGATATAGACTTGATGGCAACTTCTTAAAATGATATCGCTTCGACGTTTGGGGGCGTATGCGAAACGGTTGATGCGTATGGTGCCAACAAATAGTTTTTCCTTTGAGAGGAAAGTTTTCACTAAAAAATGAAAAATAAAAAAAGCATTTAAGAGCAAATAGATATCTTTTCCGCATAGCTAAAATTCGCCTCCAACGAAATTGACAATATTATTTGAAAAAATAAGAAAAACAATACTCTACTATATTACTATCATCCCGCGTCTTTCATGTGGATACCTAGATAGTTATGTCGATATCCCACAATCTTCAGGCTGTACAAGTGACTAGATACTCAATTCCTAATTAGCTAATAAAATAATGAGTGTCTCGCTATTCGTGCAGTCTGAAAATAGCGAGGTAACCGCATAAATATTTAGGTGTCTAAATGAAACTTTAATTCGCGAAAAGGCAGTAATATCTGAGTATTTTTTTCTTATATTTATTATATTGGCTCTGTATATTTTTATATTTGACATCGAGCACCCTTGTTTGTTTTCATTATACTAGTCGAATTACCCGCGCCTTGCTGCGTGTCAGACATTTTTTGTAAGAAAATGATGATTGATTTTAATTCATTGTTATAATTTCTGAAGAAAAATGATTCATTTCAATATTACTCAATGATCTTGCCGATGTGACCTCCATTTTCTGGCTTTCTCCCTCTATATTTTGCATAGGAGCCATTCCCTTGTTCAGATTTAAATTTAATTTAAATCAAAAAGGAAAAAAGTCAGGGGGAGGTTTGTGCCCCCCACCCCCCGATTTTTAATTTAAATCAAAGAAAAAAATTCCAGTTGGGTGTTTGTGTCCCCCGAGGACCCTCTTTGATCAAAACGATCTTACCGATGTTACCTCCATCTTCTCGCTTTCTCGCATCCAAGTTTATAAACAGTAATTCGGACTTTGCTAAGCAGACGCCTTTCTGTGGCTGAATGATAACAGCACGGCAGGCTATATGTCGGTTCCTATAAGAAGGGTTACAGGTCCGAGTCCTGTCGGAGAACGCATATTTTCTACGAAATTTCTTGAATATTCAGGCCGGTAAATGTAATTAATACTGTTTAATTAAAAACAGAGCATTTATTTGAATAAATTGTATCTATAAGAAAAACGTATAAACAGAAAATACATACATACATATATATATATATATATATATATATATATATATATATATATATATATATATATATCGAGAGAGAGAGAGATAGTGAGTGAGTGAGTAAGAGTGAGAGAGGGGGAAGATGGGATGGAGGGAGAAAGTTTTACTTCTCTTGAATCTCCGAAAGTAAAAATTATCGATTGAGAAAAATCGTCAAAGATTGTGTGTTTATAAACAGTAATTCGAACTTTACTAGCCAGACGCTTCTCTGCAGCTAAATGGTATAGCTTGTGAGGATCAAATGAGGTCTCCAATATAGGAATATAGGTTCGATTTCTGTTGGATAACAAACATTTTCTACGAAATTTCTGAAACATTCAGGCCGGTGAATGTAATTAATACTGTTTAATTAAAAACAGAGCATTTACTTAATTAAATTGTATCTATAAAATAACGTATAAACAGAAAATATATTATATACAGTGTAACCCGGATATAAGAGAGTTGTCGGGACCGGAGAATAAGTCTCTTATATCCGGGTTTCTCTTATATCCGGGTTTGGTCTATTTTGTTTAGGTAAGTATGGGCTCTAATTTGGGACCAGAGAAAATCTCTCTTATATCCGGGTTTCTCTTATATCCGGGTTTCGCTTATATCCGGGTTTCTCTTATATCAGGGTCTCTTATATCCGGGTTACACTGTATATGTATATATGCTGAGGAAAGACATAAATCTTTCTATTCCCCTCGGCTCCATGGGTTTAATAGCAAGTTAGAGCGGCCACTTTAAACTTGGGTGAGAAATACGCTAAGACAAGGAAAATTCAGAATGGAAAAGCTAACAAGAAACTTCTCTTCTCCATCTTGCGGAGTCTGGGCTCTCTGGTAACTGCGTGACAATCAGACGAAGAGAAGGAAATCTTTGAATTCCAAACTGTGGAAAAGACAGACGAAAACTACTCCATTATCTTTCCAAAGATCTCACTGCGGCTTATTAAGAACAGGAATATATGTAGAGCCATGTTCGCCTACGTCCAGAAGGAACATTGTATTTAAACTTTCTCTCATCTCTGTTGCAGTGACCGCTATATTTCAGCCAGTACGCTCTCTGGCCCTTATAATATGGCCTAAAGTTTTCACACGATGTACTGTTAATGTTTCACAAATTAATCAACCGATGCACTCTCTGGTCACCCCAGTCTTCTTTGAAATCACGAGATGAAGTACTTCCACCATTCTAAAAAATGTGCAGCCAATGAAATTTCGAGATTCTCAAGTCTTGTTTGAAATTCTGAAAATAAATACCGTCATTATTACAGGAATTATTCAACCGAAGTGCTTTCCACCCCGTTTCCTTAGTTTTGTGTTCTACAAATTATTTGGACTACTATCCTCATCTTAGTTGCTTTGAACACTGCGTTTTGACCGGTGCATTTTCCTGCCTTCTTCTTATTCTCTGAAGCTCGAGGAGAGAGTATTGTCAACATTCCATGTTACCTTGACTGTTATCCCTATCTTTGTTGTTTCGATTACCTGGTTTTCAACAACACATTCTCCGGTTTCGTAATATGGTTTATGAGATGAATTACAGTCGATATACCCTAAATTATCTGAAATACTATCCCCATAGTTTGGTTGATCATATTAGTAACGAATTTCATCGTCACTGAGTGCTCTATAATTTTGACCTTTTGCCAAACCTAAGGAAAGCTTTGAAAATAATAAAATGAGCGCATTGTAATAGGGTTATTAACTATTTGCGAGCTACTCTTGCTGACCATTATTACAGAACAGTGAATTTGATACTCACTGAGTGTCCCATTAATTCTGACCTCGTGCCAAAACTAAGGAAAGCTTGGTAAATAAAGAGTCCATTGTTTTATGATAATTGTCATCTAGCTACGACTGAGGAGTAAGCTCAATCCCCATTAAGTGACCTATGTGCGTAATCTTGTGTTTAGTAAATGACACCTTATTGTAGAAGATATGTAGTAGTATTTTTCTATCAATAAGTAATTTGAAATGCCTATAATGGATACAAAATATTTCGTCTTTTCCCCCCCGCTCTCTATATCATTCAAACATTATTAAGTCGAACTGATCTTGCTTAAGGTATCACAATTACAATTACAAAACCAGGGAACAGGTGCAGGAATCTTAGACGTTAACACGTGTTCAACGGAGAATACATGTGTACTTACAAGCTATGCAACGACTATAATTTCTATCAATTAATATCAATTTCAGATGTCTCTATACCTCTCAGTTTCAGGGCTATGTTCTCATCAACAACAGGTCGTGGATTCAAATCTCACAGAAGCCATTGTTCTGGATTATACAAATATTTTTTTCATGAGTTTTTCAATTAAAATATCATTACCGTGAAAGGTATTTTCAATCTAAACCATTTCACGCACACACATTAATATTTAGCAAGTTTGGTTAATCTGACACAAACACACACTTTTTCACACACACACACACACACACACATATATATATATATATATATATATATATATATATATATATATATATATATTATAATTATTTTTAAAAAATATGATTCCTTCGCTACATAAGAGTTCATATGTTTCAAAAACGAGAGCCAGAAACCATCAATATAATTATTAAAATTAAATTGAATAAAAGTAACAAGCCCTGTTTCATCCTCAAGCGAAAATTTAGGAATAACCAATTTGTATGGAGCACTGTTTTTTTAAAATAAAAACAAAAATACTAAAGAACACTGAATTATTTACCTAACGTGTTCTTTCCTATTTTTCTACATACCTGCACACACACACACACACACATATATATATATATATATATATATATATATATATATATATATATATATATATATATATATATCCCTTCAAACAAAATTAAAATTTTGTTAGCAAAGGCATTTTGCCATTTTATAATATTAACTTTTCTAGTTTAATTTTTGTATGAATGATTCATTGTAATATAAATTGAACTACACCGCATATATTATATATATATATATATATATATATATATATATATATATATATATATATATATATATATATATATATAGGAAGACTATATTACACCAGGCTTCTTCGAAGAATGGGCTAGCCTAGCTTGAAAAATCTGCGTTTCGAATCCTGGCTCGCGCTGTAATTACTGTCATTTCTAGGCAACTTTTTCCCGCCACCAAGTATTCCCAACATTTTTCCTGCCAGAATTCACTCACTAAAAGGTCCGCGAGCCACTCAAGTTACTTCATGCGGCATGTGATATGTATAAAAAAGGAGGTGTTCGGAAATGAAGATTACGAGAACGAGGAGGAAACATAACAACTGAATCTAGACCAATATTAACCATTTGAACCCTGACCCTCTGATGAATACGGATCCTCCAACCTGGGCCTCTGCTCTCCTTGACTCTGGGAACTATACTAAAGGATTAAACTGTTTAGAGAAAAACAAACAGGCTTGAGTCTATCCAAAAAGTGGCAGTACTTAGGAAAATCTGGAACTTTCATTTTGTATTTGGGACACAAGGGAAACGAGTGTAATTCGGCTCAGTGGAAATATCACTGCATATCCTAGCTGTAAATGTCTGAACTAGCAGAATGAAAGAATGGAGTTCGCCTGAACGCCTGCCAAGGAAATAGGTTTAACGTTAATAGTAGGCTTCCAGCGTTGCGTCTGTCGGCGAAAAGGGATTGCATAGTGGGAAATAATTCTTCTGCCACAAGAAAACGATTTCGAAATCTATCAAGACTGAAAATTGAGGATTGATCAGCTCTACTGCAGACATGGGGCGCATTATTTCATTTTTGGTCTAAATTTTAAGTCTATCTGAAAAATAAAGAGCCATCATGGAGATTTCGAGAACCGTTTTACGTAGCTTATCAACAAAATCAGAGAGTACCTTACTTATGCGAGAGTACCTTACTTATACTTACATTCTCCCGGAGAGTTACTTAGTCAACAGGGAGGCATCATTGAGTGACCTTGGGTACTGCGTGACCGCTGCATTCACAATGAACAGATTTGCTAGTACAGGAATTTTAGGGGATAAAAATATCGTCTGCAAGCATCTTTCTGTGATCCAGATCAAGCTTCCTGCGACTTTCGGCTTTTCTCAAAGCAAGAATCGCTTTTGAACACATACGTAAGAGATTAAGGAGAGCGCAAAAAGGAAATTTTAAATTGTTTTGCAAAGTAAAAGTTTAAAGAGTAGTCTTTTGAAGGATGTCAAGACGTAATTGCTCTAGATAGGCCTTTTTTTTTGCTATTAAATGACTGAATAATTTTCATACAGATTAATGAACTCTTTCACATAACATGATATCGAGAGAAAATGAAGAAAGGAAGAAGGAAAAAAAGGACTTGTAATAAAAAAGCATGAAGGTATTAAAATGATGAAGAAAAGGAAAATCGAGAAATAGAATTTTAATTTTAAGTAGCGATTTAAGATTAAACAAGTAAAAAAAGAAAGACAGACCAAGGAGCAATACTGTTGCAGTTTTTTGTGTATATGTATATACTAGTGAGTTAGCCCAAATGACTTGACTCACTTTATAGTCCACCAATAGAAGGTTAACCAATCAGAAGACGTAAAATATTCAATCCGTCGTGTATAAAGGCGGCCATTTTGTTTACCCTAGCCGAATGTCCAGTTCCAGCTTGTCAGGCGAAAAGAAACAGAAGGAGGAACTACGCTCTGCTACTTTTACCGAAATATTCACTGCTAACCTGAACAACGCTTTTCTACTGTCTTCAAAATATTCACTGCTAACCTCTGGATTCTATACTCAAAGACGACCGTCATCATGAACAACAAATACTATATAATAATTACTGTTGTGTATTTATTTATAACTTCGCGTTACCCTCTGTAGTTGGAAGGGAGGTAAATCAACTTAAGGTAAACATTTATGAGAAATTACTTCTGTTAGTTATTTTAATAATCAATACAAATGTTGTGGATTCCAGGATGAAATTCGGTACCAATAAATAACAAACGCCAAGAAGGAATATAGGAAAATAAATGTATTAACGTAATAATACAAACTGGTAATGCAGGTTAGTAGTTCCAGGAATGCAGGTTAGTAGCAAAATATATACATAGTCTTTGGTATCGACGTATCACTGTATGACTTCTTGCTGAGTCTACGCGCATGCTCACTGTGACTCTTGCTCGTTACGTTTGTTCTGGTTCGTCGCTCTTTCTCGTTCTTCTCCCGGGTATTCACTAGCAGTAGTATATGTATACCCTGGTTGGTTCCATTTGTGTAAAAAGGGGAGAACCCCTCAACGACAAATAAAATATTTATTTTTATTTAGGCAAAATGTGTTGCGGATCAAAGCTGGGTAGATTTGTTCGTTTGAAATTAAAAAGGGAGGTGCCAAAATCAAAAAAAGAAACTGGACGTGAGATTTAAATTTATAATGAGGCAAATTAAAAAGGAAAGCGAAAAAGAGGATTGGAAATTTAAAAAAAAAGAAAAGAAAAGAAAAGAGAAACAAAAATAGAAGCCTGAAAGAAGATTTGCATTTTCAAAAAGAGGGAGATGTTAAGATATTATGAAAACATCGCGATGAACGGGAGCGCTCTCATGGAAGCCCCATACATTGAGCGTCTATTGAGACTGAAACTCAATCCAGACTTCAAGTGGAAAAATCGTCTATTTTCTTGTACCGTTCCAGTAAGTACCTGACTCCTCTTACTATCCTCTATCTTTATAAGAGCTAGATCAGCTCCAAAATGGAGTACTGCTGCCATATATGGAAAGGAGCTGCCGAGTTTTCACTTTCCTGTCACCACGTACTTGTGGGTGAAGTATTATTTTCCACCCTGCAATTCGTCTTTCTCACAGACGAAACATCGCAAGCCTCCAGCTGCCCTATCGCTATTTCAATGGAAAGTGTTCAGATGAACCACATATCCCCTATGAACTGTGCCTCTTACTCTATAACCCTATAACTCGAGTGGCTCTTGGGCCTTGTACAGGATGAATATCATTGTAAAAAAGAAAAAGGATAAAGAGACGCAAGGCAGCCAACAAAATTTAAGTTACCAAAAAAGAAAAACATATGGAGAAGACAATAAAATATTTTTAGAATACTAACGACAGTGATAGTTGGAGAAATTCTAGAAGAAAAAAAAAAAGAAAACAATGAGGGTGGAAAGAAAACAAATAAGAAAAATAAATTGCTGATGGCGACGTCAGTCATGGTAGGCGGAGACTTATCTTCATCTCTCTCTTCGATTAAATATTGAAATCAATTCAGAGTTGCAAGTGACACGTCTTCAACGTGAGAGAAGAGAGAAGAGCTCTTGATTACTCGCATATGGCGTGAACTTGCGATAATAACGAGCAAATGTAATTATTGGATGGCTTCATTCAGCCAAACCAACGCGAAGATGTACAAAGCGCTTGCGATTCTTCGGTCATGCGCTTGGAATAATTAATGGCTTTGTAATAGGAAACATATGCCAGAAGTCCATAAATACGCCAGAGTTGAATCTGTCTCTCTTTATATATATATATATATATATATATATATATATATATATATATATATATATATATATATATATGGGATCCAGTACATTTGTTTAAGGAACATTCGTCTAAGGAACACTGGTCTAAGGAATACTGGTCTAAGGAATACTCATCTAAAGAATATATGTCTAAGAAATATTCGTCTAGATAATTATGGTCTAATCTGGTTTGTGTTAAAATACAAACAATGCATGCCAATGAATGCATATAAATCACATGTAGCATCAATAATTAATGTTGCTATGAGTGTTTTAAATATTATCCTGTAATATAGTGAATATCAATAAAATTGAGTATTTTGTACATGAATAAACTCTTAATTTATTAAAAAATATTATTATAGACCAATTGTCTTCAGACGAGTCTTCCATAGACAAAAGTTCTTAGACGAGTATTCCTTAGACCAATATTCTTTAGACGAATTTTTGTTAGACCAATGTTTCTAAATCTTATACATACATACATACATACATATATACATATATATTTATAAATATAAAAGACAATAGGAAAACTGTAATATTAACCGACGCGTTTCGTCCAATGTGGACTTTTTCAAGGCAAAAACGAAATAAATTTATTAAAACAAAGTAACTATCAAAAATAAAACAAAATGTCCTTAGCAACTGGAAGAATTTAGAAAACACTATTATATTCATATTGTCAAATGAAAATTATGTCAAGTACTGTTACGTGTGGAAATATTGTTTTTATTGTTGTATTGACGGATTCAACCATTTTCTTTTGATATTTTTATACAGTTGTGTACGTTTGTTTGGGAGAGTAGTAATTCTGTTAGGAAAGGGAAATAGGGAAAAAGCCTGGGCGTAGATTATATATATCGTTATCTAATATATATATATATATATATATATATATATATATATATATATATATATATATATATATAAAAAAAAAAGAGAAGAGAGGTACCGCAAACGTTTTTGGTTGTAATGTGGATTTATTTAGAAAAAAATATTATGCTTTGTTTTCCATAATTTTACTACACGTGTTTCTGGTCTCGCGACCGTCTTCAGGTAAAAGCAGAGATTTCCACATATTATTAAAAAAATAATTAATTTTTTCCTTATGTTTTTCAATGTTAAATATTCTCGATATGAGACATTTTCTGTTTTTATGTTAGTAATCCGAATTTCTTTTTTGAATTGGCAATGAAGAGTTCTGCGCGAAGGGTCATAAAACAATTAAGGTTGTTCCAAGCGAAATGATGAATTACTTATCGGCATTTTATCTTTTAATGTTTTACTGACCCCTACGTGTTCTTGGATCTGTTTCCATTTTCGTGTGTTTCTGTCAGCATGCGTGTATATATGCGTGCGTATATTCCCCCTTTATACATATACTGTCTTACTACGATGAATTAATATATAAATTTTTATATGTTATGTTTAAGAGAAAAGATCTATGACAAAGTGAAAAATGTTTTCGTGTGGCGCGTTTCGTTCCTCAGAACTTCATCAGACTAGTTTTGTTTACGTTGATGCGACTACACATGCGCATGAAAATATTTCTGAATTTTTTTTTTTTTTTAATAATGTGTTTTGGGTATATAATCTATCCAATTCCATTTAAATTCTTTTTCTTCTTGTTTCCATCGTCTTTGTTATTAAATATCCCACAAATCCGATAAAGTCCCAAGGGACGAAACGCATCACACGAAAACTTTTTCTAATTAATCAAACGACCATATATTCACTTATTTATTTGAAACAGATATTTTATTTCTATTAAATTTATTAATTTTTTTCTAAAATGCGAATCATATTTCGCAAATTCTGCTGTTGAGATGTAAAAGAAATATGCAAGATTTATGTTAGGTCTAAGGTTTCAAATCTCGTGAGCCATCTTCAGAAGTGTGAAAAAATAAAGAGAAGGAACGAAAATCAAAAGTACTTTTAAGAAATGCATTGTTTTAAAAGTGCTTTGAAAAGTATTTTTCACCCACCTGAAAAGGACTCATGTGAATTGAAAGATTGGACATTATATAAATTACGAATTTTTTAAATTTGTTTTTTGCATCTACAACAGCTTTATATATATATATATATATATATATATATATATATATATATATATATATATAAAAATACACACTAAAGGGTGAAAATGGTCGTTGAAAACATTAAAAAAATGCTTAATGTTTCATAGCGGAGAAAATATTGTTATTATTTATAGAAAAGGCATCTTTATTGACGGGCCTCTACTTGGACTTTCATCTGTACTTTTGAATAAGTAATAAATGTTTTTGTTGTTATAGTTATATTAAAAAATACAAATTTAAAAAGATAGACGCTTCTGTCTAAGCCTTTTTTTTCTGGTTAATGTAAATTACCCTTATAGTAAGGGATTTTTTTCCATGTCGACAATATAGTTAATTTCCCAGATCAATTCTGTGGACAAGACAGATTGGTATAAAATGACAATTGGAAAAACAATCTTAGATTTTTTAATGTAACTATACCAACAAAAATATTTCAATTTCAGTTTTGCCTTGAAAAAGTTGGAAGACGAAACGCGTGGGCAAAATCTAAGATTTTAATTTCCAATCTAGTAGTACGCTTAAATTCATGCGGTCGAGGGACCAAGAATGAGAGCTCGTTAAAACAATTACCATAGAAATATTAATACAAAAGACAGTGGTGAGTTGTGTCACGACGGTGGGAAAGTGAGTGAAATCGAAATTCTTGGTCAGGATCGATAACATTACTGACCTTCTTTGAGATTTTGTCGAGAATCTCGATATATATGACAGAAACTCCAAAATAGATATGCCAGCAATATTCAGTTCACGGACTAATGGTAGATTTATAAATGTGTAAAATGAATTACAGCAAGAAAAATTGTCTGGCATAACACAGTGAACCAACTTTCCTAGCAACAGAACTAGCAGTTGATTCAATGGTAACCATTTCATTTCATGTTAGTGAAAACGTGAGACCAAAAAGGCGTAATGAGTTGTACATCTGGATTTTAGGATCAGCCATGGTGATAGAAGGCAAAAATATTACTCCATGATGATTAAAATATAGCGGTTTTGGTTTGGAGGCGTTGAAATTTACAAGGCATTTCTTGCCCCAGTAAACAAATGATTGAATGTTATTTTCGAAAGCCGTTGCCAGTTCGACCATTGTCTGTTTACTGTTGTTGCAACTTTGATCGCTGATAATTCTTCTATTTGCCGTGTTTCTTCAGAAGGTGGGCGATCATGGCTCTCCACTCATTTCCTGTCCTTCATAACGTTTAGTAAATTTTGTCTTTTCGTTATTTCTCCTAATCTAGGTACCTCCAGTTGGTCGCGTATAAAACACATAGCATGATGAAAAAAGGCCCAAAACTCAATAAAAACAAAGTTTTGTCATCAAAATGTTTATGCTATTATTAAGGGGAAAAGCCAAAGTGTTTTTTATTATTTTTTTAATTTTTTTACTCCTTTGTAACACATTGTAAATTTTGGTTAAAAATCTTGATTTTTTACGTTTGCAGCTGAACAAAGATAAAGATTAGTTTTTTTTTTGGGGGGCGTTTTTACCGGTGAAAAACATTGATTTGGAAATTCTTGCAAAATTCAAATAATTGAATTAAATTATTTTTGAATTTTTTCTGTTTAGAAAATCTTGTTATTTTTTTTTTTTACATGTTACCACCCACTTACTTAATTTCATGAAATTTCGAGAAATAAAAATTTTAAGGGGGGATTATTAGTTAAAAACAAGACTCCTTCGAGAAATTAAATCATCAATTATTTTTTATTTATTTATTTATTTATTTATTTTTTTTTTTTTTTTATGTAAAAAAGTTAACCGTTTCGTCGAAAATCTACTCTAAATTGTAAAATAAAAAATGCAATAAAACTATGACAATATTTAATTAGAAAAGCTCTTAATTGCTCTTATAAATAAGTTTTATTAAGGACACTAGTGTCTGAAGAAATAAAAAAATTTTCGATGAATTATGAATTTTTACAAGAAGTTTTTCATTTTTTTTTTTTTAATTTTAATTATAATAATATAATAGTCCAAAAATCGTTTAAAATTCTTCATTATTTTCAAGACGGCAGTTTCATGATATCGTTAAGTGAAAAGTAAATTTATGAATCAAAATTTGAAACGCTCATAACAGTCGTTTGTACCCAAATATTTAAAAAAAATAGTTTTAAAAATAATTTTTAGTGAAAAAAAAACGTAGAATTATACAACAGTCATAAACTAACTTGACTTTGTCTCCAGAAAGTGAAGGATTATAGCTCTCTACAATTTCCTATCCGTTGTAGCTATAAACAATGTTTGTTCCCCTTACTATCTCTCCTAGACATTTACTGAGCCAATTTAAGCCAGCAGTCACTAAACGAATTTTTATATTGTCAGCCACTGTAAAGAGCGATAACAGCTACAGAATTTGAAAAATTTATTTTCTTGAAAAATTGTTTTAAGAGAAAGATTTTATGAATTTTAACCAACAGCAATACTGACAACTCGATCAATTAATGGCGAATGTTTCCCAGTAAAGAAATAGCTAATATTGTCATCACTTCATCTATTTTGTTCCTATTTTTTTTATAACTAAAATATAATAATGATGATAAAAGAGAATACCTTTCTGCTCTGTCGCTATTTCCATGGCATGTGTTCTGATAAGCTAGATTCCTTAGGCCCACCATCCTTGATCTTTACAACTTCGACCCACTATTCCATGCATTCAAGAGTCAATCATCTACATTCTCTTCGTATTCTTTTCGTAAGAAGGGAGTTCCACTCGGACAGCTTCTTTCCAAGAACTGCTGTTCTATGACACTGATTCCTGAAAGGTAGATTTCCCAATCGCTAAAATCTTGACATCTTCACATCTGGAGTTCACTGTCATCTTCTCTGCATAAACCCATGATCTTCACTTTTTGTCTTTACTTACGCTCATATAACACCACACAGTAATCTTCTCTCTTGAGTGGCTCTTGGGCCTTATATTAAAAACAAAAAAGAACAACATTTCTTTTTAATAGGTTGTTTAGGATTTCAAATGAGTGGAACGTGGTTTGCGCACTTTGACAAGAGTGTTTATATTCGATACAAATTAGTTTAAATAAGAAAGAATTGGCAATCTTCTTTCGTTTTTCTACTTTGTTGGGTTTGTATTTAAATATGTAAAGACATTTTTCAGGGATACAAATAAATTAAAGATAGCATTTTTAGTTACCAGATTAGAAAAACTTTGCTTTCGACTTCTGAATTCCAGCCGACCCCCAGGATGTCTGTTTTTTATTAATCTGCGATGGATAAGAAAATTATTCGGAATTTAGTATCAAATCTCAAAAGGATCAATCATCAGATTTGCCAACAAGATAGTATACATATATAGGTGTGTGTGTGTGTGTTCGCGTATATACGTTTGTGTTTCTTCCATAAATACATGGCGAGAATTCTCGCGTGTATTTTAGAAGTGTGAATTCTATATTGTGAGAATTCTTGACCACGTAGAACTTCGCAAGCACGTGCAAGTGGCGTGACGGTTATCAGCGAGTAAAATAGAATCGACGAGCCATTTTAAGGGGGTTATTAGTTAAAAACAGAACTCCTTCGAGAAATTAAATCATCAATTATTTTTTTTATTTTTTATTAGTATCAAATCTCAAAAGGTTCAATCCTTTTACTGCTTAGATTGCAATTTTGCAATTTGGACTGATTCGAGAATTGGATTAGATTTAAGAATTTTCAGTACCCTCAACACACAAACAAAACACACACACACACACACACACACACACACACACACATATATATATATATATATATATATATACACACACACACACACACACACACACACACACATACTGATAATCATTTGCCTGTCACCATGCAATGTTAATATCCATATCCACACTGTTTATATATATATAATATTATATATATAATATTATATATATAATTAATGGCTGGCCACTCGTATTCGAGGATACTCGTCTACTACGGTGGCTAGCCAATCCCTATTGCAGACGCTTGCTCAGGCACATTTTACTACTCCACCTGTAGCTTATACTGCAACTATGCTGAGCAGAATTTAGTTACAGTTTCTGGGAGAGAAGCGTGTTATCTAGCGTGATCAACAATCTGAATAAGGCCAGCAAACCCTCGACTACGATGACTTGTGACTTCGTCCTAGTACAGCCATCGACGGCCCCCCAAAGTGTTCCGCTTACCTAATTTTACTCACAGGGATTGGGTCAACCATTGGTATGGATTTCATATATATATATATTGTGTATTTGAGCAGCAATCCCTCTTTATGCAAGTTTCGTTGAAAACGACTGACAAGGTGCTGTAGCTGAGTTTGTTTTTTTTATATAATTTCTCATGTGTTCGTATATTTTTTTTCCTTTTCAGGATATAAATTATATAAAAATGTTTTCCGAGCGCTTTCGGCTATACATTTAGCCATTATGAAGAATGAATTTTATTTTACTTTTAACTGAATATATGGATTATTTTATGTATATATCTAGAGTTATAGGAATGGTTTATGTTCCAAACACGGTCAGCACATTGTGGTCGTGTTCATAGTTGATATTAAAACTAAAAGGGCTAAAAAAAAGGTTAAAAATAATCGAAGCATGATTAAAAAAAAGAGAAAAAGGCCAACACTCAGTAATATCAATATATAATAGAAAATAAGAATAACCAGTTTTCAAAAGAGTCTGCTTAAAAGTTCATACACTAAAGCTACCGATCCCGTGATGATTGAGCAAAAGCCTATGAAACTGGTAGTCGAGGTCAGTCACTGACCAACTGAAATTTCACTTTATATATATATATATATATATATATATATATATATATATACACATACACACACACACACTTCCAATGTTATTTTTCGTGGATACCCATATTACAGTAGAACGACACATTTTATTAAATAGTGCTTATTTCGTCAACCGACCTGCGCATTCGAGGAAAGTTAATAAACAAACGCGGAGGGCATATTTCCTTTTTTAAGCTTTCTCGAATGAGCAGGCCGGTATACGACGAAATAAATTCTGTTCAATACGGGTATCCACTAAAAATAACGTATGAAGTAATAAAGATATGTCGGATTAAAAAATTAAAAATACATTAACTCGTTACATATATATATATATATATATATATATATATATATATATATATATATATATTCCGAACCTCCAGATTATATGTCTAAAGAAAAAATGCAAAAAAACGCTCGTAACTGATAGCAGCTGCAATCCGAAAAACGTGTGCAGATAAACGTAATGTAAATTTAGCTTTGTTGAAGGGCAAAAAGAAAATGCCTACTGTATACACACACACACACATATATATATATATATATATATATATATATATATATATATATATATATATATATATATATACCGGTGTAAGAGCAAAAAATCGTGCAAAAGCAAATTTTTCCAATTGTCAGATTAAACTCTGAACCGCTATATCTTAGAAAAAGATTAAAGTTATCTTACTGCATTTCTCTGAGGTTTTTGTAACACGATTGGACTCTACTTAGAGCAATGAGAATGTATAATTACTCTCCAAGCTTAACAGATGAACCGTGATGAAATCGATCATAAACGAAAATGACATGTTTATCATTAATTAATCATAGATAAGGATCGAAAGCTTATGATGGATTGAAGTTAAATTCAAGTATATATATATATATATATATATATATATATATATATATATATATATATATATATATCGACTCTCCCGTCGACGACGTATGAGGGTCAAGCAGATCAGTTCCCAGGAAACCGACAACATCACAAGAGATTTGATTATAGTGGTGAATGTTTCGTGCAGAACCATCTACACTTTTTGAATGGCCGAATACAGAGACCTGGTGCACTACGGGCCACAAGGTCCCCAAACGACCCTTCGCAGGTTTTGAATTCAGAGTTGTCCTTCTCCTAGACCAGTTGCCATCCAAGGCTATAGAACCCAGGCTGTCCTGCTATTTACCCATAGCTGGATGGAGAAGAGGATAGGAATCATGGTGGAGTAATGGATAGCGGCTTGGATTGAGGAATCGCAGAGCCGGGTTCGATTTCCAGTCGAATCCATTACATTCACTTACGTGATTCATACCTTACTCCTGAGAAATCCTCTTCTTCTCCCTCCAGCTATATAAATATTATCCCAGGCATATTTTCAAATTTATTTAAGATGATCTCCGCTCTCTCTAATCTTCTAACTTTCCGTCCTGGAGTAACAAAATGCCTCACACGTTTCACGTACGATTTCATTTTTAAGTCTTTTTTCACTGCTCTTTGGACCGGAAACTTCTCTCTTACGTGTCAAACGTCTGATTGATTGAGTTGGATCTTTTCTCATTGATCTCTTTAGGTCTGTTGAAATGATGATCCCTCTTCCTGTTGTAACCTCCTGATCCAGTTTTCCTCTCTACTGTTCCCTCATTTTTAAACTTATTCACCGTTCTCTTTGTGGTTCTTGGATAGTCTTTGAAGATGGAAGTCAGTGTTGGTACCAGTACTGAAGGCCTGAATGATCTTTTTCCTCTCACAATTGCTTATTTGGGAAGACAGTGGGACTTATTCAAAACGATTTTAACCTGTCCTTATTGAATAACACAAAGGGTTTTTCAGTGATTTTTTACGACAGATGGTGTCTAGATGGTTAAACGTCCTATCTGAAAACCTGGAAAAAAGAAACTCGATTAGTGTAGTGTTTTTTTTTTTTTTAAGATATTAAACATTTTGTGGGCTGGACAATTATGCAGTTATGCGACTTGGACAATTTTGCTGTTACACGTGGTATATATATATATATTTATGCAGTTAATTTATTTAATCCGTCATTGTTACTACAGACCTTATATTTTCTGGTTACGCATGTTTAAGTAGAAGTCCTTGTTGTTGAACAGTGAAACTAATGTCTGGAAGACTAGAAATCGGAGATATAACTAAAAATCGTGCTTAATGATAAAGCATGCTTGACTTGAATGAGATTTCTCGTGTTAAAAAATGCGATTGTATACTTGTTCTATTTACACTATTTACAATGTTCGAACTATTGTCTTCGTCTTTATTGGCTTATTGACGAGGTTTCAGTCGTTGTACACTCCGGCCTTCTTTAGCTGATAAGAAGGCCGGAACGTATAACGGCCGAAACGTCGGGAACATGACAATAAAGACGAGGACAACAGTTAATAGTGTAAATAGTGAAAATACCTCATCTCAGATATATAGACAGAGGATACATGTTCCTTACCTGTCGGGAATGTGGACACATTTTCTTTAATGGGACGTTCACTCTCTCGTCCGGTAGACATTAATTTGACGGTTTAAACCAGCAATGTCTACCCAAGCATGTATGCTTCGTAAATATAACATTTTAAATACAATTTTCATATTTTTGTTAATTTTTCATATTTATATTTTCTTCATGTATATATTTTATGATTCAATCTTATTTTCCTTTTTATTCCATGTTGAAATGATACGAACATATCTGACAAACGCTATTACGAGTCGTTCATAGTTTATTAATAAAAATCACTATGTGCCGTGACTCTTCAGGACGTGGGTGACCAGGGCTTTTTACAACTTCCTATTCTTTGTAGCTCTTAGAATAATTGTCTCTTCGCCATACCACCCACTTCCCGTTCTACAGTCCATTTACACAAACAAGTTACGTAGGTTATTCGCTATTTCCCCCTTTCGCTTTTACCTTCGATATGTACTTTGAGTGTCACATTCTCCGAGCCTTCTTTCCTCATTGTATGTCTACGAAATTTCAACTGTCTGTAGAACCATATTTTTACTGAATAATCCTTCTATATGTAATATTTTATTAATATTCCGCAAACAGTTCTAACAACAATAGCAACAAGAACAACAACAACAACAACAACAACAATAATAATAATAATAATAATAATAATAACGTATTTTTCTACCACTTTACCGTCCAATGACATAAGGATAGCAGCCCATAGTTCATGACTAGCCGTTTGCCGCTTTACAACTAAACAATAACCGAAAACATTACAAGTTCTAGCTGTGGCCTTCGCTGTGGCGTCTGCTTTTCTTGATTTATTCTCCCAAGTAAAAGTGGACTTGGCGGAGATAGTTTGGTATCTGCATCTGTGTTAAAAAGGTTTTTTTTTTTTTAAGCTAATGTAAAAGCATATTTTTGTTAGCAGATGGCCGACGGCTATGCCGGGAAAAAATTTCTTTAGTTTGCAAACAGAAAGTGAATCCGAAAATAGCTGTAAGGTTCAGAGAACGGAGGCGCATGAGAATCTTTGGATAGAAGTTATTTTGCTATTTCAGGTGAGCCTCGGTTTAAAAGAGAAAAAAAACAAGTTAAAAAAATAATAATAATCCAAGGCAGGTTCTTAGAGAAATGTTAAAAGATGTAGCTTCCTTTTTCGGACAGTTCACAACGGTTGTTAATTAAAACGAAAAACATTGAATGTGTATAAAAGAATTCCCATCCCATTTGTGACAAGAAGTGCCACGTCAAAACTTGTACAGACTTACGGGTGGCTTCGTTGTTTCCACTAAGACATACTAAAACACTAAAAAAAAATATCCAAACCTACGGACATTTCTCTCCCTGACTTCAGCAAATGAGGATGGATTATTATCATAAATAATAATATCTACAATGAAAAGGTATGACTGTTACTACATATTACAAACATATCTGTGAAAATCAAAAGAACTATATATATATATATATATATATATATATATATATATATATATATATATATATATATATATATATATATATATATATATATACAATAGCGGCCATAATATAAGGAACGGAAACAACAAAGACATAAATATGTGTATTACTTAAAAAGTAATGCATGATTAGCAATGAAATTTTTAGCGAATAAAGATTAGGGTGTAATGCATAAATATTTTACAAAGTTACAAAAATTTACATAATAGCTTTTTTTTTAAAATAAGGATTAAATGGAAATAGGAAATTTTTTCTGGCGTCCAATGTTTTCTCAAAGCCTATGGCTTTAATTCTGTTTTATGACCCCAAAGTCACCTCATGTTTTAAAACTGTAGTAATTTCAACATTTTTTATTTTTTTATTATTCAAAAATAATTTTATACAGAATGAAAATTAAAACACTGGGTACCTATTTCCATTTAATCATGAAAAATTATACGTCGTCAGTATCTTCCATTTTTTTCCGTCACACAGTCGCGTACTTTCTATAGCTTTCTCCATAACAGTGTTTGATAACACAGACTAAAATTCTCAAATATTTGTACAGATGTTATCCTTGAGTTGCTAAATTATTTGCGGTTTAATGATGCATATACCCACTTAAGGTATCACCAAAGAAAATAATCGGGAAGTGTCAAATCAGAAGAAAGTGGTAGCAATAAAATTTCGGAATTTGACTAAATTATCCGCTAAACAAATATTTGATTAAGTATAAAATAAAATTTCAAGATTTTGGTTCATTCTTGAGTTGTGAATTTTCATACACGTTTCATTAAATAATATAGACAAGTGTTGTCTATTTATTTTATGTAAACTTTTTTCGTAACATCTGATAAGTTTAATAACATTATCGTTGAACAAAGAAAGAAATTCTAAATATTGATCCATATTTTTTAATACAATCTAAGCTTTCGGCTTACATAAGCCATTATCAAAGATGTCAATTACAACATATTAAGCAATATACGGACAAGACAGTGATGATAGTCTGTCAATGTTTACATAGATGATTTCTAAGCAACGATAAACACGTGCATATAAGACGCTAGAAGCGAATATATATATATATATATATATATATATATATGTATATATGTATAATGAAATGGACTAAATCTGACAATTATTTAAAATACTTTCTGTTTGTACGTTGTTTTTATAGATATAATTGATTTAAGTTAATGCTCAGTTTTTTAATTAAACAATATTAATTACATTTACCGAGTGGAATGTTTGCGAAATTTCGTCAGATCATATGACTGTTCCCATGAGGGTCACTGGTTCGATTCCTGTCGGAGAGCGCATATTTTCTATGAAATTTCTCGTATATTCAGGCCTGTAAATGTAATTAACACTATTTAATTAAAAACAGAGTATTTACTTAAATAAATTATATATAAAAAAACGTATAAACAGAAAATATATATATATATATATATATATATATATATATATATATATATATATATATATATATATATATATATATATATATATATACAGAGAGAGAAAGAGAGCGAGAGGATTGGATGGAGAGAAAGTTTTACTTCTCTTGAATCTCCGAAAGGTTGAAAAGCTTAATATCCATTAAGTACGAGATGAGCATTTCCAATACCAAACATAATATTTTTCATTGGATATTTTTTTGTTTTTAAACATTTCAACCTAAACCAATAAGACGGCAGGGGTTACTGAATATCAAAGATTATAAGAAAAAGGAAAACAATATTAAGGGGCGGGAACAATAAAAAAAAATAAAAACAAGAATTAAGAAGACAGAAGATAACGATTGAAATTGCATTTAAATTTTTGAAAATCAAACTTGACTGAAAAGCTGGAAAAGAGTTCCACCATCGAGAAGTACGGGAAAAGAAACTGTTAGCATATAATATGCGGTTACATCTAGCAGCTATTTCAAATGATGAGACCATACTACAACTTCGGATAAATATTAAACATTTTAATCATTTTTTTGTGCTTTTATATTTTTATTTTATTTTATTTTTATTTATTTATTTATTTTTATTTATTCATTTTTTTGTGCACCAGACTGTAAATCAGGTGATATTTTAAAGGAATAATTTCTTGGTGTGTTTTTTGTAGGAAGACATCGAAACAACGTTACCACAGACGCATAAAAGCGCTATACAAATTTAACCAAAAGATTTGCATGATTGCCTCGAACAAAATAGGCGGGATTATTACCATGACTAAGAACACCTTCAACGGAAAAGTCAAACTGTTACTCCATGACACAGATGCTTCCGAAAAAATCAATGGACATAAAATAAAAAAAAATCAACAAATCGAATATAAAGTTAAATGATGAGGGTAAGACATGGTCAAAATTGATTGAATGTCATTCTAAAACATGTATTGTCCACCAGGGCGGAAACTCACACCCACGAAGGAGTTTCAGAGTTTCAGTGGGTGAGATAAAAAAATCTTTTATTTTTTCACAAGTATTTCATTGACTGTAATTTTCATCAGAATAAAATCGATTTTAAATATCCTGACTTTTTATTGGACTTTTTGTTTATTGAATTACAATATCCTGGTAATCTATTGAATGTTTTGTTTATTGACGTATGCTTCAGTGTATTGATTTAATAATTATTTACGGTGATTTTCTACGCGTAGCTTAGATGCGGTACAAGGCCGAATGTTTGGGACAGCCAGTGAGGATCGAGCTCACTACTCAGTCGTAATTGATCTAGCGAGACATGTTTGCTAAACATTACACCATATTGTGTCCCAAAATGATTTCTAAGAATAGATTAGATGTGGCAGAAGGCAGGAAGTATGTGGCACCCAGTGTGGATCGAACTTACTATTCAGTAGTAATTGATCTAAAGAGACAACCATGTTAACCATAACACCGCGTCGAAGTCCCTACTTAATAACTAGTTATGGTGATTTTCTAAGCGTAGCTTAGATACGACACAAGGCCGAAATATAGGCCTCCCAATGAGGATCGAACTCACTATTCAGTCGTAATTGATCGAGCGAGACAAACGTTGAAATTCCCACTTAATAACTTAAGATTTAAGTTATGAATTAAAACAAATTATTGTACATGTATTCATGATTAAAAATCTACCAACATTTTTTATTGCTATTAAATTTGTAAAACTTCTCTTATTAACTTACTATCCATGTAAATATATATTTACTAACATTGAATAGAATGATGATTTTCAGTAATATGATGCATATTATTTGGAATGCACTTTTTGAGTAAAACAATCTTGGAAAGATAACTTTCTGACATATGGTAAAAAGGGTGCATTCGTCAGAAAAGATGAGGACCACTGTTAAAAAAAAAAACTAAATTCTAAAATCTACAGTCTACCATAACACCAAAAGTAGGCATTCTATTGTTCTTTACGGTTTATCAATATTTTTCAGATTATTTAAGGCAGAAGATTTTTTTTATTCTTTTGAAGATAATAAGGATCTGCTGATACAAGTCCTACTAATAAACCTATAGCTAGAGGGAGGAGGGGTGGATTGATGCCTTTCCCAAGGTTATTTGTGCGTACGTGAATATAACGAACCTAACTGGAATTGGAACACGGCTCTCTGATTTCCAATTCCCAGCTGTTATCACCACCCGCACATCTAAGCTTACAGCACCTGATATTCCCAACCGGTCACCCTGACCAGGCTCGAAGTTGCTTAACTTTAGTGATCGTACGGGAACTGGAATTTCAACCTGATATGGTCGTAAACCCATTGTATCTGGAAGTGTTACTCATAGACAAGCGAAAGCTATAGCAAATATTTTAACCCCTTATTTTAGCCCTTCACATGTTGAAAATTTCCTCAACTTGGTCGAAAGATTTCTATGTGCTGTGTCCCTTCAGGATATAGGCGATGATAACTCTCCACAACTTCCTATTCTTTGACAATCTTAGCAATGTATTTCTTTTTGCTATTCCCCAAAGTTTATTAGTTAATAAATATTTTTCCCAATTTTTAAATATCTATTTTTAGGAAGAAAAATATTGTTGATCATTTTCTAGAGTGAGCTCTCAGATCTCGTAGCAAACAAGTTGTTTGATTTTTCAAAAGCTTCAGCGCGTTCGAAATAACATCGTTGATTGGTTAATATATGCGAATGAAGTAATTCAAATCGGAACGTATTTTGTGCACAAAAATGAATCAAATTATAATTTTAGTGATATTACTTAAATCTATTTTTCTACAATCTTTCACAAACATTATATATATATATATATATATAATGTATGTATATATCATTTCACCTGAAATAGGGCAGTAATTCCACTAGTACGCAGGGCGTTACAGGAAGCGAAACTGAAAGTGAAGAGTGAGATTAGGGAGGACTGAGGAAAGAACAAAAGATGAAAGGGATTCAAGAAGACAGAAAATGATGATTGACGTGGCATTTAAACTTTGTAAGATCGTTGTTATAAGGAAAGCAATGTGAGAGCTACGAGAAATAAAACTTTTGGAATAGAAATGGCAGCTGCGTTTAGCTATTTCAACAGTAATAAATATATTATATATATGAGTCGACTTACGATCTATGCGACTTACGACTGTTCGACATTATGTCACGACCGCGAATTGGTATGTCTGGCCGTTTGTCTGCGACTGCTCCGCGTCTGGCATCGTGAGTGTTCTCTAACTTGGTGTACGTCAATTTACCCAGCGCCCGGCATCGCTAGCATTCCCTTGCCGCCTCAAGCTCAGTATCAGAAGAGCTGCGGTACAACACACTGTTCCCCTCGTCCGTTTGTCTGTGTCTTTGAAATTTTTTTCAACCCCGCCTCCAATCTCTACCAAGAGGAAATTGTCTTTTTTTACCCATCAACGTAAAAATAAGAAACAAAACAATATGTGGAAAGCTTTTAATACAAATGGTATCAACCACAAAAAAATAAACATAAAAATTATTTATAATAATGATGACTAAAGAAAGATAAAAAGATTGTAAAATTAATTACAGGCCGACTTACGACCAGTTCGATTTATGACCTGTCGGTCGTAATCAATCGTAGTCGTAAGTCGACGACTACGTGTATATATATATATGTGTGTGTGTGTGTGTGATTGTATGTTGCTTTAATAAATTCCTAGAGTAATGGTTATTTTCTAAGCGTAGTTTAGATGTGGCACAAGGCCAAAAGTATGGGGCACCCAGCGAGTATTGATCTAGCGAAACAAACTTGCTAACCATTACACCATGTCAAAGTGACCAATTTTTGTAGAGTAATGATTAAAAAGTGTTTATTTTACGGAACAAATATTTATTTGATAACATCATCTCCTCCCTTGTCAATGCAGGTAATTTGCTAATGCATCATCATCATCACCATCATCATCATCAGTCTCATGATAAGTGTTTAGTCCTAGCGTCATTGTGTAGTTGAGCACCTGACTCGATCCCGCTATATATTTGATTTGAAAGCCGAAGAAGTACTTATTCACGCGTATTGTAGCTTGGGTAATTAAACCCGGCCGAACCCATCCCTCTCCTGGTAAAACCACAGTCTGTTTGCTTGGCCGTTGATTCCATCGGAACAATCCTCTGCCCTGGCTGTTGATTTCAGTCAAAGAAATTCTCCCTCAAGCGATGTCGTGTCATCGTCGCACTGGCTGCATCCATAGCTATGGAGCCTAGTCTGTGCTAGTTAACACAACAAGAAGATTCATCTGATATTTCACAAGTCTTATTTTTAATTCTGCTGGTTAACTAGCCACCTTCTTCAATAAAAATGCCTAGTGGAGGAACCTGTTACCTGTTATAAGCATCAGCAGGGCCGATGTGTACTACCTCCGAACCCCACTACCGGGAAGCGTGTCAGGCTTGATCGGGTGTCCCCAGACAATGTTTTATGAACATCGCTATCTTACCAACATTTGCTTTTTTTCTACCTACATTTATATACGTTACAAATTAAACTAAGCACAACTGATTATTAAAGGATGAAAAGTTTTGGCGGATGTTGACGTTATTCTGGGGGTCTTTTTCTTTTCTTTCTTTTTTTTGTTTAAATCAATGAATTTGTTTTGCTCATGCTAAGCCTCGAAAAAAAAAACTATATAAAATTCATTATTTTTTATCCGTAATGTTGAATCTGTTAAAATTATTCAACTTTTTAGCAAGGAAAATCTCAAGTTAATTTTAAAAACTGCCGCAAAACATTGTTGGTTTATTTTAGATCTATCTATGATCTATTATGACATGTCTTTAATTTGTACTTAGATACATTGTATTTATTTTCAACTTCTCTAGTTGAATTGTTCACCTATATTTCAGATGATCCATTATTGTACATAATTAGGCTGCAATAAAATTTGTATTTTATAGGAATACTACCTTATGAAAATGAAAATATACACTAATTAATACTACTTTATGAAAATTAAGATATATATTGTAGGGGCCGTATCATAGATTCGGTAGGGGCCTACGAGACCATTGCACCGGCCCTGAACTTCAGTGATGTCTATTAACCACATAGATCGAACATTATACAGTGAAAATTTCAGATCAAGTTTCCGCTTATAATTAATTACATATAATACTATGAACTTATTTATCCACCGTCAAGCGTCGCTACATAAAAACTCCATAACCTATTAGTGAAAAAGGCATTCATTAAGCAACAAATATTTATTATTATTTTTTAAGAAAATCTCCTTCCCTGTCAATGCCCTTAATTCACTGATTAATTTTAACCCTATTAAATGTCCTATACACTGAAAATAGATCAAATTTCAACTACAGTGTAACCCGGATATAAGAGAGTTGTCGGAACCTGAGAAGAAGTCTCTTATATCCGGGTTTCTCTTATATCCGGGTTTGGTCTATTTTATATACATTAACACAGGCTCTAATTTGGGACCAGAGAAAATCTCTCTTGTATCCGGGTTTCTCTTATATCCGGGTCTGTTATATCCGGGTTACACTGTAGTAAATATTTATTAGGCTAGAGACATATTGATCCATCTATATACGGTATGACTGAATGGGATTTTTTAGCTTGATAAGATTTTTTATCCATGTACAATGTGGCTGAATTTTTCTTAGCCTGAGCAAGAAATGATTCCCACCCATTTGGTCAGACATTTAATTTGAAATTTTTTATGACCTAAAAGTTTGATACAAACTAACCAAAATTATTTTTGTTCAATGTCGCCTTGGTCGCGACGCCACCGCATGAAAATGCGTTATCGTGAATTTTATGGCTTCTTCGTCTTTGTCAAGACTTTCTCATCGTCCAATACACTTGTTTATCAAGTGCAGTTTGGGTGGATATAAATCTCTTAACGATTAAAAAATAGAGTCATTATCACGAGAAATGTCATCTTTAACTTATAGGCGTTAACGAAAATCTTTGAGCTGTCAAAAAGATAACAATTAATATCAAATAAGCCATTTTTCTCTTCAATTAATATCTGGCTATGTTCATTCTCATATATATATATATATATATATATATATATATATATATATATATATATATATATATATTTGTTTATTAGGGTATCAATCCCTCTTTTATAGAAGTTTCATTGAAGATGATTGACAAGGCACTGTGATTAAGATTTTTATTAAATGTTTCTGCTCAAATTATCTCTGGATTCGAGCGCTTTCGGCTAATACATTAACTATTATGAAGGATGTGTTTTTTTTTAACTGAATATGTAGATTTTGTATGTGTATATATACGGATGGAAATGTTTTTAATTTACTAACACTGTCAGCACGTTGTGGCCGTGTTCATAATTAATATTATAGAGAGATGGATTTTTCTTTTTTTATTATTAACGCTTCTATCATTTTTTACCATTAATAGCCCCATGTGTATAGATATTCAGTCAAACAAAAATACCCCAGTAAAATAAAAAATTCGCCTTCAATTAAACTTGTATACATTTTATTTTTAGGCTTTTTTTTTAACATGCGTGTGGATGAAGCTATTATATATCCCTAACTGCATGAATTTAAGTGTGTTACAAGGTTGGCATTTCAGTCCCATCCTTTCACTGTCGAAACAGTTAAATGTAGACGTCTCATCTACTCCAATAATGTCTCACGCTTCCCATCTGTGGAACTCCCTTCCTCTTACTTGCTTCCCTGACAGTTATAATCTTCAAATATTCAAATGTAAGCTCAGTCGACGTCTTCTGTTGCCTTGATATAATTCCCCGTTTTTCTCTTTATCCTTTCCTCAATCACGTCTCTTTACTCTTGCTCCCAATTCTCTGTAACCCCTGGCGTGCCAGTGGCACTCCCGCCTTGCTTGGTGTGAAATGCTTAAAAAAAAAATGAAGCTATTATAGAAATTATCCGAATGTTCTGTATGTCCGAGCGCTTTCGGCTATACGTTTAGCCATTATCAGGGATGATTTTATTTTTTACTTTTAAGTGAATCTATGGATTGTTTTATGTAGTAACGTTTTGACTTCCAAACATGATCAGCACATTGTGGCCGTGTTCTTAGTTGATGTTATTCAGTATTGGCTTTATCTTTTTTATTAATAAACTTTTCATTATTTTTAGCCCTTTTCACATATGGAGAAGGCTATTATACTTGTATTATCAATGAGTATGTTGTGGATGGTGTAGGTCACTGCATGTATTTAAATAAGACCTAATATTCGAGAAATCTTATTAAAGAGAAAAGTGCGCCCCACTCCAAGAGAAACTGTCGTTAGATCCGATTTTTTAACCAACTCGGCCACGATGTACACCTCCATCTATATATATATATATATATATATATATATATATATATATATTGGTTTGCATTTTTAGAATTTAACACTTAGTGTTTTTGTTCATAAACAAAAATAGAACAAATAATTTATGGCCATACAAATATATGATCATCATAACAAGATTTTCAAAGAATGTTGTAATTGTCAATGAAAAGGACTGCTACGTTTTTCCTATAGATACCAAAAATGTTTGCAATCCACTGTAATAACCACAGTGCTGTGCCAAATATTGATTTCTTTAAACTGGATTTTAACACCTCAAAACGCGCTCACAAACAAATACACCCCTCAACGAACACACATTCTTACACATGCACGCACGTACATACACAATGAGATGTTTTGCCTGACTTGTGATTTCGGTCGTCTGCAAAATCAAGCAATACGGTTTGACATCCGTGTGAAAATCTTATCAGTTGTTTGGTACATTGTCTTTTCGTCAAGATGATAAAGAGAGCGTATCACCGTTTTTGTTTTATTTATTTTATTTCCGTCATGAATAGACACAAAAAACATTTCCTGTATGGAATGGGAAATAAAAAGATATCTCCTAGATAAATACATTATTGCTTAAAATACAAAAAGGAGTAAAATTAAAAAGAAAAAACGTAATTTTTTTTTTTTACAGTATAGAGTAATAAAAAACAAAAGACTGCTGAATTGCTATGTGTTATCCATCCTTTTATATGGCAGTGAATGTTGGACAGTCTCCCCACAGATAAAGAGAAAACTAGAAGATACTGAAAATTCCATGGGCGGAGCAAGGAAATCTTAAGAAAAATGACAACTGTAATAATTCTTGTCGGCAGAACCAGGAAAAGTCCGCTAAAATTCTTTGGACAAGAGACTCTTAAAGAAAAGGGTAACAGAAAAACTCTTCTCCTAATCAGTAAAAGACACTTTGAACATATGGCGTCTTAAATGACAGCAGAAAGAACAGTTCTGCAATCAGGAAAATACAGTTGAATTTCCTTAGACGCATAATGAGAAAGGAGGGCTTGGAAGTCTTAACCCTCCCTGGGCATATTAATGGTAATAGTTTTAGGAGCAGACATCAAGCCTGACAATCTTGTGTGAATAGATAACGTTATGGAGACGAGAGCCCGAGCAAAAAGAAAAAAAAAACGGAAGTTGTGGAGAGCTATGATTGCCTATGTTCGAATCTCCCCACAGGAAAAGAATCTTACCGTCGGAAAGTGAACATCCTAATCCCTCCGCTACGCGCCCATTCTGTTAATTACTTAAGATATATTCATACATACGTACATACATAAGACGTGGTGTAATCGTTAGCAAACTTGTTTCGCTACATCAACTACGACTGAATCATGAGTTCGATCCTTACTGGATGCCTCATTTTTCGGCTCTGTACCACATCTAAGCTACGCTTAGAAAATCACCATAAGAAATTTAGATAGATAGATACCAGTAAGCTTAGATAGATACGTAGATGGATAGATAGATAACAGTAAGCTCATATATATATATATATACAAATATATTTATAGATAGATACCAGATATATCTGATAGAGATAAAGACATAGATACCAGTAAGCCTATATATATATATTCAAATATATCTATAGATATATACCAAAAATATCAGATAGATGACAGTAAACTCAAATAGAAGGAAAATCAGATTTTCCATGAATGGACATTTATTAATAATGATATTACATTCACTTTTTGCATGAATATCAATGACATTAATACTATATTTTATCGTTTAAATAGTAGAAAAAAATGATGTCACCAATATTAAATACACAGACAATGTTCCAATCGTTTAAACGATTATTTTCGCTATTATATTGCTCACAGTCGGAGAATAGAATACACCAATTGTAATCTCTACAGCGGGTAACATTCTACTGCAAAATGGCTACCTTATGGGTGTATACTTTCAGACTCAAGTATAAACACCATCAATTTTTACTGATTGACTCAAGTCCAAACCCAACCAATATTTGCCTGTACAAATAGAAACGCAACCAACATTTACCTATAGACTCTCACTTGGAAACGCGTAGTACTGGGGGCAACCTTCTACAAGCCGAAATATATTTTGGCTTTAAATAACTTACAAAGAGTTGATAATCCGTAAAAAAACAAATCAACCAACCAAACCTATAGACTCGAGTATAACCACAATCTATAGTCTCAAGTATAAACAATGCCAATTTTTATCTATAGACTGAAATGTAAAAATAATCAATGTTTGCATATAGAATCTAGTAGAAACAATACCAATGCTTACCTACTGACTCAAGTATTATGACAATCAATATCTTGCCTATTGACAATTAAAAAGAGCAGTTTTCGACATTATATAAACCATCAAGGGCTGATATCTCATAAAATTCACTAACCCATCCCGACCCTATTATTATACTATTACAAGTCTTATTCCGGTATATTATCCTCGCTTTTCCGATGAATTACACACTCTCTCTCTCTCTCTCTCTCTCTCTCTCACACACACACACACACACACACACACACACACACACACATATATATATATATATATATATATATATATGAATGATGTTCACCCTGTACAAGGCCAAAGAGCCACTCGCGGTAGTGTGTTACAGAGTAAGAGCCAGAGCTTATTGAGATATGTGGGGGAGATAAGTGCTAACCATAGAAGTGAACAGGTTAAGATTGTAGTGATCGGGGAAGCATCCTCTTGAGAGTCGGTTCCTCCAAAGCAGAGGTTCCTGGGAAGAAGTTGCTCGATTGGAACTTATATCTCACCAATTTTTTATTATTATTATTATTATTATTAT